>BPTQ01000009.1:218291982-218643623 GCA_019973895.1 Chrysanthemum seticuspe | reverse complement strand
ACCCAAGGGTATGACTTGTGATGCTTTGGTTGTGATTCCGATGTTTGAGTAGAAAGCTGTTGAGTCATTAGACGAGCTTGTCTCTCCCTGGTTGGTTTTGAACTGATTGAGAATCAATTTTTCAAACATAGCATGTCTCTCATTCTGAAGGAGGAAGGCATAGAGTTGCTCATAGTTTGTATCCTTCAATCCTTTAGTGAGCTTCACAGCGGTGACAAACTTGTGCCATTCGGGATTCATGTTGTTCACAAATTTTGAGTTCAGCTGAATGTTAGGCATAGTCATTCTGATGTTCCTCATGTCATTCACTAACTTATGAAATCTCACATAGTACTCATAGACATTCTCATATGGTTTCATCTTGAAGTGCTCAAATTCGTCATAGAGTTGGGATTCTCTGTCTTCCATAGTTAATTCTGAACCTGAGAGAAGCATCTTAACATTATCCCAAACTGCCTTTGCATCAGTGTTATGATTGATCAGCTTGTAGATGTCTTTAGGAAGACCTTGAAGAACAATGTTTGAAGCCCTGATATCTGCATCGAATCTCTTTTTATCCTTATCATCAAGCTCATCATACATCTTAGGTCTGTCCATTCCGTAAACAGGAGTACCATCTTCATTAGTATCAAGTATGTCTCTAGTCGTCTCAACTCGATATGGTCCTTCATCAATGGATTTGAGAATGTTGACACCATTTTCCTTTCCAAGGCAATACAATCTGATTCGTTGAGCCCAAGAATCGTAGTCAGTTCTGTCAAGCATGGGTGGACGAGTATCTGAGCCAGCTGCTTGAACATCCTCAGCAACAGTGGAGATGATAGTAGGAACGTTGGTAGACATGTTAACAGATTATACGGGATTTTATAACTCTATGATTAAACCGGGAAATAGATTCTTTCACGTGATTTTACTAAATCAAGAGAAAACCGTAAACAATCACTCAAGTCGCTAGAAGATAATGCACTAAGTCGCTAGAAGATAATGCACTAAGTCGCTAACACTTAATTCGCTACACCACTAAGTCGCTAGAGTCCCAAGTCGCTAGACAAATGCAAGTCGCTAAGTAGTAACTCGCTAAGCCTCAAGTCGCTAGCAAAATTTTGGCAGCAATTCGCTACTCAAGTCGCTAAAGATACAATTCGCTAAAGAGCAACTCGCTACAGACCAAGTCGCTATCACCAAGTCGCTACCCGTAGTGGAGAGTCCACTACTTGTACTGTAAATCGCTAGATCTAAGTCGCTAGGTTTAAAACTGTAACTCGCTACAAATTTGTAAAGCAAGTCGCTACGAAGAAACTAATCCGTGAGTTAAGTCGCTAGCATGAAAAAACCACATAAACATCACTTTTCAATCCAAAAACAACCCAACCAAGATGATTTAAGCTTACCAAATGAAAACCTACACACTTGTGATGATTCTAAACATAAAAGTACTAACAAAATCCAAACTTTAACCCGAGAAATCAACCAAATGATGCAAAAACCACTAAACTTTTTCAAACTCAAAAACCACCTAAAAACCACTAGAAATCCAAAGATGTGCAAGATATGATCTAACCATGGCTCTTGATACCAATTGAAGGATATTAGTTTTCACATACACATCAAACCAAAACACAAAGTGGCGTATAGATGGAATTCTAGAGAGAGAAAGTTAGAGGTTTAGGGAACTTAGTGAGAGAAAGTGAAAGATATTATTATAAGCTCCAACTCTCTACCTTGGAAGGTAGAGAGTATTTATAGTCTTACATAAATCGCCACACATCGGGCTGTGGATCAGGCATACAGTGGGTAAAGACCCGTCCGTCCTCCACGGTGTTACTTAACTAAATGCTACTTAACTTAAAAGAACTACGACTACGAGCTTTCTAACGATTACATATACTTGAGGTGACCGACTCTTTAATACCTGGAATTTCTAATTCCTAACATTTCAATTTATTTCGTATATAAATTGTTATATTTATATAATTACGACGGTTTTCTTAAAAACTACTCGATAAATATTTATTTCACTCAACTCATGTAAGAAATGTATTTTTATAATTTTTATGACCTAAATATATTTTATCTTGACCCGTGAAAATTTATTTCTATACAACGCTACCCTAAATATTCAAAAGTGACTACAACTTATCATTTAACCTCATTTAACTTCACAAATCTTACACTTATACTAATAAAAAAAAATACAAAAAGGGTATGACTACACCTCCCTTGTCGACAAGGGAGGATGAGTCACAAAGATATTTGCAAATATCTCTAGTTACTTGTAATATACTATTAACTAAACACAACTTCACTTATTCATTTGTATAATACAAGATCAAAAATTTCTTTCTCTTTCTCTCTTCCAAAACCGGCAGCCAAGGAGACCAAGGAGGAATCATCATAATTTTTCAAGACAAGATTTTTAAACACTAGTATCACTTGTTGTATAGGTTTTGCAATAAAAACCTCAAGTGATTAGTGTTGGTGGTTATTCGTCCCAGCAGCAGGGTGTAGATAATCAACTTCAGCAGAAACGATCAACTGTTTCAGCAGAAACAAACAATGGTCAGCAGTAACAGATACCACCAGGTGGTTACCGGATATCACTTGGAATCGTGTGATCACTTTCCAAAGTAAACTATTCGACCCTAATGCCTGGGTATCACGAATATCTACTTGGGATAAGACCAAATGCAGTTAGAGAATTAGGCACAATTCTTTAACCCTTGCGCTTATAAGTGTTATGTGTTTTCTGTGTGTTCTTCATGCATAAACAGGTCTCCTATTTATAGGAGGTTACTCTTGAGCTATTCCAATGGAATTATGAGTATTAATCGGCCCATTAATAGCCTCATAATTATCCCCATTATAGCAGTTAGTGGTTACATGACCAATTAAACGTGGTCATAATGATGCAGTTGTAACTGTCATTTATCAGTACTTATATCAGTACTTTCATAGTGCTTTCAGTGGTTACACTGCTTCAGTGGAAACGCCACTGCTTCAGTGTAAACACAACTTCAGTGAGATACCACTTCAGTGGAAACACCTGCTGAAGTACTGCTTCAGTGGAAACACTGATAATCAGTGTTAACCACAACAGTACTTTCACCAAGCACTACCAATACATACCAATTTTAGAGTCAGGGTGTTCATGGACCTTATGGGTGTACACTCCGTACCTCCTAACCCATTACAAGGTGTGAACCATCCCACAAGTGCACTAAATTTTCCAACAATCCTCCCCAAATTTAGTTCACTCCCTTTGCATGTAAAATAAACATCAAGCAAAACATGTGCATAAACGAAAATGTCCTGAGGATTGAATTTCCATCTTAGTAATTATACGTTCAAATATTCGAGAATCAGGGTGTTCTAAGAATTGAACCCTTCAACCCATTTGAATACCTGAAGATAACTACACACAAGTTTTCAAACACTTAAAAGCTCCTGACACTATACAAGCCATGTGTCCATATCCAAATTCATAAATGTTGTAAAAGCTAAAAGTCCAAAAGCTTCCTGAAGCGGCAAAACTTCAACATTTACATAGGTGGTTCCTCTTTATTCATGCTCCTGCCAAGCACTTTTCCAAAGATAAGTTAACCATTAAGAAGTAAAGACTTCATCCTCCTTTCAGCAGGTTCCGAGCACAACCTTGGGATGTAAATACAACATGTGCTCCAGTCCACTGAATGTTCAGCTTTCCACATTGAACTCAGCTCCCAAGTTTCCTTAGGAGGGAGTTGGGTGTCCTAGCATTCAGTGACTAAGTTGGACTTAAACCCATCCCTTTAGCAGACTTTATAACCAAGTCTCTGGCCAGACCCTTCGTCAAGTGATCAGCTAAGTTCTGTTGAGATCTAACAAACTCTATAGATACCACCCCATTCATGATAAGCTCACGAATCATGCTATGTCTGACACCTAAGTGTCTAGACTTACCATTGTACATCTGGCTATAAGCCTTAGCCAATGTAGCTGCACTATCACACCGGATAGAAATAGGTGCTATAGGTTTAGGCCACAATGGAATCTCAAGAAGCAAGTTTTTCAACCATTCAGCTTCTTTACCAGCAGCTGCTAGAGCCACAAATTCAGATTCCATTGTTGAACTGGTGATGTAAGTTTGTTTCTTGGATGCCCAAGAAATTGCACCTCCACCAAGTAGGAATACCCAGCCACTGGTAGACGAATTGTCTTCAGTGTTACTGATCCAACTTGCATCAGTGTAACCTTCCAACACTGATGGGTAACCAGTATATGAGAGACTATAATCCATAGTTCTCTTCAAATACTTCAGTACCCTCTGAACTGCTTGCCAGTGATGAGCACTAGGATTACTAGTATACCTGCTCAATTTTCCCACTGCAAAACCAATATCAGGTCTTGTACAAGTCATGGCATACATCAGGCAGCCAATTACCCTAGAATACTCAAGTTGAGATACAGCCTTGCCATGATTAGGCATCAGCTTCTCACAAGTATCCATAGGTGTACTCACTGGAGTACAATCAAAGTAATTGAATTTCCTCAGTACCTTCTCAATATAATGAGACTGAGAGATAGAAATTCTTTTACTTTCATGTTTAATCCTTATACCAAGGGTAACATCAGCCTCCCCCATGTCTTTCATGGAGAACCTTGATGACAAAAATTCCTTTGTCAGGTCAACCTGATTTTGGTCAGTGCCAAAGATCAACATGTCATCAACATATAGACAAATGATGACTCCTTTACCAGATTCATCAAATTTGCTATATACACATTTGTCAGCTTGGTTAAGAACATAACCACTAGACAAAACCACTTCATCAAACTTTTGATGCCATTGCTTAAATGCCGGCTTAAGTCCATAAAGAGACTTAATCAGTTTACACACCTTGTTTTCATTGCCAGGCAAGATGAAGCCCTGAGGTTGGTTCATATAAACCTCCTCTTCCAATTCACCATTCAAGAAAGCTGTTTTCACATCCATCTGATGAATAACCAGATTGTGAATAGATGCCATAGAAATCAGCAGTCTTATGGTACTGATACGAGCCACAGGGGCATAAGTATCAAAATAGTCTATTCCTGACTTTTGTTTAAAGCCCTGAATGACTAGTCTAGCCTTGAACTTTTCAATAGTTCCATCTACCTTCATTTTCCTTTTGAAAATCCATTTGCAACCCAAAGGTTTGCAACCAGGAGGTAGATCAACCAACACCCAAGTGTTGTTGCCCATGATGGAATCCATCTCATCATTGATTGCTTCTTTCCAGAAAGCAATATCCTGGGACTTCATTGCTTCTTCAAATGTTTTGGGGTCATCCTCAACAATGAAGCAATAGGAGTATTGGTCTGAGACCTCATCCCTAGTACCTTCAACTAAGTATAGTTGAAACTCAGGTCCAAATGACTTTGGAGTCCTGACCCTTTTGCTCTTCCTGAGCACAGATTCAGGTTGTTGAACCACAACCTCATCAGGGACCACTGATGGTTCATCATCAGGGACCTCTGATACACCAGTGTCATGAGTTCCATTAGGAATCCTCTGACTTGGTCTAGGGACTGATGAGAATCTATTCTCATCAAAATCTGCATCCCTTGATTCAATTATTGTGTTAACTGAAACATGTTCATTAGGTTCAATAACATAGAACCTAAAAGCCTTGGAATGCTCAGCATATCCAACAAAGATGCAGTCAATGCCTCTTTCACCCAAAGTCTTTTGCTTTGGATCAGGGAGTCTTACAACAGCCCTACAACCCCAAACCTTGAGATAATTCAGGTTGGGTTTCTTTTTAGTCCAGAGTTCATAAGGGGTAACCTTGTTCCTTTTGTTGGGAACTCTATTTAGCAAATAGCAAGCTGTTAACATAGCTTCACCCCAGAACCCTTGACTCAGTCCTGAATAGGACAACATGGAATTAACCATCTCCTTCAGCACCCTGTTTTTCCTTTCAGAAATACCATTTTGCTGAGGAGTATAAGGGGCAGTCGTTTCATGGATTATTCCAACAGACTGAAAGTACTGAGTATCCATGTACTCACCTCCCCTATCAGTCCTTAATCTTTTGATCAAAGACCCAAGTTGTAATTCAACTTCAGTTTTAAACACTTTGAATTTATCTAATGCTTCATCCTTGGTATGTAATAGATAGACATAACAAAATCTAGAAGCATCATCAATAAATGTCACAAAGTACTTCTTATTCCCCAAAGAAGGAGTGGCATGCAAATCACACAGGTCACTGTGAATAAGCTCCAAGATCTTAGTCTCACGACTAACACCCTGAAAGGGTTTCTTGGTTATCTTGGTCAACATGCAAGTTTTACACTTTTCAGTGTCCATGTCAAAAGCAGGGATTAAACCATCCCTAGACATATCTTGCATCCTTTTATAGTGAACATGACCAAGTCTAGCATGCCAAAGGTTAGAATCACTCTGATCATATGTGGTCACAAAAGCTGAAATAACACTGTCAGTGGTAATATTAAGCCTGAACATTTGATTACATAAATAACCAAAACCAATAAAAACACCACATTTAGAAAGAACAAATTTATCAGATTCAATAACTTGTTTATATCCATGATTATTCAAAACACTACTTGAAACCAAGTTCTTCCTGATATCAGGAGCATGAATAACATTAAACAAAGTTACAATCTTTCCTGAACTAAACCTAAGATCTACACAACCACGACCATGCACCAAGGCTGTTGACTCATTTCCCATGTGAAGAATAGAACCATCATTCAGTGACTCATAAGTCTTGAACCAGCTTCTATCTTTGCACACATGAACTGTTGCACCAGAGTCAACCCACCACGCAACATCATCATCCTGCACATAAAAAGATTCAGATACATATGTAACATAATAAATCTGAAAAGACTTATTAAACATATTCTGACCTTTCAGTGAGTTGGCTGAACCACCACTCCCTGAACCATTAGTGCCTGATCCATTGGCTTTACCACCAATTTTAACACCCTTGCAGTCCCTTTTAATGTGACCAGTCTTGCCACATTTCCAACAAGTAGGTGTAGCCTTCTTGTTAGGATCTGCCCTTGTGTTGTCATGATATTTGCGTTTGCCTTTGTTGTCATTGTACCTGGTAGAGTTGTTATGCTCTACCATATTGACAACAGATGGTCCAGCAGCATTTCTACTCTTTGGCTTGTCATTATCCTGCACTTTGAGAGATTCCTCAATGTGCAGATGACTGCCCAACTCAACAAGAGTTAACTCCTCCTTCATATGTTTCAAGGTATGCTTGAAATCTTTCCATGAAGGAGGGAGTTTGTCAATGACACAAGAGACTTTGATAGCCTCATCCATGTTCATTTGGTGTTTTGTAAACCTTCCAAGTATTCCAAGAAGCTCATTGTATTGTTCCATAACTGGTCTTGAATCAGTCATTTTGTAATTTGTGAAATTACTAACAAGGAACTTCTTACTTGATGCATCCTCAGCCATATATTTGGCATCCAAGGAATCCCACAGTTCTTTGGAAGATTCAAAGTTCTGATAAATATCAAACAAAGAATCAGACATACCATTCAGAATAAGACCTCTGCATATGTAGTCATCATTCTCCCACTTGCTCCTCCTCCTGATCTGCTACACAGTAGCATCATCACCATCATCAGGAATTGGAGTAGTCAGCACATAGACCACACTCATGCTTGACAGCAAGAAGTGCATCTTCTTCTGCCACCTCCTAAAATCCACCCCTTCAAACTTGTCCAGCTTAGCAAAGTTTGAAGCCATGTGTTTCATTGCAGCAGTTGCCATTGATTATCACTAAATAGTTTACTTTGATTGTTGGTGGTTATTCGTCCCAGCAGCAGGGTGCAGATAATCAACTTCAGCAGAAACGATCAACTGTTTCAGCAGAAACAAACAATGGTCAGCAGTAACAGATACCACCAGGTGGTTACCGGATATCACTTGGAATCGTGTGATCACTTTCCAAAGTAAACTATTCGACCCTAATGCCTGGGTATCACGAATATCTACTTGGGATAAGACCAAATGCAGTTAGAGAATTAGGCACAATTCTTTAACCCTTGCGCTTATAAGTGTTATGTGTTTTCTGTGTGTTCTTCATGCATAAACAGGTCTCCTATTTATAGGAGGTTACTCTTGAGTTATTCCAATGGAATTATGAGTATTAATCGGCCCATTAATAGCCTCATAATTATCCCCATTATAGCCGTTAGTGGTTACATGACCAATTAAACGTGGTCATAATGATGCAGTTGTAACTGTCATTTATCAGTACTTATATCAGTACTTTCATAGTGCTTTCAGTGGTTACACTGCTCCAGTGGAAACGCCACTGCTTCAGTGTAAACACAACTTCAGTGAGATACCACTTCAGTGGAAACACCACTTCAGTGGAAACACCTGCTGAAGTACTGCTTCAGTGGAAACACTGATAATCAGTGTTAACCACAACAGTACTTTCACCAAGCACTACCAATACATACCACTTTTAGAGTCAGGGTGTTCATGGACCTTATGGGTGTACACTCCGTACCTCCTAACCCATTACAAGGTGTGAACCATCCCACAAGTGCACTAAATTTTCCAACAATTAGGAAAAACCCTTTGTCCTTAAACCTCATCATATTTCTTGTAAGCATTCATATTCATGTTTTTATTTCATATTCATTATTATGGTCATATCATTTTATTTGAGAAACATGCAAGTTATGTGATGTTTATACCACTTTTTAAGGTCTTTAAGTGTTAAATATATATAATTCATCCTATAAATTTCTCCTTGTTATATATAATTTTTGGTGATGTCTAGGAACCCATGACACCCTAAGAAGGTGTATGGTAGGATTAGAATAGCTTCGGAGTTGTTTTGAATGGGTTAGAATAGGTTTGGCGCGAGAAAATCTCATTTCGACAAGTTTGCAAAAGGTTCTGTCCTTATTTTCAAAATCTGGAAAATCCGACAGTAGATAAAAAATTTTGGCCTAGATATTTAGAAAATATACTTTAAAACGAAACCGTGGCCGCTTGAACGGATTAAAACGGAGTTATAACGAAGAAGTTATGAATTTTTCAATTTGGCGACGAAAAATATAAATTTCTGGAAATTTCAGCAAGCAATATTTATTTTGTACGAGTCAAAAATGAAGCTTGGGCGTTGTAAATTATGTCGACTTGTCAAAAATATGTTAGTATACTTTGATACAAAGCTAAGGATCTTTAAAACGTAGAAAACGGATTTGTAACGACTAAATTATACACGTTTACAAAAGTTGCCGTAACTATTATCATATAAGAAAAACTATAACACATTTCTAATAGACAAGTTTTGCGGCAAAAACTAGTTACCAAGTTGAAGGTTGTTTTTTAACATTGATTTAGAACTTTTTATAAAGTGATGTTTTCTAGTAAAAGTGAGATCGCCAAGTATACTTTCCAAAATGTCCGATCGTTTGATTAGCGGAGTTGTAATGAATTAATTACGTTTACTCAAACTTTGCCGAAAAACCATCCTTAAACTATATTTTGGGACATAAGTTCCATACTTAACCTCTATTTTCTTTATATTCGAGACCTCTAGGATGAAAACTCATGTACTAAAACTTTGAGATAATGATACAAGCTTCCCAAAACCGTTGAGTTTGTTTCCTAACGCTCGACGTGCACTATTTTACGACTAGCTTTTCGAGGCCGTTTTAGTCACTTTCATGAAATTTTCAATGACATTATTTTACGACGAAAAGTTATAATTTCACAATAAATCACTAAACGACTATCGTAGGAGGTTGTTTCAACGTAAATACTTGTAAAGTATTTTATAAAATGACGATATGTTGTAAACATATATTTCGACGATAAACATTATCTTCAAAAATTCACAAGTGGTATAAATATCATCCGAATTGCATGCATAACATTACATCATAACTTATTATGTATCATATCATTCATAATAGGTCAAGTTTAGTGATTCACGCTACATTTCGGTGTACTCACTTTTGCCATCGCATCATTGTCCAAGTGAGTTTTCATAGCCCCATTTTCAATTGTTTTGGACTATTTTGGGGGAGATACATGCTTAACTATTTTTCACAAGTACTTTGGATTTTTAAGGATAACTTCTATCATGATCACCATCGTTTCAAATTCGAATGTTGTATTATATCAATTGTTCCTGATTAGGTGTTATAGTTCTACGTCGTATAAAGTACTATGTCAGTTGACTACTGATACATTGAGTCAGGTGCTATTGATTATGTGCTATAGTTCTACGTCGTATAATGTTCTAAATCAGTTGACTACTGATATATTAAGTCATGTGCTATTGATTATGTGTTATTGTTCTACGTCGAGTTAGGTACTATTGTGAATTCATTTGACATCATGTGCTTGAACATAAACTATACATATTTTGGCAGTGGGTTGTGAACACACAGGTTGCAAGTTTTGTATGGGCGGAACTTGGAACTGAGTGGATTTACAATGCCTTTGCTGCATAAACGATTTTGAAAGGCTTTACATTTCAACACAAACTCTATGAACTCACTCAACCTTTGTGTTGACACTTTTAGCATGTTTTATCTCAGGTATCTAAGGCATTCACTTCATGGCATGCATGTGGACATATCATAGAGTCGTGGTGACGACGCGTTTCACTTGGGTTTTATATACTTTAAACATCGTTTGAATTGTAACAAATTTATTTCCGCACAAGATGATTTTCATTTGGGACCTACACTTTGTAAACTCTGATTATTTTATTAAATCAAACGATGTATTTTCCAAACGACACTTTAGGTCGTTCAATATAACTGTGATTGTGATGCTATGACAGTCAATCCCCAGGAATTCCATTCCGCTGCAAAACAGGTAATTTGGGGGTGTGACAAAACCGTACCTGTTTATCACTCTGTACCAAAGCCAGGGACACTCGAGAATGTGCTTATGTGGGCAAGGAATAGGAGAAATGATGTACATATCTTTCAGCCTCATACTTAGTGTATATAATTATTGCCCCGCTTCTTTGATTAATATCCTTCGTTCCTTTTCAGAAATCAACTTTCCATTGCAAGGTAAGGATCAATAATGTGATAACCAGGAAGGGGTGGAATTATCCATCATGCGGGGGTGAGCAGTGCAAAAAAGGCCTGACTAGGCAAGACGGTCAGTTTTGGTGTGACTCCTGCAATCAATCCACCGATTACCCGGTTATAAGTTCGTGCAAGTTTTATGTTTGTAAAAACGATATTGTGATAACAGATGAAATGAATTAATTCTTACCTTTTATGTGTAATACCGGCTGCGCAGGTACAGGTTAGAGCTTGGCATATCGGACGAGACGACACAGACGGTTGTTGTCCGCTTTGATGAGGCGGCCACCGAGCTGGTTAAGCATCCAACGAGTTCACTTTTTGGGACAGAGGATGAGGTACATTAATATTCCCCCATATAAATTCAATTATTTTGTCCAACCTATTCCTCTCTTTGCAGGATTCAGTTGATCAAGCTATGCTTCCACGTGCCATTGCCAATGTTGTGGGTACTACACACATAATGGAAATAAAGACTCATACTTACTACGAACATGGGAGCTACGAGAGCTTCACATGTTCTGGGATTTGCAAGGACCCGGAAACAGCTCCACCACAGTGAAAGACAGCTCTCCGATGGAAGCTCCTACTCCGACATCGGTTTCTGAAAACAACAAAAAAGAGTAAGGCAACTAACATAATGTTCATGTGCACACATATTTTACCATATGTTGCCTAACCTGTCATTGCCGTCTGTATAATTTAAGAGCTCTACCTAATATGCCAGAAACTAAAATAGAATAGGTAAATGTGGTTGAAACTACTTCTATGGAAGAGCGCCATTTGAAGAAATTATCTGATGATCCATCTCTCTCTACTCCATCAAATCCAGCTGAGGAAAAACCACACTTGAGGTTATGAAATGATGTATCTATTAACATTTGACGAACGCTTATAAGTTAACCAATCAAATCTCATTAATGGTTGGATGTTAAAAGGGTGAGTTTAAGGATTCGGAAACTGAAATAGATGAGCGGAAGAAGCCACGAAGGTTTGTATGGCATAAATTTGTTTTTCAATCAAAGTATAACCTACCATGACAAGTAATGTTTTTGTATGTTATTGAAGATTCAGGGTCGGATAAAGAAGAGATAGAACATATCAAATATGGGGCAGTTGTTAAGAAGAATATCAAGAAACGGTATATTTGAAATTGTAAAATATGAATTACTTAACCGCTATGTTGCTGCTGTAATTAATACGTTTTTTTACGGATGTAGGCTCTTTATTGACTTGCCGGAACACCCCACAAATGAGCAAACTGAAGACATCAAAGGGAGATCTTCTAGGTGAAGGGTTAAAAAGAAGTAGGAACCTAGATTAAATTTACCCATTTCTTTGCTATTGTGTTACATCTTAACTGATGTTTTTTTTCCAATGATTTGTCAGGGATACTGATCCGGCGCCGGCTGCAAAATAAACATCAAACAAATAAGGGCTTTGTAGCAGCAACGAAAAACAAAGACCTATGAAGTGAAGGTTTTCATTAATAATTAGATAGTAAAGTTGTAATAAGATGGGTCATTATTGTAGATGTGATCCTGAATTGGTCTATCTTTGAATTGAACAAGTTAATGTCAATTTCATTGTCTGCACGAAGAGTTAATAAAAGTAAACATTACGTAATAGAGACTGTTTACCCCAATATTGATTGATTATTCATGATGACTTGAAGCGGGTTCAAAAGATCTACGTTATGAGGTTTTTAATATCTATTAGCATATGTATTACCCAAAAGTAGATTGATAAAAATAAGTGGATAGCTAGGAACACTAAAGTACCCAAAGGATTCTTATGCAAACACATCTACCAAATTACAACAAGTATTTATTATTACTGAAATATAAACCTAACAACTACACATACAGTTGCTCAAATTACTACATTTTTGTTGTATATTGTATACCACCTAAATTCTAAATTTTGGGAGATATCAATTCTGTCACAACAAGGGAACAAAGAAACTCAAAGATATTTATGTTACATTGTTCAGGAAATCAATGTAAAATAGCTATTGAATACATGTTCATGTCTATTCAGTTGCTTATCAATAAATGCTTCAGTTTAAAAACACTTCTATTTCACAATATAAATATTAGATTGATGCTCACATTCCAAAAAAATTCAACACTATGTCACATACTATCGATACACCCTATACGCCAGCTCATGTTCTAAGGTTGAAAACAAATGTACGAGTCGTACTCATAAGAAATGTGAATCCAAATGGAGGCTTGTATATGGGAACCCATCTTATTGTCAAGAGGCTAGGAAGATTTGTTATTGAAGCAGAAATCATCAGTGGTCCAAATCTGGGAGAGACGGTTTTAATATCAAGATGTACTTTCATGTTAAACATGAATATATGGCCATGGCCATTCAAGATCCAATGTAAACAATTTCCCATAAAAGTATGTGGTGCAAATGGTGTCCGAAAATCAAATGGAGGATGACTGAAGCATGCCACGAAGCATGATGATTAAAAGTCTCTACAAATATGTAGTAACAAATAAAAAAGAAGATGAATGTCAGTCGTTGTTAGGCTCTAGAATCCTTAAGTGTTATTCATCTAATAACGAATGTTGTATTTTCTCTTATTACCTAATGAATGGCTAGGCTAGATTTTATTAAAACATGTTTAAGTAATGCTGAAGTCAGGTATATATGATAATTGTTCATGAACAAAAAACTATTATGTATAACATACTGAGTACACTGTTCCCATTTTCAATTATCAATCAATGTTGCATTTAGAGTACAATATCCCAAAAGGCAGCATACTGAGCCTCTTCATTTGACCCATGTCCAAATATATATGTGTGAGTTACAACCTTATTGACACAATCAAACAACCATCTCTATGATAAACAATGGATCATGGTAAGTTAGTATGTAATTTGTTTGAATATATAAAATTTGTTTATGCATTTTGAAGTATGTGAATGTTTATCTCATAGAATCAAATACCAATCCCAAGAAGATCCCATCTCTGTCCAATCTATTCCACGACTCAGAAATAATTCATTCACATACAAAAATAAGTTCAGATGGCAAAAGTGAGACTTGTTGTGGGCTTAAATTAGAAAACATAACTGGCTATGAAGCAGGTTAAGACATGCACCCCTATATGTTCATACAACGAACTATCATTTCAGTTATATTAAGAAATTGTAAATGTTAGTTTAGAATCGGCAGCCACGTAAACAAATAGTAAACAACTTAAGCTAAAAGGCCCAGTAGCTGTATCCAACATACCTAAAGTTATCCACAAAAGAACACGGTCAACATATAAAGGTAGCTTTTTAGTGCATCTGCAGTTATTTTATTGAAGATGTATAATATAAAAATGAACTATTCAGGAAACAGCTTGAATGACCAGATTCCAACAGCATATATTATATTGGAACAGGCGCAACACGTAGGGGTAAAATAAAAGGAAAAAATCAGGGTACACCTCTAGAGGTAATTAATCCAACCATTCAAGCAAATATGTCGAAGCCTCTTAATATATATAACTGTAAAGTAGTTTCAGAGATAACTTATTGTTATTATTTCTTTGTGAACAAGGAGTACATATCTCTTACCATAATATTGGCCAGCCAACGTCGCAATGTCGGAACTGTGACGCTATGATGTGGTATGACGAGAGAACTAATAAGGCACACAAGTATAGAAATCCAACATTTTCCCTTTCTTGCCAAGATAGTAAAGTCCTCCTTCCAATATTCAATGATGCATCCGTCCCATTAAAAAACTTGCTTGATTATACCAATTGCCTTGGATCAAAATTTAGAGATGAGGTTAGAGTATACAACAATATGTTTTGCTTTAAGTTTTTTGGAGCAAAAACAGATAACTCAGTTAACGCATGTAGGGGTCCATATACGTTCAGGATTAACGGCCAAAACTTACACCTAATAGGGTCCCTACTTCCGACGGAATAAGAGCAGGCGAAGTTTGCTCAGATTTATATCTTTGACACTCGAAATGAACATGATAATCTCATGTCTACGTTTATAGAGAAAGACATGGGTGACAAGATCGATGCGACAACAGTTGCTAGCCTGATGGCAAAGTTAAATCAGACAAGCGTTGTTGCCTAGGCATTTCACATGGCACAAGATTGGTTTGATACACATGCTAGGATATAGTGTTCTTATACCTAGGATAATACTCATTTCCACACAGTGAAAGTGGCCATTTATAATGAAACGCAAGCAGTTTCCTGTAAAACCATGTTATGCGATGACCATTAGCAAGAGCCAGTGTCAATCACTAAAATATGTAGGTGTTTATTTTCCGAATCCTGTGTTCATCCATGGCCAACTATATGTTGCACTCTCTAGAGTTACAAGCCCAGAGGGACTGAGAATCCTAATGACTGGAGACGAGACCAAAGACTTACAGCAACGAACACACAATATTGTTTACAAGGAGGCTTTCAATAACCTAATTTAGATTAACACTATTATATATCTGTATCTTTTCAAACAATGTGACAACTCGTAATTTCAGGTCATTTCTTAAATTTACTATTCATCTCGGGAATTTACTATTCATCGGTTACTATTCATCATTTTACTATTCATCGTTTTTGAAGTCGATTTGATATTCTGAGAACAAATTTCAAAATTTTACTATTCATAAAACACTATTCATTCCCGGAGAAAAATCACTATTCATCATTTTTCGTAAACTAGGTTTACGAGTATCAAATTCGCGTAACCGTAAGGGTTTAGCTGCGAATTCATGAAAAATCATTGAGGACATTACATATAGACTAGAGTTGGTCTACATATCATTATTAACATCGTCATCATATTAGTTCATGCACGGGTTTGCATATTTCATTTACGTATGTTTTTCCTATTAAATAAACGCTATCTCATAATCATTTATTTTGAATATTTTATCCGACACTAAAATTATCCTAATATATTTTTATACTCATTTTAAGACTATAAAAATTATATTATTAGTTTACCCGATGTTTTAAATTTATTTTGTATATAAATTGTTATGTATATATATTTACGACGGTTTTCGTAAATTCAACTTGATAATTATTTATTCACTAAATTCTTGCGAGAAATACATTTTTATAATTTTTATGACTTTGATATATTTTATTTTGTTCCGTTAAAATCGATTTCTAGCTAACGCTACACTAAATAACTAATTAAATGTACGAAACATACATTATACATAACATTAAACACATTTAATTATCATAAATGCACCAAAGTCTTTTTTTCCCTTGTCGACACCCTCCCCCCTTGTCATCCATTTTATTAATTAACTCATGACTAGATGTGTACACTTATCTAAGGTGAAAGTAAAAGTATATACTCTCTTTTCCTCTCCAAAAATTCAGCCAAGAAGAAACCAAGGAAGAAAACACAAGATTTTTCAAGAACAAGTAATTTTATCAACACTAGTATACTCTCTTTTAAGGTTTTGCAATAAAAAATTATGAGTAATTAGGAAACCTTTTCCATAAACCTCATCATCATACTAGTCGCAGTTAGAGATTTGCGCCGCATTTCAGTGTACTCACTTTTGCCATCACATCATTGTACCAAGTGACTTTCGTAGCCCCTACTTTTGTATGTTTTGAACTATTTTTGGGGAGATACATGCTTAACTATTTTTCACAAGTATAGATTTTTAAGGATAACTTCTATCATGATCACCATCGTTTCAAAACCGAATGTTGTACTATATCAATTGTTCTTGTTTGCGTGCTATAGTTCTACGTCGAATAATGTGCTATATCAGTTGACTACTGATACATTGAGTCATGTACTATTGATTATGTGCTATGGTTCTACGTCGAGTTAGGTACTATTGTGAATTCATTTGACATCATGTGCTTGAACATAAACTATACACATTTTGGCAGTGGGTTGTAAATACACAAGTTGCAAGTTTTGTATGGGCGGAACTTGGAACTGAGTGGTTTTGCAATGCCTTTGCTGCATGAACATTCTTTAAAGGTTTTCTTCATGACCACACAAACTCTATGAACTCACTCAACCTTTGTGTTGACACTTTTAGCATGTTTTATCTCAGGTATCTAAGGCATACACTTCATGGCATGCATGTGGACTTATCATAGAGTCATGGTGACGACGCGTCTCACATGGCATTTATGCACTTTAAACATCGTTTGGATTGTAACAAACTTATTTCTGCAAATGTTGACTACTTTTTGGGACCTATCTTTTGTAAACTCTGATTATTTTACTCAATCAAACGATGTGTTTTCCAAACGACACTTTAGGTCGTTCAATATAACTGTAATTGTGATGTTATGGCAGTCATCCCCCTGGTATTCTATTCCGCTGCAAAAAAGGTAATTTGGGGGTGTGACAGATTGGTATCAGAGCTTCGGTTATAGAGAACTAGGTTGCATCATTGACCCTAGACTATAACTACATCATCATAGCATCTCATCATTTCATCGTAAGTGCATATTCACTTTACATGCGGTTTATACGTACATTTTGCGAGTATTTTCTTTCATTTCAAATCGATTGTCACATAGATGCCTTCAAATACCCATTCCATTATCCTTTCTTTAGACTCCAATGTGGAGAATGCCTTGTCATTCCCTATCAAAATTTTAACATCAGTTGACTCACCACCGATAACATCGAATGCCGAGACGAAACCTTCAAGGAGGGTGAAGTCGCTCTCACTCCTCTGTTTCACCACCAACATGTCGAGTTACACGCTATTCACACATTAAGTCACTAAACCGTCACTCATTTTGAAAAATAACCTCAAACTTATCACCTCATATCACATCTCTTTAGAGCGTTTACATAGGACTTTGCTGCGTCTCACCCTTCCTCTTATTTTTAAGAAGTTATGGCGCCAAAGAAAGCTGCACCAGAAATGACACCAGCTGCGATCCAAAAGTATGTAGAGGATAGTATAGCCGAGGCACTAAGGAAAGAACGAGCAACGGTAGCTGCTGCTGCCGAGGCCGCGGCTGCTGCTGAAGCTGCTAGACTTGTTGCTGCTACAGGAGCTGCAGGAGGGTCTGGAGTTCAAAATTGTACATACAAGGACTTTAAGAACTGTGATCCCACAAAGTTCAAAGGCACAGAAGGAGCCACTGCTATGATCTGTTGGTTTGAGAAGATGGAGTCTGTATTTCTTCTATGCAATTGCCCATATGATTGCAAGGTGAAGTTCGCCACTAGTACACTCTTAGATGGCACAATGTCATGGTGGAATTCGTATGCGCAGCCTATTGGTATAGAAAATGCTTACAAGCTCACGTAGGATGAATTCAAGAATCTGGTAACTAAGAAGTATTGTCCACGCACGGAGGTGAAGAAATTGGAAACGAAATTCTATGAGTTAGTGATCGTTGGTTATGACATCGAGACCTACATCAGGAGGTTTCAAGAGTTGGCTGTTTTATGTCCATCTATGGTTTCGGACAATGAGAAATTACTGGAAAACTTCATTGGAGGACTTCCACAATGTATTCAAGGAGATGTAACTTCTTCCGATCTACAAACAATTGAAGAGACTATCAGGATAACTCAAAAACTCATGGCTCAAGTTGTGAAAGGGGAAAACATTATCAACAATAACCGCAACAACAACAACAACCAAACTAGCAACAACAAAAGGAAATGGGAAAATGACCAGGGAGGTTATAATTATGACAACCAAAACCATAACACTAACCATTATCAACAACAGAATAGAAGACAAGAAGTCGCCAGGGTTTATGTTGTTGCACCAACAAAGGGAAGAGCTTATGCCGGAAACTTACCACGATGCCACCAATGCACGCTACATCATGATGGTCCATGTGGTATATGCTTTAGCTGTCACAAAGTGGGACACCTTGCTAAGGACTGCAAGGGCAAGGCCATAGTTACATGTTACGGATGCGGGGAGCAAGGACACTATCGGAACCAATGTCCCCAAAACCAAGATCAACAAGTTGAAGGTGCTCATGGGGAAGCATACATGTTAGAAGGAGGACAAGCTCGCCATGGTCTCAACAACGCGGAAGACTGAAGAAGTTTAGAATTTAGCAGTCTTATTTCCCTATGCTCTATGTCGTACTAAGTTTATGTCTTCTATCGTATTCGGATCTTTAAAACTTAAGACTATGTACTGTTTGATAAACCACTCGTTGTAAAATATTCTCATCTATCGTACTTCCTTTTCCTTTCTGATTCGTTATCACTTACAAGGATTTTACTTTCTTTTACTTTAACTGCTATTTTAACGACATGGTTTAAATCTATTTAAACATTGAGAGTTATAACAACTAAACCGAACGTCACATTATCGTTCCTTAATTATACATAGCCTAGCTAACTATGTTTAATTCTGGAGGGATCATGTTATGTTGGGAGCAGTTATTTATAAATCTTAGTGCAAGCAAAATTTTCACACATTCCTAAAAGTCAAAGTAATGCTCATCGGATATATTCTTCCAATATTTTCTCTATCACGGTGTTTAAACACTCTTAATCATAGATAGCCGTAACGACACTTCCTCATGTCATCTCTCCTCGTTATTCATCTCAAACCCTAAACCTGTAGAAACCAACACGAACTGAATTCAGGGACTGAATTTCTTTTTGGGTGGGCGAATATGACAACTCGTAATTTCAGGTCATTTCTCAAATTTACTATTCATCTCGGGAATTTACTATTCATCGGTTACTATTCATCATTTTACTATTCATTGTTTTTGAAGTCGATTTGATATTCTGAGAACGTATTTCAAAAATTTACTATTCATGAAACACTATTATTCCCGGAGAAAAATCACTATTCATGATTTACTATTCATAATTTTTCGTAAACTAGGTTTACGAGTATCAAATTCGCGTAACCGTAAGGGTTTAGCTGCGAATTCATGAAAAATCATTGAGGACATTACATATAGACTAGAGTTGGTCTACATATCATTATTAACATCGTCATCATATTAGTTCATGCACGGGTTTGCATATTTCATTTACGTATATTTTTTCTATTAAATAAACGCTATCGCATAATCATTTATTTTGAATATTTTATCCGACACTTTCAAAAATTATCCTAATATATTTTTATACTCATTTTAAGACTATAAAAATTATATTATTAGTTTACCCGATGTTTTAAATTTATTTTGTATATAAATTGTTATGTATATATATTTACGACGGTTTTCGTAAATTCAACTTGATAATTATTTATTCACTAAATTCTTGCGAGAAATACATTTTTATAATTTTTATGACTTCGATATATTTTATTTTGTTCCGTTAAAATCGATTTCTAGCTAACGCTACACTAAATAACTAATTAAATGTACAAAACATATATTATACATAACATTAAACACATTTAATTATCATAAATGCACCAAAGTCTTTTTTTTCCCTTGTCGACACCCTCCCCCTTGTCATCCATTTCATTAATTAACTCATGACTAGATGTGTACACATATGCATTTTTTATAGATATTTTCAAGATACAAGCATTTTATTCATTTTCAAACACATACAAGCACTTATCTAAGGTGAAAGTAAAAGTATACACTCTCTTTTCCTCTCCAAAAATTCAGCCAAGAAGAAACCAAGGAAGAAAACACAAGATTTTTCAAGAACAAGTAATTTTATCAACACTAGTATACTCTCTTTTAAGGTTTTGCAATAAAAACTATGAGTAATTAGGAAACCTAGTCCATAAACCTCATCATCATACTAGTCGCAGTTAGAGATTTGCGCCGCATTTCAGTGTACTCACTTTTGCCATTACATCATTGTACCAAGTGAGTTTCGTAGCCCCTACTTTTGTATGTTTTGAAGTATTTTTGGGGAGATACATGCTTAACTATTTTTCACAAGTACTTTAGATTTTTAAGGATAACTTCTATCATGATCACCATCGTTTCAAAACCGAATGTTGTACTATATCAATTGTTCTTGTTTGCGTGCTATAGTTCTACGTCGAATAATGTGCTATATCAGTTGACTACTGATACATTGAGTCATGTACTATTGATTATGTGCTATGGTTCTACGTCGAGTTAGGTACTATTGTGAATTCATTTGACATCATGTGTTTGAACATAAACTATACACATTTTGGCAGTGGGTTGTAAACACACAAGTTGCAAGTTTTGTATGGGCGGAACTTGGAACTGAGTGGTTTTGCAATGCCTTTGCTGCATGAACATTCTTTAAAGGTTTTCTTCATGACAACACAAACTCTATGAACTCACTCAACCTTTGTGTTGACACTTTTAGCATGTTTTATCTCAGGTATCTAAGGCATACACTTCATGGCATGCATGTGGACTTATCATAGAGTCGTGGTGACGACGCGTCTCACATGGGATTTATGCACTTTAAACATCGTTTGGATTATAACAAACTTATTTCCGCAAATGTTGACTACTTTTTTGGGACCTATCTTTTGTAAACTCTGATTATTTTACTCAATCAAATGATGTATTTCCCAAACGACATTTTAGGTCATTCAATATAACTGTAACTGTGATGCTATGGCAGTCATCCCCCTGGTATTCCATTCCGCTGCAAAACATGTAATTTAGGGGTGTGACAAACAATTACAAACTTTCTAATTCATTCATGATGAAATTCAGTTTCTCTTAAATTATAAATATCCAACGTGAAAAAACATTCCACCCATCTGTAAACATTTAGCTACAATTAAAAAAGCATGCTCAGTTCTAAAGCTATATGACATAGTAATGTTGAATTGACAAGTATTCCTAAAAACTATATGTGTAACTTATAAAATTTGTAGTGCTAATGCTTTTTCAGAATCCAATAGTGTCAGCGCGAAATTCATATGCAAATTCCCTTTACTTTTGTATTTAAAATAATTTTGCATACTCTAGATATTTTCATTAGTTTAGACAATCACTATATTAAACAGACTATACTTCTTTGCTCATTTTAGGTGCCTATCAGTTAACTCAAAAACCAGAACTGATTTATTTAGGAATATCTAAAGACATCATATTGCAGTAATTACAAAAAGTACCAATTAAACTTCTCATAAGTAAATTTAGTTAATGAGTTTTAAGAAGTTACAATACCTTTTTTGTAACTGCAAGGAAACTCAACTGCTTGGTGATGCTAATATAAGTTACCTGCTATCCTCTACCCGTACTCATACACGTGTAGAATAACACATACGTATACACTATCCAGCTACAAAAAGGGCGTTTAGCAGGGAGGTGATAGCCGAATACTTTGACAAGCCAATAAATGCAGATGCAAAAGAGCTTAACATTGGATTAACTGTTTTTAAAAGACAATGTAGAGATGTGGGAATTCAACGTTGGCCACATCGTAAGCTTAAGAGTATGCAAGCATTGATCGACAATATTGAGGTTAGAATTAAATTTAAACTAACATGTTATTTGTAGCATTGTCCAATAATAAAGTTGTAAAACTAGAGGCTACCATATTACTTAGAACTTTGGTTGACTTTATAGGCGTAAAATGAAGGTGCACGGGCTGATGAGTACATCCAAGACATATTACAAACCCTTAAGGGAGAAAAGAAGCAGGTAAAAGAAAACCCAGATTTACAACTTGCGCCAGACACTAAAAGGTGGAGACAAGTCAATTTCAAAGCTCAGTACGAAAAAAGGAAAGCTATGGCGTTGATATTATCATTAATAAACAAAACAGCAACAAACGTGGATACTCAGGTGTAATCTCAGTCTCTTAAAAATGACGCAACTACTGATGAAACTGAAGAAGGCTATTGTAAACACTACGCGGAACAAGAGTAGCTGATAACTCAACTTTAGATGTTTAAGTTTTTTAAACTTATTCCATTCTAGAGTATAAAAGTTAGTTATTTTTAACAAGATAAACAGTTGTGTGTTATTTACTACTACAATGGCTATTTAAGGTCTCACATACATGAATCCAAAAACATACCCAAAGGCGCTGCACGTACCTTTTCAGTTAATAAACAAAGGATGTTTTGAGCTTAATAACTGAAAGACCACAACCTAAAGCTTACCACATATTTCGTTTGTAAATATTGACATACGATGTTGAACGTATCTACGCACTCTGATTTTCCCATTTAATTTCTTTTGATATCTTACCGGTCTAGCAAAATGTCTGGTGCAGAACTTTGCACAAAGCCTATTTAGATTGCAAAAGGGATTTGAGATGGATATCAAAAGTCCCATCTACGTTAATATTAGTCTCTTAAAACTGTCTGAATAAACTAAACTATAAGTGTTTAAGTTTAATTTTTGCATTATAAGCTGATAATGGAGATGCAAGATATGATGAGAACAAGCATAAAATAATTGCAACTTTGTGCCACTCTCAATCAAAGTATTACTATTCGATGTCAAGTTCCAGCTCATTCTACTACGACTATATACAGAGATGCTTAACATCTTCGAGCCAATCATGGTTCATTGGGACAGGCGTCTGCTAGGGACCAATGTTTATATCTTCTCACAGAAAATATATATTCATGTGTCGCCAACGAATGTCAGCCACAATGAAACATGATTGACTTGAAGAGATTTACCAACTTTGTATACAATTGTGTTCACATTCATTCGCTATAAACATGCAGTAACGCTTTGATCATCAATATTATCTGTTTGAAAAAATGTATGACAGTTCAGGAATTTAAATAGCGACCATAGGCATACAAGCATAAAATGCTTTTGAATTGTCACTTATGCATACTACAATGTTGCATAGATTCTTAAACATACATCGGCCTATTTCGGCTGCAAGCTAATGACCAGCTAACCTACTCTATAAAAAAAATGAAGACTTATTCATTATTAGGAAAATACGTCCGTAAATAAAAACAACTATCATCACATCAATAGCCCCCTATCCTACTATCATGAATAATTTTCGGACACCATAAATATCAAATTTAATCACACCAAAACATATATAAAATTAAAAACATCTTCATTTCACTATCATCAAAGCAATACATCCGTATCTTCCACTCATGAATCAGTTTTAATTATCATTTCACTAACAATTAGGACATAAAAATTAGGACTATAATCAAACCATACTACAAAACATAACCAAGTAAGGATTTTTTTTTTAAACAAAATAGATCTAATCAATCCCAAATCTGAGAATCAGTTTAAAAAAATAATGAACATATAATTGATGAAACAATACCTGGTACAATCAATCCCTTAAAGATAACGTTTATTTTGATTCTTTATTGTTTGATTTCATTTATATTATTTCAAATTGAAACCCCTAAAATCGCTCTAGAACCTTATTTCACCAACATATGTTTTTTGTGTGTGTTTTATTCCTGTGTGTGAGAGATAAAGTAAGTCAACTGCTTATAAATACATTATATATATAAAATAAAAATAAAATTAAAAACAAGATTGGGACCTTAAACCTGAAATTTTATTCATTATTTAACAACCTAATTAGATCTTAGGTTTCATCATGACATCAACCAAGAACCTAGGAAAACACAGCTAAACCCAACCAAGCTACCTACACCATTGACCAACACAAAAGACCCTAAAAACCCAAACCCAACCAAACCTAATCATACTTCTCCATGATGGTGATATGCTCCTACTTTTTGGTGATAATAGCACGCACCTCTACAACATGACCGCAAGCGACTCCAACAAACGGCGCTCCATCACTTGAACCTCATGAAGGCACTCATAGATCTCATCAGCAGCTTCTTCTTCATCAAAGTTAAGAGACAACACCTCATTCATTCTCTCCGTGCGCTTATTAACCCCTCTAACCAGCTCATTCCTTCGTTCCCCTAGCCACATAACCATCCCTTCATCTTCTGCAATTTCTTGATTGAATAAAAACTTGAAGCAGTTGTGTAGCTGATCAGATCCGCACACATCTTTCATCTCATTGATTAATGGGGTTTGAGACATTTTTCAGATGATTTGATGGTGGTTAGGTCACAAATGATGTTTTGTTGAAAAAAGATAATAGGACTAATGAAACTAAACGAATCACTAACATAATATATTGTAACTGAAGAAACTTAATCATTGCAAATATTAACTCGAGTATTAATTCGTACAGTTCGTTCGTCTTCCCATGCAGAAACATAAAATCCGTAATTAACATAAACTTGACAAATACAACATAAAACCCTCCAACTTGAGAATGCCTCAAAATTACAACTAAACTTTGTAATATAACAAAAGTAGCCCTCAAAGTTTGTCTATTATGATCAAACATAATATTTCCTTGAACCTACTTCATTAACAAATGTATTTATCTCTATCTATGTATCATTATCATGGTTTTTAACAATCTAATACGCTCAAATAACCGAATACGTGCTGCTATCACGGTAAACCTAAATATCATCTACATTATTTCAATGAAACTCAATTAAAATTCATTAAATAACGTCAACAACATCCTTCATCAGGTGATCACAAATACAAATTGCAAACTTTTCCAACAAAATAAAACAATAAAATAATTAACTTACTACATTACATATAAATGATTCTATATGACGTACAAATAACAAAATTATTTCAACAAGCAAGAAAATTGGCACGAGACAGCACGCGTTATAGATTGATGTATATGGGCGTCGAGATCATACTAAGAACCCGACAATTTATACAAACTATGGAAAACTAGAAGGGGGGGGGTTGAATAGTTTTGCCGATTTTAATTTAGTTTCAAAAACTTTAGATTCGATGTTATGTGAAATCGTATGGATGAAGAGAAAGTATAGATCTAAGAGTAATGCAAGTAAAGAAAGCAAGTAAAGTAAAGGATAGAAATGACACAACCGATTTATAGTGGTTCGGCTACAAGGACACCTTCCTTGCCCTACTCTACTCCTCGAGTCACCTACTCGAGAGTTTAAGCACTATGTCAACAAACTCCTTCAACTCGGCGGAGAAGCCATCACAACGTCGCTTACACTTTTTCCAGTACAAAACTAAATACCGAGTCCGTAACACGGAGGACTAAACCAACATTACTATAACACAACAAATATGTGTAATATGAAATACAAAATCTTCGCTACATATATCTTGTGGAGGAACAAATCAATCCAGGACCCCTTGCTTGGATAACTTGTAGAATGCTCGTGATCTCGTCTTAGAGAATGACCTATATGAGAATCACAATAAAAGAAAGAAGAACTACTCTCTAGATCAAGTGATCTTAGGTTAGAAGAATGTAACAATATATTAGAGAGTTTGTAAGAAGAGGGGTAAGTTACAATGAAAAAATGGCTCTCTATTTATAGGCAAATTCTTGCCACTGTTGCACGGATCCCATGGATCCCTTGCCTGAGGGATCCGTCTAGTGTAACTTGAGGGATCCGTGAGACGCTCCTGTTTGCCCATGGGTTTTTGGGTTATGGGTCATGGGTCATGGGTCCTAGACTTTGGACCATGGGTATCTAAGTATATACAATGTATCTAATATATGCAATGCATCTAGACAATGGGTATGGGTTAACTCCATGGGTTATGGATATGCTCCATGGGTATGGGTCATGGGTCATGGGTTGTGGTTTTTACCCATCCTAATAAACTATTACAATAAATGAATTATTACAACAATTTATATTAAATGACTATATATGTAGATGCTTTACAAAAATAACATGTATCTTTATAATTTTACTTAAGATAACATTATATTTGTTATCAACAAAACACAAAGAGATCGCTAAATATTAATAAATGTTTTTACGGTTTATTTGTATTAATACAAACAATACAATATGAACACTTAAATACAACATGTATGCATCGCACGTTTATTTCAATTAAAGGTTTATTTAAGCTTATTTTTAGACATGATAATAAACAAACATTTAATTATATTCATTCATCTTCATAGCATTTCCTTCTTCGACACGAGCACCGGCCTTTGCTGCAAAAACCATGTTTGCTAACTTATGAAGTAATTCCCGATGTCTCTCTTGAGTCTTCCTTAGCGCTTCAACCACATCCAAAGCAACCACATCATTACCTCGGTTTCTTGCCATTACCCTCCTCAAAAATGCTCACAATTAGTAACAAGCAATTTAGTCAACGCATCATCTTCGCCAACCTGCTGAATAAACCACATACGCATGGAATCATTCAATTTAGAAGAACCAGAAAGAGTAATCAAGTTCTCTAGCATTTGAAATTGTGCCATTATATCAGAATACAAATGTTTTCACATCTAAGCATGATAACAGTATCAAATAAATAGGCAAATATTCGCTTATGTAACCTATGCAAATTTAAAAAGTGCAATTGAAAAGACTATTTTAAATAATTATTATTTACTACATAATTGCAAAGTCCAATAAAATACCCAAAACTAAAACGAAAATTATACTAACGTAAGCATTACGCATTCCACATTTAGATTAGCCCGTGTGCAACGCACGGGTCAGAATGACTCGTACTAAAACATAATATGTAATATTACATACTTTGTGTTTGATCAAAAAAGTATATAACTAATCTAATTAATTAATGAGCATTGATTGGAATGTCTAAATGGTGTGCCTAATTACATGCCTAAACCTATGTGTTAGTATCCTATTGGTGACATGAGAGGGACCCGCTTCTTCACAAACCAATAACTTATTGCCACATCTCTTTAGGCATATAATTAGTCCCATCTTTAGGCCTCCAAATCATCTTCCTTAATTAATAAGTTGCTACGCACTTAACAATTAAAGCTTGGAACACAAAAGGTATAGTTTATAAAGCAAAAATCTTAATAAAAGGTCAAAATAATAAGTTAAAAGCAATACCTGATGGATTGATGGCAAACTAATACTGTAGAAATTTTGGTAGGATGATAGGATCGATATTAAAAGTATATCGCTACAAGACGCCAAAACTCTTTTACCTACAAATTGTTTGAGCAATTTTTTATTCATTAACTGACAGGACACGTTTCTTTTGTATATATACTATAATAATAATGGGCCTTGCCCCTTATGGCCTACTCAATTTTAGTATAGTTGTACTAAGATAATGATAAAATAATACATGTATATGATAAACGTTTATAATATTTTGTGGCCCTTCTTTGGTGGTGGCCATGTGCCAATGCACCTGTTAGGTTCCCATATTAGTAACACAAGCATCAATATGAAGAAATAAGATAGAAAGTGATCGGTTGAACAAACCAAAACAATACGCGTAGGATTTAGAGAAAAGTTATGCGTAGCTATTGAAATGAGATGAACAACCAACCTTCAATAGAAGGTTTACATGGGTATTTATAGGAAGGAACTAGGGCAACATGCAAGTTCCCTTCCTTTCCCTTATTGGGCTTTGGCATAGGCTCATGGGCTTTCTACATGAGCCTAGCCTTGATTACTAACATAAAAGCCATAATTAAGCTAACTATTACATATTAATTACTAACACTTGAATTCTAGTTTAGGAGTGATTCCAACAATCTCCCCCTAAGTGTTAGTGATTGATGATTTGATCTTTAAGTGTTGTAGGTGCTGATGTAATAGTAGCTTTGACGTCTTCTGACATTCTTCTTTCTTGTGAGAAGAAGTGCCTTGATTCGAACAATCTCCCTAGTGTAGGGAAATTGTTTCCTTTGAAGTATTCTGCTTTGACGTCATCATTTTCTTTGTTCTTTGATCTTTGTTCTTTGTGATGGAAGTGATAGTATGTTGTGGTTGTCTGCATCAGGTGCGCTTCGTTGCTCCAGTGTCTCCACGTCTTTCTCCAACATGCTCACACACTCTTTAACGTTGGATTTCAATACTGATGTAGTTCTCTTAGTCTTTAAACTTTGTAGATTCTTTGACTTTGACGAAGAATCATTCTGACTTTGTGTTGCCTTTTGAGAGAACTTCAATTAGTGATGTTGTGGGTATGAGCATGTGGAGAATCTGCACGATCTTTTCCACTCGCAAGCATCCATAAGAAGAAAACATAAAACATGGGTTAGAAATAGTCCAGCGGTTACAAGTTTGAACTTCGAGAGTGTTAACAGCATAGTGTGAAAACACAACTCTAATTCTCACAAAGGCTGCACCTGAACTGGATTCCCACAAGTGAGATAACGCGATGTACCGAAGTACACCTACAGTCCAAGTGAGTCGTTGAGGTACACCGAAGCATCACCCCACGACTGTAGACCGATTGAGACACACTAAGCGTAATTCACAAGGAGTTACCAAAGTGACCTGCTGTCAGGGCTGTTTGATGTTGACCCTGGCAGGAGTTTCCATTCAATCACTGAGGATCACAGTTGTGAACCCCTCATAAATGTTCTCGACAGATTTCTAAGATCTGTGAAGGACACGATAATATATCACTTGTGTTCTTATTGTTGAACGACAAGCGATGAATTGTCAAGTGTACCTAAGAGATCTTTTGATGAATCTCATGGCTCTAGACTCAATAGTGCGTTTTGGTTTTCCTGAGCGGAGACTAGGGAGAGGGTCTCCTTCTTCAATACCAGCAATCTCTAAGAGAAAGCCGATAGTTTACGTAGGGTTCCCTGTGAGAATGAAACAAGCTTCTGTTGAGAGAAACTTGAGTGGTTAAGAAGGTTTAATGCATGCGTCACTGGGTCCATGACGACTTTGATCTTCAATACCGGCGTCATCAAGTGACAACCAGTAGCATATGAATTGAACCTGGTGTCTGCCCTAATTTGAATAATCTGGAGGGCTATTTCTTTTCACCCTTTTTCTTTACTTTTCTTTTTCATTCTTCAACTCCTTCTTTCTCCGATTCTCATTTTCTCCTTTTTATAATCAAACCTACGGACTTCTAATTCTAACTATTGGTGGTGTCCTTGGGTAGATCCCTCCGGCTCTGGCGGATCATAGGATGGTTATTCCTAACCTTAGTCACCTTATAACTCCATGACTAACCTATGTTGCCATAAAACCATTTTCATGAAAATCTCTCAAAGTGGTTATGAGTAAAAGCATTTAATACCACTGTTGAGAGTTTAAGACTTTGCAAAAATACTCCCCCTCCACACGTGCTTAAGTATTTTGACAAAAATCTGCACGGTGAGAGAAGAGCGCGCACTTTTGAATTGATCGACTCAAGATAGATAATCCTCCGCGAGACACGATTACGTTGCATAGTTAAAGAGTTACATTGTCAGCATTTAGGTGACAGCTAGCTCTAATAACTACCTTGAAGGTGTGGACAGACCTCGAAAGGTTGTCAAACCCATCAAAGTTCATGTCTACCAAGAGTTTCTCGAATGGTACATTCTACTAGGACAAGTCCTTTGCGAGACACGTTTACATCACTAGCGAACTAGCTTGAAATTATTACCCGTACCGGACAAGTCTTTTCGAGTTACTAACTTTCATATCTCGTCAATTCAATGGTTAAGTCTTTAGTACGACGATTCATTTGCATTTCACAACATATTTCTTATCACATAATTTTTCTCCCCCTCAAAAATGGCATATTAAATGTTATTTTTGTCGAAATTTTGATATTGAATATGACCATTTCGAGTTTTGTGGGAAGATTACCACGAAGAACAATTTTGTGAACAAATTTTTTATGCAAATACTCCCCCTCAACAAGTAATATTAACTTTTGAGGTTTTTGAAAATCATAAGGGGAAGTACTTGTTCTTTTGAGCAAAAGTTTGAAAATGAAAGTTTTGATAGTTTTGCTCAAAAGTAAGAAGCTTTCGCTCCTTTTATAGGATTGTGGCACTGAAGCGTACCATAGGGTCCTTTCAATACAAGTACGGGTTGTACACTGTTATGTGTGCACAAGCCAAAGTCAGATTAAAAACATACATCCAAATCAATATAATAATGAAACAAATCAAGGGGTACCAGGAGAATCCGTTAGTCCAGTAATAACTCCAGGAATGCGTTCTGGACGTTGATAGCCTGTGAGAGATATGCTTGGACGACCACCTACGAAGCTCTCCAAAGTTCTGATCTGATCCCTTCTGAACAACCTTTCATCGATGCGAGTGATGATCTTCCTAACATCCCTTCTTTCCCTCGAATTCCATCTTTTTGGTGACCCAATGCCTTCATGAATCTCTTTCAACCTGTATGCTAACCCGTCCTTAACTTTCTTCAATGTGTGATCCCCAAACTTATGAAGCTCTTTGCACGCCATGAGACAGTTGTGGTGTAGTTCACTTATGTAGACTACCCTAAACGGTTTCTTGATAATAGTGTACTGAGCAAGTCAGTTTATGTCGGGAAGGTGTAGCTGAGGTTTGGTGAGATTAACGCGTTTCTGATAAGATTCCACGGCAAGTTGTATGTCTTCTACACGTTCTTGGATCACTATGCTTCTGATGTAGATGAGTAATGACTTGATGTATTCGCGTTGGACAGTTGTGGAGAAATGTCACATTCGTCCTTGCACCTTAGCGAGATACATATCTTCAATGTCATTTAGTGACAGTCTCGGAAAATCCGCTTCACAGAAGTCATAGTCCTCTTCGTCTTGTCGTTTGACCACAATGTTCTTGAGGAATGTGTAGTCCCACTTTGACGACAGAGTAACATGCTTAATTGCAATGATCCGTTTGTCACTAAGCACTTCCTTTTTAGACGTAAGAACCTGGCAGCTTCTGTAGAAGATTCTTCGACGTTCAGGCCAATGATGAATCCCATACATCGCATCAAGGTCATACTTTTCCACTTTGGCAGCAAACATATGTGAGGCTTCTTCCTCGATGGCTAGATTGTTAGAATAGATTGCTGCTGGAAAAGGAAATGTGAGTGACGTAGCGTACTTCCTTGTAACATCGCTACCGTGTAGAAGAAATTCGAGGTCAATGTTGAAGAATTAACGGTATGGAATTTGAGGTTGATCCGGTCGGCCAATTGTTGGTAGAGGTCTGGTCCAGTCTGTGTAGTAAGGAGCTTTGTCTTGTCTTGTGAAGTCGATGTTAGCTTCGGGATTGAGCCAATCGATATTGTTTGACATAGCTCGGGCAATGTTGTCGAGATGGTATTCGACTTCAATTGCACTTTCTGAGCTGTCTTTAAGTAGTTGGAAGGCATCATTCTTGATTCTCTTTAGCTCAGTCTTAGTCATCTTCTTCACTTTAAACTGTTCCTGAATCAGCTTCACATGCTCCATGGTACGGCCATCTACCATTTCTTGACCTTCAGGTAATGAGGGAGTAGCATCAACAAGTTTAGAAAACCAGTCATATTCTTCAGTTGTATCATCATCTAGCCATGAGAGAACATCGGTCTTCGTTTTCTTTTTCTTTGGCTTTGATGAGGACTCTGGTTTCTTTGTTGTGGCGGGAGAGGTGGGTTGTTGTTGGGGCTCTGGGATCTCTTCATCGTCACCACCAGTGTATTCGAAATGATCGCCGGTTTTCTCTATGGATGGTGGTAACTCAGAGTCCTGAGGTTTATCAGCAGCAGAACGTGGAGGAGATCGTCTCTCGGTTGGAGTCCTTTGGGTTGGTGGTTGCATAGAGGAAGATTCACTAGACTTCTTCTTGCGTTTAGATTCTTTGTCTTTATCCGCATCATCATCGTCTCTAGGACGCTTAGCCGTTTCAGCTGCCGCTTTGCATCCCGTTTTAAGTTGGTATTCCAGCAATGCTTCAAGCAGTTTACCTTCATCAGAAGTAAATGTTGCAGATCGTTTAGACATTTGAACTACAAGCTTGGAAACCAATTCTGCATCGGAGAAAGTTGTAGGCTCAGTTGGGTTGATTGTAACAGTTAAGGGCGTTGATCTGATTGTTTGTTTGGCCAACTGCATGAGATTCGGATAAAGTTGTCTGGTGAACATCTCTTTTGTCACTCCTGGGACGACGTCGAGAAGAAACTTGTGAGTATATTCTCTAGCCGTCTTCTCCATTTCCCTTTGGAAATCTCCTTTGAGAAGCTTCTGGATATGCTCCCTTTCACTCAACATCTCGTTTATCCCGTCTTGTAGAAGATTGATCCTGTCAACGAGTTGATTCAGCTTTTTGTTGGTCACGTCTTTCTTCCTGACTTGTCTGACAGCTTTGACAATCTTTGTCTTAGCTCGGGATATCCAAGAGTCGATTGGTTTCTTTACTGACTTGGATGCGGATCTGGTTGTGCCTATGGATGGTGGAGGTGAAGAGTGAGAAGACGAGTCTGATGATGATGAGACATGAGGAGGCTCAGGGTCCTTTGGTGGCTCAGAAGTTAGTTCCTTGGAGCGTACTGGACTATCTAGAAGAAAATCATCATAATCAATATCGTCATCTTTTCCAGATTTAGCCATTTCTTCAGCCTTAATCCTGGCTTCTTCATCTGCTTGAGCTTGAGCTTCTTTTTCTACATTTTCTTTAGCTGCAACCTCAACATCTTCATCAGGAATTTTCTCATACTTCTCCATTTCTGGTTCCTCAAAGTCATATTTGATAGAATCCTCAAGTTGCCTTTGTTGTTGTTCGTGGGTGGTGGTACCAGTTCCCTTATCGGGTTGATTAACCGCATCGAAAACTGGTGTAGATAGTGCACCACCACTTGACCCTCCAGGGCCACGAGTTTGTTCATGGGTAAATTCTTGAGCAACATGTTGGAGTCTTAGATTCTTCAGCTTTTTCCTATAGTCTTTGTCCAGCGGTTCTTCATCCGAGCTCTCCTCTTCCTCTGGCTACGCAACTGGGGTTTTACCTTTATCAGCCTTAGGACTTAGAGGTTTTGCAACAGTTAGTGGGTCATCAATGGGAGTTTCTGAGTAGGTAACCTCTTCATCGGTGTCAGTCTCCTCTGAGTCCTCATCCTTCAGTTGTGGTTCAGGTTTGGGAATAGGGATTGCCTCCTTTAATGGCACTTTCCTTTTACGGGAAGGACTCCTCTTCGGATACCTTTTAGTACTCTTTGTGCTCGCTATACTTCCTGTACTGCCTCTCCTTGTCTTCCTGACAAGTGTCCCAGAAGACTTTTCATCAATAAAACCTACTTTGCCTGCATCCATTGCTACCAGATATCGTCTGTACGAATAAAGTCCTTTGATAACATCAGTGAGAAGAATATCTGGCAACACTACACCTTGTTTCTTCGTATTTGATTCTTTGAATCTTACCACGTTGAGTGTGGGTTCAAGTATCACGGAGTGATGGTTGGGATCTTCACGTCTTTGGGGAATATCAGGATTGGTTTCAATAATCCTTTTGATCAGCAATTTTGTATATCTGATATAAGGAATCTTGGTGCCAGGCCTTTTCAGGTACGTCATCATTTCATCCCAGATCAAAGCAGCATATTCAATGTGTTTCATGTTGACCATGCCCCAAAAGATTTGAAGTTCCATGAGCTTTGGGTGCTCATATCCACTGTCACGTCCGGACACTGATTTAGCAATCATGATGTACAGTGTTCTCCATGGTTGAGGGATGTTCTTGAGATCTACTGAGGAGTGCTTAGTGATAACCCCAGCAGCTTCATCATAGCCGATGTCGACCATGAATTGGAGAACGACCTCTTATGTAGGAGTAGCAGAGAAGTCAGTAGGCTCGACAATTGGTAGAAGAAGAACAACTCTCAAATATGCAGGAGTGACTGTGACTTGTTTGTTGTTCAATGTCACCGTCACAGCACTTTGACCTTTGACCTTTTGAATTGTATGCCAGAATTGATGAATGTAGATCTCCGGCACAGTAGCAGAATTCGTGAGCATATTCTGGTAAGGGTGAGTCTTCAGAATATCCACGGCAATCAGACAGGAAGACTCGGAACATGTGAAGTTATCAAAGTCGACTCTGAGATTATTCTTCACAATCTTCATTGGGTAACCATTAGGAAAGATGTCTTCAATAGTGAGAACATTTGGTGCATCCACATTTTCCATTTGAACGTCCATATCGTGATCTGAAAGAAATTTAGCCAAACGAACCAACATATCGAAAGACATTATGTTAGTTAAAAGTTGGTTTTATTGTCTATTTATTGAATATGATATGTTAACGAATGTTACGTGTCCAATGTCACTTGTTAGTTCAATAGTCTAAATACGCGTGATAAGTTTCGTGAGTTGATTAATTTTGAGTTTTAAAGTCCAAGTTTTCACTTAATTTCACAACTTATTAAACATTTAAGCTTATTAGTGACATTTTGGTTTTGTGACGTTATGATTTATTTATTTACAAGTTTGCACGCGTAACAATTCACAAATTTTGGTTAAAATTAGGCTTAGGCGTAGGTTTTGCAAGCTTATGCATAAACAGTGAATCATACGCGTAGTTATAAGCTTATGCGTAGGATCTAGACATACGCGTAAGAAATGTTACGCGTAAGAAAAGAGGGCCTTAAGCATAGAGCTTACGCGTAAGTGTATATGGGAGCTTACGCGTAAGGCTTACTCGTAAGAGTGAGCCTTATGCGCAAAGCTTACTGTTTACGCATATCCTTCACAGGATACGCGTAGTCCCCTTTGTAGACCCTTACGCATAACGGTTACGCGTAAGATTTCTCTTACGCATAACTTTCTACGCGTAAGGTGATCCTTATGCGTATATGCTTAGTTAACCTTGAAATTGAATATTTCACGCGTAATAACCTGAAATAAATGAATCATAACACATTCGTTAACACCATATTCAATCCCTTTCAGTCATACATGAAGTCTTAATCAATACTGTTTACGCGTAGGAACTGCTTACGCGTAAAACTTAAACTCTAAACATTCAAGAATTACGAATAAGGAATCTAGCCATTGGAAATGTACCAAATCTTTCTGGGATATCTAAGAGGGCATATGAGTTATCTTAAACAAGTTTTAACATCAAAACCTTCATGAATCAAGAAAACCTAATTCGTATGAACATGAACCCTAAATCTTAATTTCCACAAAATTGATGTTTCTGGGTATGTATCAAGCACGGTTTTGGTCAATTAAACATGTTAAGAACATAACACACCCATCTTTTTAACCAGAAACACTCACATATGAAAACACCCAATTCTACGCTTAAACCCTAATCCTTAAAACTTCATTAAATCATTTTCTGGGTGAGTTTTAATGATAGAAATGGTTTAAGGGTGATCATTTAAACATTTTAACACAACCATTTTAACAGTAAACACCCAAACATGATTATGTGTTCATACGCTTATGCGTAGAACACAAATGCATGCCTAGAGTATAATCTAGCCGTTGGATCATGAAACAAATCAAAACCATTGTTTAGATAATCATTTAGAACGTTTAAACACTTACGAATTCGAAGATTAAAGCACGGATTTGTGGGTTGAATCTTATGCGTGGATTAGGTAGTTGAGGATAATAAATGTAGTGTAATAAGTGTTTTGAAAAAATTTGGTGAAGGGTTTAGTTAAAGATAAGTTTCAGCTTTTGACAACATAGGTCCCTCCACCTCAACCATTTTCATCCACAGCCCATAAGTTCCACTTAGGTTACATTATGAAGTATAGTTTTGGAAAGAAACTTGACGACACTCCCCCTCGACTTAAGAAATAATGAAATTTTATAAATTTGAGCCCGGGGAGTGTCAGTAAACCAGAAATGTGACCACCATTGTCAAAGAAACAACTGGGATAAGGTAACATGCAAGTACAAGGTTTTATGAAACCGAAAAATATTTACTTTCTCCCCCTCAACACTTGACCAGGAAAAAATACTGAATTTTGAAAGAGTAAAGTGTTGACGGAAGATTTGTACTTGCCATGTTGAAAGAAATATAGTGTGACACACGGTAAATTTTCACCAAAATTTAACTGATAATTAGTAATTTATTATTACTAAGCCTAAGTCATTAAGCATACACAAGCTTTGCCTGATCATTTGAGTAGTTAACTCGCATACAGTAGGTAACTGCATCACTTTTGCATTCATATCATTTTATGAATATTTTTATTTTTCTTATGATTTAAATTATAAGACGAGAGGGTATCTCGCTTTCCCCAGTGACCGACACGGCACGCGTACCGACACTATGATAAGGACTCGCTAAAACAATTAACAAATGTCAGCAACTTGGAATATTACAAGGATAAAATATTTCAAACACATAACAATAAAATACCACGGGTAAAAAGTTGTCAAACAATGATACCTTGGTCACAATATGACTTCGCGGGACGCAAAATACTTAAACACATTATCACTTAAACAAAGGCGTTATAAGACTCAAGTGCAAACATACATAACTATAATGTAAATGCATACATTTTATACAATAATTATCTCACATACAAATACTTACGCAAAATAATCATAAGTATACTACACATACCTTACTTACAATTATTTATGTTACCTTATATTAACTCATTTATGCAAAAAGGAAATATACACTTAACAAGAGACTTAAAAAGAATAAGTGTACATGTCTTCCCTTCCCACTCACGACAAAACCCACTCACATGTATACAATTTAAAAGTGAAAAGATAAATGTTTCTTGTCTTCTTGCCTCACACACACGACAAACAATATGCAAAAGCAGAGATATCTTCATCTCTTCCATCCATGAAACCTGCTTCTCCATCTACACACGCCTCCTAGGCGAATCGTTCCCAAACCAAGTAAGCCAACACCTCTCATCTCAATATTCCTCACCTTCCATACCATATTCATGTAAGAATCTCTTCCCCAACTCTACCTAGATGCGCCGCTACCTCCAAGGAGATCCATGAAAATCAAGATAAATCACAAACAAATCTTTACACCAATCCAAGAAATCCTTTGGTTTTGGAAGTAAACCATTTTCGGCTACAAACAAAGAGGCAAGATGTAAAGCTTGGTCAAAGGTTTCCTTTTTATTTTCTTTTTATGTAACTCGAGAGGCTAAAGGCTCACACAAAGCAAATCTCAATCCACCACACAAGAAAAGTGCTCTTAAGGGTATTGTAAAGCTATTGGGTTTGTTGCTCGGATTCGGATTTGGAGGTTTGGTTTGTGTGAAGCTCTCGGGTTAGCCTTCATCTTCGTTTTCGCCTCACTTTCATAAGGTTCACCCTTTTAATTCTTTCTTTTTTTTTTAGAAACTAGATGTACAATAAAAAGTGATAATAACATGTTAAATAATGGTGTTTGTTTGTGATTTGAGTATTCAGTTAAGAGTTTTTGTTGTGGATAAATTTTGTAATATTGGTGAATGATATCAAAGAAACTAAATGTTGTTCTTGTCGAGTGAAATGGCCCATGAATGTGATAAAAGTTGTTTTGATTGATAACTTGGGATAGACGTGTAACGAGTGAGAGTCTAGGATCAATTAATACTGGCGTCCGATTTGGTGTTTTAACCTTTTTGCAAACTGGGTCAAAAACCCACCGTGGTTATCACCACAGTGGTGAAACCTTTGGGTTCAAAAATAAGGGTATAGGTGTCCAACAAGAGATTCATGTGGTCGAAACTCAAGCCTTAGAGATAGTGTAAAACCTCTTTAGTACCTATACCACACCATATGAGATCCTGAAAATATATCGAAAGAAGTGTCGACTTCAAGGGGTGTCATGATAGAATGGAATCGAGCCTAGGGTTTTCAAGTGATTTTGTTCCTCATCATCATCGTACCATGAACCTGTAGTAATGATAGGTGGTTCACTTTGTCCAATTTTTGATCACAAGGGTAGCTAAAGGATCGATTTGAGTCATGGGCACATCATTAGTCTAGCCCAGAAATGAGCTCGATTCGGGTGGGTAAATCACTAGAACGTATGCGACCCTAACAAAAAGGTTTCATATTTCATTCCTCCCATCACAATAATGGTCATATTCGGTTGAGCCTTTACCTCGAGTAAACTTTATTTGAATAGGATGTCGTGTAATTGTTGAGCAGACATGAGGTCTATGTTTGTGATCGAGTCACGTTTGTGTCGAACCTAATATTCTTGACTACCTTCCCTTTTCGTCAAATTTCATGCCTAGTACTAAAGTCCTGGAATGATAGTGTGATAACACTAACAGCTTGTGCAAACAATTTCATCAATGGGCCACAGCCCTTTTTCTTCGTGCAGTTACTACTTCGGGCCTAGGCCCAACTCGGGTGCTCTACCATTGATAACACTGGGCCGCAGCCCATGAGGGTATCGGGACATCCGTTTGGGTAGTCTAAACTAACTCGCAAGATAAGACTTGAAACGTAAAACAATTGTCCAACGATAAATAAACTTATTTACGCGTGCACAAAATATGCCACATAGTTATATATAAGCATACACGAGTTAACAAGTAAACAAATGCTAAAAAAAAAGGAATATGTTCACTTAATAATTCCTACGTCAACGTTTAACGTCAATCTGTAAACAAATGTATGTCAAGTGAACGTCTCATCGAAAACTATATATATGGAACTAGTTTGTTAAATAAATAAGATACCACTATATTATTTCCTAGTCCATTTAAAATTGATGACTTTAAATTTCACTCGAGCATTTTTCTAAATACAATTAGAAAACAAATTATGATTTTGACAACACCATTTTGTGTCAACTTAAATGAGTATATATAAATTCTTATATACTTACTAATGGAACATTTTAATTATCTGTTTTAAATCAAACTTGGATTTTAAAACCATACTAACGTCAAAATGAAAAGAGTATATATACATTCATATACTTACTAGTAAACCTCTTAAATTACTTTTACAAACTAAAGGTTGATTTTAAAACCATTATATAAGAATAATATTAATTGCACCATTTTAAGTATGTAATACTTAAAACAATGAACTAAAACATTACCCTCCTTATCTAGGTCGCGTGTCGGTGCCGCTCCACAACCATCACTAATCCCACATTCGGATTTGCACTTTTGCTAAGGTGAGTTTCATAGCCCCACTTTTACTTGATAAATTGTTTTATACATTTTGGGGTGAGAAATATGCAAAACATTTTATGGACCAAAACTATTACATGATTACTATTACGTGGTGTAGCCTAAGCCCTTATGTCCCTAGAGAATGCCCTTTTTCATGAACCGTCAATTCCCCTTTGGGAAACGCGAATGTTATAAATAGATCTATTGAGGGTGACTTCTCCGTTCGGTTGGCCATGCTTAGGCCAAAGCGAAACGTATATCATGTCGGAACCAAGTGTTGAGGGACAAAACACTTGCTATGGGCCCCCATATTGTATGACATCTTTTAGCATACAGAAACTGTCGTAGTATCGGTTGCATGAACTTAGAGCTAACGTAATAGACATTCATACATATATCATTATATTCGTTGTAATGATTATATGCCTTTGCTTATGGTCCAAGCTTACTATTTTAATTTAAACCTATGAACTCACCAGCTTTTAGCTGACCTTTTAGCATATTTTCTCAGGTGTTTAAGATTTGTTCATGAAGGCAAGGCAAGAAGCGGATGTATGGTCGTAGTAATATTAAAGAAGTGTTTTTACACAAAAATGATGTTTTTACTTTGGGACCACTATAACTAATGGGATGCACCCATTTATTTAAACTATGCTGTAAGATAATATTTTAAAACTATTTTATGAAATCAAACGGAGTATGTATTCCGTTCTTTATTACTTGTGTTATGATACACCAATCCCGTAACGCTCCTGAATAACACGTATGCTTCCGCTAAACAAATTTGGGGGTGTTACATATAGATAGAAGAATATTTTTGGAGTTTTATCAGATTTTATATTTTTGTATTTTGTTTTTGAAAATATTTACAAAATAGGTTTTGATGTTTGACTGGTTTTAAGAATGTTTTAAAAGTTCATCCAGTTCCTCTGGAGTCAAACACCGCATACCAATCCTGTGGACCAACTCATTAAACCTAGCAGGGGCTAAGGCTTTGGTGAGAAGATCTGCCAGTTGGTATTCAGTACCCACAAAGTATAATTCAACGGTACCCTTTTCCACGTGCTCCTTGATGAAATGATATCGAAGATCGATGTGCTTTGATTTTGAATGTTGAACAGAGTTGCACGAGATCGCAATAGCACTCTGATTGTCACAGTACATCGGGATTCTGTTAAATATGTAACCATAGTCTTTGAGTTGTGTTCTCATCCAAATGACTTGAGCACAACATGCGGACATGGCTACATATTCTGCTTCTGTTGAGGACAGCGATGTACAATCTTGCTTCTTCGATTGCCATGACACCAGTTTATCACCAAGAAATTGTAGAGCTCCTGAAGTACTTTTCCGAGAATCTAAGCAACCTGCGTGATCAGCGCCTGAAAAAGCTATTAGTTCAAAACCAGAATCCTTCGGATACCAGATCCCTAAGTTAATGGTTTCCTTGATGTATCGGAGGATTCTTTTAGCCTCAGAGAGGTGAGTTTCAGTTGGTTTCGACTGATAACGGGAGCAAAGATATACAGCAAATACAATGTCAGGCCTACTGGCTGTGAGATACATGAGAGACCCAATAATACTTCGGTATTTGGTGGGGTCAACCAATTTCCCATGCAAATCAACATCCAGTTTCTTGGTATGTGCCATTGGTGTGGCATAGGTATCACAGGTTTGCATTCCATGTTTGTTTAAAATTTCAAGGGCATTTATGGACTGACTCAAGAAAATACCACGGGGTGATTGATGAACTTGCAATCCAAGAAAGAATGTAAGTTCACCCATCATGGACATTTCAAAATGTTTTTTCATAAGTTTTGAAAAAGCGTTTGAGTATTTTAAATGTGTTGACCCAAAAATGATGTCATCCACATAAATTTGAACGATTAAAATGTGTTCCCCGTGATATTGTATGAAAAGTGTTGGGTCGACCGAGCCTTTAGTGAAATTATTAGCAATTAGAAAAGATGATAACTCATCATACCACGCCCGATGAGCTTGTTTGAGACCGTAGAGAGCCTTGTTCAGTTTGTAGACGTGATTAGGGAACTCTGGATCAACAAATCCTTCTAGCTGACTAACATAGACCGTTTCCTTCAATTTACCATTCAGAAACGCGGTTTTAACATCCATCTGAAAGACCGTGATGTTCATGTGAGCCGCAAATGCCAGAAAAATCCATACAGCCTCAAGTCGAGCAACCGGAGCGAAGGATTCCTCGAAATCAATCCCCTCTTCTTGTCTATAACCCTTAGCCACCAGACGTGACTTATTTCTGATAACCGTACCGTCAGCATCTAGCTTGTTTTTCCAAATCAATTTCAGACCAATAACATAGACCCCTGTTGGTTTTTGAACCAATTCCCATACTTCAAGACGTTTAAACTGATTAAGTTCTTCTTGCATGGATTCAATCCAGTTGTTATAAGTCATTGCTTCTTTAATGTTTTTGGGTTCAGATTGGCAAACAGTAAGAGCATAAATGCAGTGTTCACCGTCAGTCTGAAGGCGTTGTCTAGTCAGAACTGGTTGATTTGGGTTTCTAATGATATTCACAAGGGGATGGTCTTTAGTCCAACGATGTGTGGAGGGTTGATGTTGATATACATTCTGCAGATTTGGAGGATTCAAATGACTTGTAGATGATTCTGCAACATCAGAAGTAGCAGAAGCATTTGCAAAAGGGTTGAAGAACGCATTTAGATCATAATCTGCAGGTGGTGGTACTTCATTGTTTAGGAGATCATCAGCTGGTTCAGTGTCATTGGATGCGGTTTGTTCGGCTGTTGTTGTAGAATCAATTGGTGGTGGTGCTTCCTCAACAATAGTTGTTGTAGCAGGTGTATCAGGTATTGGGTTTTGATCAGGTTGAGCAGCGGAAACATTGGATACACCTGGTGCACGTTCATCAATATCATCATTAAACAGAGGAGCAAATAGCTATTCCATTTGACGTCGAGTTAGTTGTAAACTAGGTTCAGCTGATGATGGGGTTTGAGGGAAGTTTAAACGGTTATGACCTGGTTCCAAGCTGTTATGCTCAGAAGCCATCTCTGTAAGCTCATCGAAATTGGCATGAATCGTTTCCATAATCTCCCTTGTACGACAATTCCAGATCTGGTAACCCTTGGAGTTTTCACAATATCCTATAAATACTCTAATGTCAGCTTTGGCTTTGAGCTTTCCAAAGTCATCACGATCATTATTCGGATAACAAAGGGATCCAAATACATGAAAGTGTTTGAGATTCGGTTTACGGTTGTGGATAAGCTCATAAGGTGTTTTGTTGTGGCGCTTGGTAATCATTGAGCGATTCTGAGTGTAGCATGCAGTTGACACGGCTTCAACCCACAAGTAATCTGGAAGTTTAGCATTAATTAACATTGTTCTTGCAGCTTCCACAAACGTACGGTTTCGTCTTTCAACAACGCCATTTTATTCTGGTGTACGTGCAATGGATGTTTGATGCTCAATTCCCACTTTCTCATAAAATGCACGAAGAGTTTGATTCACAATTTCAGTTCCTTTGTCTGTTCTGATTTGTCTGACTGTGTTCCGGAGCTGAACTTGAATTTTCGTGAGAAAGATGATGATGATCTGTGGAGCTTGATCTTTACTTCGAAGAAAATAAACCCAAGTCCATATTGAATAGTCATCTACAATTACCAAGACGTAGCATTTGCCATTAATCGTCTGCACGCGCATCAGGCCACACAAATCCATGTGAAGAAGATGAAGCACATGCTGTGAGTTGTGTTCTACCTTTGAAGGAAAGTGAGCACGAGTGCTTTTCCCTTCTTCACAAGCTGAGCAAATGTGATCTTTAGAATATCGGAATCTTGGGAGACCTTCAACGAGTTTGTATCGAGCAAGGTTGGTTATGGTTTGAAAGTTTAAATGTGAGAGACGACGGTGCCATAGCCAAAATTTTGTAGATGTAGCCTTAGAAAGTAGACAGATGGGAGATGAAGCAATCATGTCTTGCATTGAGATTGTGTAGAGACTTGATGTGCGTTGACCAGACATAAGACCATTTCCTTGTAGATCACGAATGAAACAAGTTTTCTCCCTAAAAGCAACTTCCAAATCTCCATCACATAATTGGCCGTCTGAAAAGAGATTGTAACCGAGACCTTCCACATAATAAACTCTGCTAATTTCGATGTTACCATTGATGTAATCTTCGTAGCCCATAATAGCTGCGAAGTGATCATTCCTGAACCTGACAGTGCCAATGAACTTTGAAATAAAGTTTGATAACAGTTTGAGATTGCCTGTCATGTGCCGGGAACATCCGCTATCAACAACCCAGAGGATGATCTGTATCACCTGCATTACACACAAACGACACAGATGGAATAGAAGTAGATGTGGAACCCGAAAAGTTAGAGGGTTCCGATGCAGATATAGATGAAATACACATGTTCATTATTTTAGGTAACCATGTAAAGCCAAGTGTATTATGTAACCATTTCTGCCATCTCCAACTAGTCTTAGCTTTGGTCTTAGTGAATGCACTAGGTGATAAGTTCTTCCTAGGAGGTGAAGTGGGTTCTAAGGGTACATCAATGATTAAAGCATGAACACTAGAAGGCGGTTTACCTAGCACATACTTGAAAGCAGTAGTGGGCCTAGATGTATTCCGTTTTCTATTGTTTCGCTTAGGAGATAAGATAGTCGTAGCAACACATTTGTCATGACAACCAGAAAATATACTTTTATGACATCCAACACAAGAAGTTTCAAACTTAACATTTAAATTACTTAACGGTTCAGCATTCGTTACAACACTTTTTCCATTACATTTGTCAGACGCAATATCTAAAGTGGGTGCAACTTGAGTTTTATTCAAAGTCCTAAGGTGTTCTTCTACTTCAGCATTCTTTATTGTTCTTTTCTTACGTCGCAACTTTCTATTCTTCCTTGTATTGCTCCTAGGTTGTGAAGTGTAGGCGTTGGGAAAAGAGGCAACTATTCCTGTTTCAGTAGAGGGAAGCACATTAGATTCTTGTGGTTTGTCATGAGATATTCTAGAGTCAGTTTGAATCTGTTTAGGTGTAGTTACTACAATGTTACTATCCATATCTTTCTTAAGTTTTACCAACTCTGCCTTTAGATCATGGATTTTGTGTAACAAATCTAGATTTTCAGAACGAGTGAGTCCGTCTTGTCGTAAAACATCTTTGGTATATGCCAGATGATTATAAATATCTTTTGACGCTTGAGCACGAGTCTTTTTGAGTAAATCAAATAGGACACTATATTCCTTTTTCACTTTTGAAATTTCTTGTTCATATTTTGAGATTTGACACTTCAAAGACACATTTTGATCATCCAGTTGCTCAAGTTTTGGACAAAGAGTTTTGGTATGCAACTGGTTGATTTTGTTTTGCAAAGCGAGTTCACGATTATGACAATCTTTTTGACACCATTGAAGACGACGTTTTGCATTTGAAAGTTCGTTTAACAATCGTTCATTTTCAACTTTTAAAGACTTGATTTGTGACACAGTATCAGTATTCTCAACATTTTCAACAGAATCAACAGAATCAGCAGTGATAAAATCAAATGCATATGCAACAGAATGTAATAACACAACATTATGGATATCAACAGAGATAACATCTTCCAAGAGTCGATCAACATCTTTTCACAACATTTTCTTTTTACGTTTTGTATTTGAAATCGATGTTTCTGTTTGTTCGAAAACTCTTTTCATAAGTCCAAGCTCTTTGTGAAAGTCCCTTTCCCAATAGATAGCACAATTTTTCAAATTTCGGACATGAGGTAAAATTCTTTTCTGAAGAATATCTCTTTGTGCACGCGCAAGAGGCGATTGAAAATTTTCAACTTTTATTATAGAATGAAATTCAATTTCACGTTCCAAAGGTTTGATGTCCGAAATGAATGTTTCAAAATATTTTATAACTTTACATTTTTCGGGTAATGGTTTTATTTCACTAAGTGAAGGTAAATGACCATTAATTTGTACAGTATTGGAAAGGGGACCCTCAGAAGTAGGTGTGATAACCCAAGGTGTGTTAGAAAAATCTTGTTGTGTGACAAAATTAACGGCTTTTGAATAGTTAAATGGTTTGTTATAAACAACATTTTCCATCTTTGACCGACTCTCGTCATCTGCATCAAATTCCTCTTGACGATTATATTCAACAACACTCATAGTGGAATCATCAATTCTATGTTCTGCACTGTAAACTTCAGGAGTTGGTTTGAATGCTCTATTAGAAAACTTAGGTTTGTAATCAACAAGATTCGGTCCATATCCACTTGGATTTGGTTTGAAAGTAAACTTTTGAATCGTTGTGATTGATTCACCATGTTTATAAACAAAATTTTGAAACTCTTTGATTTTGTTTTGTAAGTCAACAATTTCCTCAAGATAGGCATCTATTCGTTTCGTTGAATTCTTTTTGTATTCAGAGAACTATTTTTGACAAGTTAACAACTCAGACTTGGCTTTTTGAGTTTCCAAAGAAAGAGCGTTAAGTTGTTGTTTATGATCATATTTCAATTGTTCTATTTGAGACAACAAAGCATTCTTGGATGAGACTAGATCACGTATCTGTCGTTCTAATGATTTTTCGTTTTGGTAAGATTTAGCAAAAGCAACTTCAAAACCTTGTTCACGTTTTTCTTGAGTTTTAAAAATGTTGAGTTGCCTTTTTAAGCATTCAATATCCCTGGTTAACAGTGCATTTTTATTTTTTAATCGCTGATTGAGTTCACAACATTGTTCCATGCGGGATCATTGGTCAATAAGTAAGAGGTCAATATCTGGATTAGGCAATGGTTCAGCGTGTTCAACGTGAGTCTCAACATGATCATTATTCAGATCCTCAAGTATAACCACGGAGTCAACTTGATTATCAATGGTAACCAGGAGGTCATCTTGATCGTCAAATGTGACTACTGGATTTAGTTGAGTATCATCAGAATGAGATGTGGACGGCTCATGTTGAACATATTGAGCCTCGTCGGATTCAGATGTTGGCCGAGATATCAGATCAGTGATTAATATGGTTTGATCCGGTACCTGAGACAAACCATCAGTGTCATACACTGGGCCTGTGTCACTCATGTGGAGTTCGTGCATGTTTGCCATCAACATAACTGTTGCATTAGCCTGCAAGTCCTCCATATCATCATCTGAGTCTGCATCTGCCATAAAACTCTGTTCTTTGTTTGTGAGGGTTCCACCAGCTTCATCCTTGAGAGCCAAAAGTAGAGCCTCTTTGTGATAAGCACTGCCTCTAGTCCTCGGCTTTGGGTATGCATTAGCCAGGTGACCCTTTTCATTACAGTTATAGCAACGAAGACCATTAATCTCGTTATGAGCATTACCTTGTTCAACCACTTGAGCCCTTTGTTGTTGTGGAGCACCCATGTTATTCCTTCCCATTGGATTAAACCCTTGACCACCGCCCATCTGACGAACATTACCTCGATTCTGAACTTCAACACGTCCATTGTTAACAATAGTCTGATTCCTTGTGTTGGATGAGGTATGAATGCGATTGTTGAATTTGTTTGAGTATCGGCCGAAGGCTCTAGCAATCATGACAAACCCTTGCTGCAATGCATCGAAAGCTTCTGTATCCTCATTAGATTCACTGTAAAGTGCTTGATCATTGTTGTTGTTGTATGAAACCAATTGAGTTTCTTGAGATTGGTGTTGTGACGGATCATAAGGTGTTATCTTAGCAGATGGTTGAGCAGCGGGTTGTGGAGGATTTGTGAATACAGTTTGTAAGGTCGGGAATTGAGGATAACAAGCTTGAGTCCACAATGCTAATTGTTGATTATCCGGAAGTGAAGGTGAAACAGGTTGTCCACGGATAACCCTTTCTTTGTCAACTTCTTTTTGGTGGGGCTTTAAATAGTCGTACAACAATCCGTATGTAGCATGATGAAGATTCTTAGCTTGACGGATGAAAATGACATACTTTTCCCAATCAGGACCAAGACTACTCAGGAACTTAGTGTTGACTACAATTCTTGGCATGATGATGTTGTGTTTGTCCAAGTCATTGATGATGTCTGAGAAGCGATGATGATATGACTCTAATGTCTCTCCGGGTTCAATCATGAAGTGTTCATAAGCCAAGTAGATTTTGGATTCTATGTCCTCTTGATTGAGTTCAGTGCCTTCCATGAGAAGATGAATATGTTCCCACATTGCTTTAGCAGTATTTTGAGCATCAACACTTCGAAGGATCGGATTGGGTAATCCCAAAAGGATGTATTGCATTGCTAGCTCATCGGCTTCAAAATGTAGAAGTTCATCAGCAGTGAGGTCAGTAAGACTTGCAATGTTGGTGACATCACCTCTTGGTGGATTAGCATTTGGATCTCCGGGTGTAACGATAGTAGGCATCTGAAATGGACCTTCCATGATGACCTTCTTCAAGAACTTTCCATGTGGCTTCTTTAGATCACAAAACCTAAAGAACCTTATCACCCATTGATCATGGTTTCCGGGAGTGAGCATTGGAGGTCTATCAAGTGATCCAGCCTCGTGAATGGATTGTTGGCTACTTAAAGCTTCACACATCTTTGCAAACCAAGATGGTTCCTTCATAGTATTCCTGGATGGATGTTGATTGTTAAAGTTTGTGTAAGGTTGTACTTGAAGACTAGGTGGTGGTTGAATCATTTGTGGTTGAATTGCTCCTGGAGTAAATTGTTGTTGATAAACTTGTTGTTGTAGATTGAATTGTTGTTGTTGTGGACTGAGTTGTTGTTGAGGATACACATGAGGAAAGTAGTTAGAGTATGGTGGTTGAGACATCTTGATAACTTGTGTTGTAAAATGGATCTTTGTAGTCGAATGAAACTTTGTTGATGAAGAGTCCTTAGGCGTAGAAACCAAGTTTAGTCAAAGAAAACCTTAGGCGTAAAAATATGAAACTTACGCGTAAAATTAATGTTTACGCGTAGGATTAGCTTACGCGTAAGAATTGAGAAACACTAAGGTTAGGCGTAAACTGAAAGTTAGACGTAGAATGCTTATGCGTAAGATTAGCTTATGCGTAAGACAAGGCTTAGGCGTAAATAGTTCTACGCGTAAGTTTTAGCTTATGCGTAAAATTAGGGTTTTGCCCAAAAATCCTTTACACTTATTCCAGTGTAAAAGATATCCAAAGTCGAAGTGTTTTCAGGCTTATCCAAGCAACAAAAACACTGAGTAAACCAAGAACACTGAAGATCAAACCTTGAAGAACTTACGCGTAAACTTAGGGTTTACTTATGGGTAGGAATTAACCAAAACTGATTTTCTGCCCAAAGTGTTTCGAAACCTGATTTTTTATGATGAAACAACTTCAATATCACCAAAATAACACAAAAGTGTCTAACTTGATGATCCAAAACTTTAATACACCTTACGCGTAGAAAAGATCACACGTATCAAACCAAGCTTAAACACGAAGAAATACACGTAAAGTTTGAAACTTTTTGCCAAAAACTTAAACTTTAACACCAAATAACCTTTAAAGTACAAGAATCTTGGATTTGAAAGTGTAAAAAATGAGTTTTTATGCGTATGAAAGTTTGCAAACCGAGAGTTACGCGTAGACTTCAAAAACAAAATAAATTTCACCCAACTATTTGGCGATTGATACCACTGTTAGGTTCCCATATTAGTAACACAAGCATCAATATGAAGAAATAAGATATAAAGTGATCGGTTGAACAAACCAAAACAATACGCGTAGGATTTAGAGAAAAGTTATGCGTAGCTATTGAAATGAGATGAACAACCAACCTTCAATAGAAGGTTTACACGGGTATTTATAGGAAGGAACTAGGGCAACATGCAAGTTCCCTTCTTTTCCCTAATTGGGCTTTGGCATAGGCTCATGGGCTTTCTACATGAGCCTAGCCTTGATTATTAACATAAAAGCCATAATTAAGCTAACTATTACAGATTAATTACTAACACTTGAATTCTAGTTTAGGAGTGATTCCAACAGCACCTGTCGCACTCCCCAATAGCCGACTATGGCGTTCTGTCATGGCGCGAGGCCTTTCAACCACCCACATTGTGCCCTTTTAATATACATATATCTTACTAAACTTTGCGAAAATGTTCGCCTAAGTTACTGAACTTTATTTTGTTCACTTGAGTTACTCGACTTTGCGTGTTATTAACTTAGGTATCGGACTTTTGAAAAACGTTCATTGACCTTACTCTCTCAGTTGGTTACCTGTTGACAACAAGTAACCCTGTGCCACGTCATTAAATATACGTGTGAAAATTACATGAGTGCCTCATTGGGGATATGTTTTATAAACGAGGACCAATTTTTTGGTTTTTCTTATTTGCCCATGCAATCCGTGACCTATGATATACTAGTCACGGAATGCACATGGCTACCCTAACAAACCAACACGTGCCCCTTTTTTTCATTTGCCGACAGGATTCAAGGCTGGATCCCAAACTCCAAAATGTTGTCCTCCAATATTAGATTTTGTGAATAATGAACCCACATGTCATAATATGTGAATTGTAGGGTGCGATGGTGGGCAATAGTCACGTATTACATTTGGAAATTAATCTCATTTAACTCCATCGTTTTGTTTTGTATACAAGGGTTTAAAAATTAGGGTTTAGGTTTTAGTGTTTAGGGTTTATAGATTATGTTGTTATTTGAGTGGATTCTATAAATTAATGTTTACTTTATTATACAAAGAACACAATGTTAAAGCATACTAAACTTTTGGAGTTATATGTTTTTAATACATACGACTCTACCAGCTCTTAATACAACATTGAACTTCTTTAGCATCATCCTTCTGAAAGTGATGTTGTTCCACCCGTTCAACCATTTGATCCTAAGTGTAATCAGCTTGTGTTATCTCCCTTTTACAGTCTCCATTGTCACTATTATAGTCTGTTATCACATGACTCATCATTTCTGCTTGTCAGATGAGATTCGAAGAATGCATTTTTCAACCAATTTTTTTTTGAAAGTGACACCCCCACTTATCATTCGACATCACCTAACCAAACGGGCCCTTAATACTTTCATATAAATTCTCTATCATATTTTCTTTCAATTTATTTCAAATTCGAATCTTATTTTAAACCTATTAAAAGCAAATGCACCCTTAAAGTTTAGATAGTTAAAGTTCTTGTGATGTTTGCACTTTGACCAAACCAATCAAAAAGGGAATTTAAGAACTCAAAATTTAAAATTTATTACCAAAATGTCAATTACCATGTGAATTTTACCAAAAACTACCTTTTAAATTACGATTACCAAAACCTACTTTAAGCGCATTTTTTGCCCAACTGATATGAATAAAAAGTATACAAAGCGCAAATTTTTTTGCTCTCCCTCTCTATTTTGCGCTCCCATATGAAAAAAATGGAAAACCGTATTTTTTTTAAAATCTAAATGTAACCTATCTAACCTCTTAAATATACCCATTAAATTTTCATGTACCCATCTTCTTTAGAGAAAAATCCAATCCCCATTTTTATTTGATAGAGCGTATAAGAGCAAAATCCGATCCCCATTCTTGAGAGCAGAATCCTCCAACATTTGATATATTCACATCCAACCAAATCAAATTAGTTTTTCCATATTGGTCCCCATATGGGAATGTTGGTCCCTATTCGATTCGTGTGTTTTTATTGTTGGAGAATGTTGGGTTAATGAGATGAGTGGAATGGTCCTCATTTAGATCTTTTGTCTCTTGTTTTGGTCCCCATTCAAAACACACGATTCTTTTTATAGTTTAAAAATGGATAATGATATCCAAAGGCCTTGTAAGGTATTAACTTGTTCATTTTTTGATAATTTTTTTTACATATATTCATGTATTAGTTAGTGTAATTTTAGGATTGAACGTATATTTATTTCAGACTTCTATGTATTGAACATATACATGAATTAGCAGTGTAATTTTAGGATTGTAAAAGAACCAATTTTCCATGTACAAGTGATGGAACATACAATTAGCACTGTAAATTTAGGATTGTAAAAGAACTCACCAGATGAGTAAAATTATTTTTCCCACATACGTAATTAAATAAATTACCATTTGATAACCATGAAAGGTATAGAAGAGATGACATTTCCATAAAATAATGAAATACATATGTATTATTTAAAAGTTTCTGTTGACCATGTATATAATCATGTATATATATATATATATATATATATATATATATATATATATATATATATATATATATATATAGGGAAGGGTTCTTTTCAGAACCAAGAAAAGGTCGAGAACTGCGAGAACCGATCTGGACCACACATTCTTTTTTTCATATTAATCTATTTTATTTTATTCACAAGGGTATAATGGTAAAAGATTATTTTGATTTTTTTTTTGAATTTTTATATTAAATTCGTTTTTAGGAACTTCCTTAATTTTAGGTACTTAAAAGTATTTTTTTTTAAATTATATTTACTGTTAAATTCGTTTTTCATCAATTATAATTTTTTAGCTTTTTTTTTTCAACTTTAGTAACAAATTTAACTTTTCCAAAATACCTGTTTTAAAAAGATATTAAATGCATATGTGTTTTTGCTTAAGTAGGTAACTACATATGTATTTTATGCGTTTAATAATTAATATTTCAAAAATTCTGTGAAAACTGAATCACGCAACAACATTGGTTCCGCTAATGTGAACAAAATTTCCGGCTTAGAAACTTTTTGATTATATATCAATCTATTCCACTACAATATATGAAACAATAAAGTAGAGAAAGCCAATGACGTACATATGTGCATTCTCTAGAAAATAAAAGTATTTACCTATACATATCATGAAATGTTATATTGATTTACAACTCAAGTTATGTAAAAGAGAAAAAATATGAAAACTAACACTACTTTCTTTTGTTGTATGCATGCACACGTGGAGTAAATACATGTGCACAAACTATTTCTTGATCATCTAATGCCTGTCTTCGAGTGTATACATGTCCATAAACCGTTTCTTCATCAACAAAAGCACCGTTCTTCGAGTATATATAATGAGCATAAACCATTCATCGAATACATCGAGTTGAGTTTATGAACATAAGTGTGCGAAAGATATTTTCATAAGCTAAATAAATGTGCAAGAGATAGAACACATGTGCATTCTTTGTTGTCGTCATCACCTAATTTAAGGACGGTCTATGCACAACTGCATTTCACTCATCACGCATGCTTTTTTGTCGTAAAAATCGATTTTGAAGTGCCGCTACAAGACAACCTAAACAGTTTAAACAAGAAACAAAGTTAAAAGGAAAAAGAATACAAATATTTAGTTAGAATTATACTGATAAACACACAAAAAAAGGGTAAGAAAAACAATTTCAAAAATGCATTATTGAATGAAAAATTGAATAAAAAGTCTAGTGTTTTGACGGAAAAAAAGAGCAACCTTACAAGGCTTTTGACAAAACAGCCATGTTTTGACATCATAAAACAACCAACTAAAGAACCCATTTTCGCGCATGCTTTGTTGTCGTAAACATCACGTTGGTTCTTAAAATAACTCTACACCAACTAAAGAACAAATTTTCTAAAGCTAAATCAACAACCAAACTGCCTCTACTTTACAAGCAAAAACATCAACCAAATAACCCCATTCTGACCAACTCACTAATGTGTGCACATGTGCACTTTGATAGTATACATGTGCATTTCTACCTATTCAAGAGTATTGAGGATAAGGATCTGATAATTTCAATCCTACAAAATTAAAGATATAAACAATTTACCTTGATATTTTCTTCAGCTAATAGACCCCATCCACAGCCCTCAGTTTTGAATAACTTTGTCTTAGAATATTCACTTTTTTGAAATCTCTGAAAACGATCAAATGCTACTTATTAGATACATCACATAATATAGTCCCTTTATGGCACACAAAAACATGAAAAAAAAAATTTAGTTTAATATAGAACGAAAATGATAAGAGGTGAAAACTCTCACACTCAAAACATATCAAAACATTTGGAAAATTGCTAAACGAAAGGATCATTTTTATTAACACGATAAACCCACTTAAGTCTATGCAAGTAACTTATGGACGGTATGTGAAACACGGTGCATCAGACATGTAGTGCCATATTGCTATACAAAGTAACACTTCATCTTCATCTAGACATAGAAAACTAGAAGTAATTGACACTAGTATATTTGGTCCAACAAACCTTCTTTTTTATTAGGTGAAAACCGTAAATTGCAAACACAAATCAAAATGGAAAAGAAAAAACCACCCGAACAACTTGTTTTTTCTTTTCACCGCGAGTTATAAGAAATAGTCAAATAATACCTAAACAGCAAATGGATAGATGAGCAAAAATGTTTGTTCTCAGTTGACGATTAAAAACCATTTTTAATGAGCCAATGCTGGATAAGTAAACTGTAAAACCATCATAACATTAATGTTTAAGATAAATGAAAAGAACAATAACATCAATGTTTTTAAAGTGTGAAAGAAAATGTTATAAACCAGGTAATTTGCACAGATAAACCCTATTTACCTGGTTCCTGCAATAGTTGCCACACGAATAATATCCAGGTGTGCACTCTTTGTTGGTCAATACATTCAAACACTCCCCACATGAAAGCCGAGTACATCTGAAATCAAATTTGCATTCACAGACAACAATATCTTGTTTTTTTTTGTTGCTTTATCTGTATCTTCCAACAACAGTACAATCACATACATTAAAAAATCTTATCATATTCAATTGTAAATACATGTGCACGTCTTCAATTGTATTAATGGTTGGTTCAAGTTATTTTTGTATAAAAAAAATCTAAGTTGATTAAGTGTTCATATATTAAAAAAACTAGTTGTTTACAGAATCCAAAAATGATTTCATAAGTAAAAAATATATAAGAAACCTGAATGATTTCGGATACCAATTCAAAAACTAAAAACAATCCAAATCATACATTAGGCATATGACGGAAAAAAACAAAAAAAATTCAAATCATACGCATATATTTCTATAGAAAAAAAGTAAATTGAAATCGAACCTTATAATCAACAATAATCATAATCCATGGCCATCATCATTGATCAGATGTCAAAACTCATTGACATATCTATATTTCGAATCATAGATAATATATGTAGTTTTCATCATTTATCTACCATTATTAATTTGACCACAAAGACAATCATTGTCTCCATTAAGATTCAGTTAAGAGAAGAAAAAAAAGGGAACTGAGAAAGAAAATGGACGGCGGTTTATGGTTTGCAGAGAGGTGAGAGAAATATTAGGTTTAGAGATAATTGTGGAATTAAAATACGAGAAAAGTACAAAAATAAGCCAAAATCTTTTTTGAAGTCCTCTTTGTGGTCACTTTTTAACTCAATGTCCAAAATGGTCATGCGCAACCACTCGACTCCGCAGCTCCACCTAAAATTCACCACTGCGCAACCGCTCGACTGCGCAGCTCCACCCAAAATTCGCCACGTGTCCAAATAAAGTACAAAAAGTACAAATAATAAAAAAAAGTACAAAAAGTGTACTTTCATTTGGACACGTGGCGAATTTTGGGTGGAGCTGCGCAGTCGAGTGGTTGCGCATGACCATTTTGAACATTGGGTTAAAATTTGACTACAAAGAGGACTTCAAAAAAGATTTTGGCTTATTTTTGTACTTTTCTCTTAAAATATCATTAAATTTGATATAGTGCAAAATACCTAAAAGGCCCTTCCGAAAATTATACTTAAAAAAGAAATGATTATTATTTTTCTGACATTTGATTGGTCCATGCTAGTTCTCGCAGTTCTCGACCTTTTCTTGATTCTGAAAATAACTCTACACTATATATATATATATATATATATATATATATATATATATATATATATATATATATATATATATATATATATATATATATATATATATATATATATATATATATATATAGGGGCGTTCTTGTGGTGACCACCCTTAAAATAAAAATTGTATGAACCAATGTGAACCGTTAGATCAAACAAAGTAGATTAAATTAAAATGTTAATTGATGGATGACATTAGTGTAATTAACAATAACATTGATGGCACAAAATGACACATTTATTAAGGAAAAAAAGCACACGATATGCTTTTTTAACCCTCACGCCACATTAAATTTATTTAGTCAAATTCATTAAGATGATAATCAAATCATGCACTTTTTTTTACCGTATTTTGCATGTGGTACCATAATATTAAATATGATATTCATGCATTTGATTTATGGTTATACACTAATTTTTTTATTTTTTATTTATGACACATTAAATTTATATTGACAAATTAATTTGATGCATATATAATGATACATAATTTTTTTGATAAATATCTTGATACATATACTGACATACTAATTTTTTTGATACATTTGTAATGTGACATTAATTTTTTTGATACATAAAGTGACTCATTAAAATTTTAGTACACTTTTAGTGACACACTACAAAATTTTAATACATTTGTAGTGACACGCTATATTTATCAAACAATTTTTTTACACATATGTAGTGACACATAATTTTTTTTAGATATGTTTGTAGTGACACACTTATTATTATGACATATTTTTAGTGATAAATTAAGTTTTTTTTGACACATTTAACTTCATAATATTATATATTTTTTATAAACAAATGCTTAGTAAAAACGGTTTTGATTATGTCGTATGTTTGTTGTTGACTTTGTCGTCTTCGTTAGAAGGCTTCGTCTTCTTCGGCAATAATGTGACACTAAATTATAACCGCAAACAAATATATAATTAACTAATTGATCTTAGAACTAGGAGCAGCTCTTATATCATACAAATGAATAATCAACAAACAAAAGAACATTCACAACTATTGTCAACAAAAACCCATTTGAATTCATAAACTATTGTCAACAAAAACCGATTGACACACAACTCGAAACGAGAAATATATCGTACCTAATTCCAAACGAGAAACCAATTTGTTTGTGTAATTATTTAAGCAAAACGTGTAGTGTTTGAGGAATGAAAAAACAGAGCCATATCTACCAAAAATTGAAAAAAGATGGATCCAAATCGAATCAACCAAGAATCCGATTTTGCAAGGTTCCAGTATAACAGTGATGAGGGTTCCGATTAACGGTGGCCACCCTAGAAATGATTGTCGGCTCAACGTTAACCATGAAAATCGATCACCGGGATTATCCGATCTCTGATAGATGATGCCTGATGGGATTGCTATAGTTATAAATTAAAGAGGTTGTTCATTTTTGGATATAAGAAACTTAAGATCTTGGTTTTCATGGGAGACTGGGAGTGAGAGAAAGAACAATGGTTGGTTTTTAGACAAAAGAAAAATATGAAACGGTTGTGGCATGATGTGAAATGGTAGAGAAAATTAAGCAATGATTAAATTACCTAAATGGCCCTAACCATATAGAAATATAATTTGTATTTCTTTTAATTGCAATGGACACATGTCTTCTTCTTATTGGTTCCTATTGTTTTTATTTTAAAGTTGGTCACCACAAGAACGCAAATCTATATATATATATATATATATATATATATGTATATATATATATATTGTAGATTTATGATGCAAAAGTCATTGTACGTAGCTAGATGACACTTATAAATGATACGCGTGAACTATTATCCGGATTTGAAAATTCTACAAGTACTCCACGATATCATTTGTTTTTAGAAATTTGTTTTGGTGATTGGTTGAATGTTCCTTATATTGACCACGAGCCATCTTTATTTCACGGAATGCTCCTTAGGCAAGAATATGTAGACCCAAAGCAACACACTGAATCTGAGCAATTTCGATATAATATTGATAGCGAGCACTATTGCAAATTTGGTCGCGAAGAGTTTTGTTTATGTACTGGTTTAAAGTTTGGTCATTTTAATGTAAAGGAAATATCACAAATAGATTCGACCAATGTTACGTCGTTTAGGATTGCAATATGGTAAAAAGGGTGTTTTCCTCAAGCAAATTAAAGAGATATTAGATGCTGACACGTGGGATACAATTACCGACGAAGATGCGTTACGTGTTTGTTTGATTATTTTTGATGAATATATATTAGCCGGGCGGGAAGGTAAGTTTTTGGCTAGTGAGCTTGTTTTGAGTTTGGATGTCGATTTGAATAGATTTAATGATTTTCCATGAGGTTCTTGGTGTTGGTATGTCGTTTATACTACTATTAAGAATGCTGCTTTTAGACGTGGGCCAGACAAAAACAAAGATGTTGCGCCAGACAAAACCAAAGATGTTGTTGACAATCAAGTTAAGGTTAAGTTGGGTAAGATCGTCAATAAGGTTATTAGTAAAATTAAAGGCAAGGCGGTTTCTGAGAAATGTGGCGAGTTACCTGCGTACAAAAATTATGGATTTGTATGGGGTTTTAAGGTATGTTTTATATAAACTAATATATTTCAATTCATATATTATTAGCCATTTTTAGTTTTATTGTATGTATTTTTAGACGTGGATACAAGATACTTTACCAGGCACTAGTGAGTGGTGGATAAAGGAGCCTGATACTATTCCTAGAGACATTGGTCGGTGTAAAAGAGGTTTGAGAAATGTCATTGTAGGACTCTATTTCCATATTTCGATCCTAACGTAAGCTATATATAATGATTGTTTTCATTTTTTTCACATATACTTTGATTAATAATTGTTTTATTTTGTAGTTTCAACAAATTGAGCTCCCGTTTTGAGGGGTCGTTTAAGTCCTTATTTTACTAATAACCTTATTGACGTAGTTATTTTAGTGATCCGCGAGCAATTGGTATTCCCAAATCTGTCACTAATAGGAATAGGAATCATACATTTAAACCACCACGACTCAAGGCATCTAAGTCCTCCCATGGTGATAGTAATCGATTGAATGCCATTGAGTGTGAGTTGCGAGACTTGAATGCCAATATTAAGACATATGAGGTAATTTGTGTTATTCTTAGTTTCATTATTTGTCATTTATTTTTTTGTTTTTGTTTTATTATCATAATACAATGTATACTAATAATTAGAAATAAATATGTTTAATTTTTTTTACAGTGTATACAATGGCTATAAAATGAATTTTTTTTTGGCATTCTTAATGTATATATATTTTTCATGTTTATAATACAGTAAATCGGCGATATACTTCAATTTGTTAAAGAGGTCAGAGAAATGAATCAACGTATTAAAGCAATTAATGAAGAACTATTTGGTGCTCGAAATCATACAAATATACCGATGGATACTCGCCAGGAAGTTAAGAAGAATACTATTGGAGGAGATTCACATTTTAAGTCATCTTTAAATATGTCTCAAGGTTATGCGGATCATTCATTCCATTATTCCAATGGGCCATGGAAGAATTCTTGTCACACCCCTGTGCAAATGGCTGATTTTGGAGGTGATGTACCAACGTCTCATATGGTAATATATTAAATTTTTAATCTATTATTCCTAATGTAATATATTTTTAATCTATATTTTACATTTACAGCCACTAATGCAGGATTTCTGACCAGGCTTTACATTTATAGTAACTCGTCTATCTATGGCCTACCTAATGCACTAACGGGCAGTGTACCTGCTCGCATGTAGTGAGGAAATGGTAAGACCGAGGTCGTCCCAAGAACGGTAGATTTTTAATTGTCTAATTAATTAAATTTGTCAAATAAATAAGTTTTAATGATAGGATTGATAGTATTTAAGGTGTCACGTGATCAATTGGGCTGGTTCGCTGGTAAACAAGCTAATGGGAAAGATAGTGATGCAATTCTTAAACCGTGTTCATCCACGAATGGATCGTGGCAAAAGTCGGTAAACTCCTATGGTTAATTCGTCTACCCTATGATTCTTATAATCCTCACCAAGATGAACAGGTCACCCGGGATCATTCGGCAATCTAATACCAGTCATTAAGAGCCGACGCTTACTATCGCATTACATGTGTTTTAAAAGTCACTAGATTCCTGCTTCAAGTGGGGGTTTAAGTCGCTAGGACAGCATTTGGTCAGTTCGTCCTAACCTATCAGCAAAGGCTTCCACCGAGATCAAGCTACTACCCTTGAAAGTCCAGTTGTTTTTAGTCCCCTAAGCCAAGTCATTAAGTACCTCTACGTGCAAGATTCGTAACAATGAGTGTCCGGGCGCTAGCATCTTAGACACTCATCCCTAACTTCTTAAGTTCATCCAAACGGCAGGTGACCATCTAGTCAGTTCGCACAAGCGAGGAAGGATCGTCAGTTGGTCAATTCTTACCCTTCCCACTCAGTCTACCTACTTAGGGTCAGTTGGTCAATTCTCCTAAGCAACTAGATACTACCGCCATTCAAAACTACCGAAACTCGGGTGGCTACCAACAAACTATGCATGCATACACTAGAAACAATTAATAATAAAAGAATCAAAACTAGGCTAGCACCTAATTTCCCATCACCAAAATACCCTAGTGGAATGACAAATAAAACTTCATATAAAACAATAAATAAACAAAGACATAACATCAAATAATTAATTAGCCAATAATAAATTAAAAAACAATTAATTAGAACACAATAAATAAAGATGCCCAACAATTAAATTAGAATCAAAATCATAATTGAATAATGAAACTAAAATAATATTATGAGTCAGAAAATGATTACATATCGTGCCAAGATAATTGCTATCAATCCCTTAGTTGAGTACCGGGGCAAAACCCCGAAGGGTTTGCCCCATTAATTGCTGCCGTACAGTGCCCTTTTTTTCCTCCTTGGCGGCTAGCACAGAAAACCCTACGAGAAATAATATTCTCTTCCAAATTGATGAATTCTTTCAATGATTCATTTAGTATTTATAATAGAACTTTTGACATATTGCAAGTTAGGTCCTCCATCTTTGTGCAACTTTCCATTTGAAGCTTTTGTCTTCATTTTCTATTTATTTACACATAAAAGTGTAAGAATCATCTTTTAATATTGACGACTTCAGACCCTGGACTACGAAACTTTGCGCCCAAGTTATTAATTACGGTGTAACTAATTCATCGGGTTACGCCGTAATCCTTCGTCAGCTCATACTTATCCACTCCGAAATTATCTCTATTGCGTAACTAATTTACCATGTTACGCTGTAACCTTTACAAAAATAATTACGACGTAACCATAAGAGCTGGTTACGCCGTATCCTTCAAGGCATCATATTTACGCCGTAACATTATTAAGTAGTTACGGCGTAATCTTCATAGAGAATCCAAATGCCCTCTTAGTATGAGTTACGGCGTAAGTAAATTGTGCTCTTACACCGTAATCTATCTTCAGAACATATATTTGGCCTTATATCACATCTTTTCCGCTCCAACGCCTCATTTATCCTGAAATGCAATTATGAACGAATATGAACGAATTAACTACCATATTAATACAAATGAGGCCATAAACACGGGAATTTGATATATAAAATATCAGGCTAATTTGATGTTATCAAATATCTCCCTACTTGAATTATACTTGTCCTCTTAAATAATTTTTAAAAAGATATCTCCAGGATTAATTAGAAGTTATGAGTTTAAAAATCACCTAACCTAGAAATTTCCAAACCGAGCACCTCACGAAAAGGGAATTGAAATCACACTCTCTCTCATAATTCACGTGTTTATTTGTGGGGTGATCACTCAACTGCTCAGTCATGGCGAGTATTCTATCACAGGCTTGGCAAATATACTAATCTCCACCACTAGAGTCTATAGATGCAGCTATTCTAAAAGGCAATGGGCTAACACAACATAAAGGCTTATGGGGTTATTTTGTCATTACTAACGAGCTACGACGAAGGGGATATAACCAATGATACATGACCAAATCTATGGCCAAGACACCAATGATTGCTCGCTTCCTCACCTAAACTCGATTTATGACTATGGGTAGGATAAGATATGGGAAAACATTGAATGGGTGTAAACAAATAGATTCCTAAGTCCACAGTCGCTCCACCACTAGTCGCATTCAATCCCATAGCAAAAATCGAAGGTCAAGAGTCAAAGGGTCTTCAATACACGAGTCAATGCATATAAAATGTGGCGTAGTGCCTCATAATCTCCATAAACCAGGCAAATAAGATGCATTAACTCGGCCTTCATTATTAATGAAGAAAAAGTATGTGCTATAAATTTTTTATGGGAATTTTAGCACATATTTTTACTACAAAACTATAAATCAACCATTTCTATCTCCCATCCCCCCACTTGGGATGTACAATGCCCTCATTAGACAAATATTGATTAAAATTTGAAAGGCGAGATAGAAATGTACTAGTTTCTAATTTTATCCGTAAGACAAAACGGATATGTAACAACTGCGCCTAGTTGAACAAGGCGAGAACACTAATCATAAATAAACACTTGCTTGCATGCTTCTTCTTTTTTTCACTCTTTTTTTTTTCTTTTTTCTTTCTTTTTTTTTTATCATTTTTTCTTTGATGCAAGACAAGGTATACATGAATATAAACGGTACGAACATAAAAAGTATCCCCCCACTTGAGATCAACTGTCATCTAAACCCGATCTTCTTCCACAAACTTTATTCAAAACCCGCGACTTTCACCAGTGGAACCAAAATTAACCAACAGCGCCCGAACCATGGACATAAGGAAACCAGGGTAGGCTAAGCGATAGGTGTAACGCAACAAACATATATTGGGTGAAAAAAATGAAAGGAATGGCTCTGAAGGGTGTATCTAGGGGTATCTTGCACTAAGGATGAGTGCAACAAAAAGGGTTTAACAGGGGGATTGACTGATCGATGTGAAAAGTCAATATACATGATACATATATGGGCTATTTAGGTTTAATCCTAAAATTGCCTTATATCCTAGCTGCACCGATCACACCAAGCTACCTCAGTGTAATGCTCATGATAATGGTCTTGAAAAGATATGTGTTAGCCTCGCTTTTTTATAAAGATAACGTCACTTACGTGAATTGGACTAGATGCGTAGTATACTTTGCCCATAGGGACTAGTATTATTTAAGTGGCAAAGTAGTGGTTTGTTGAGCCTATAAATACCCCTCATGACTCTCCATGAGGGGTGAGGTGAATCATTTAGTTAGTGTATTGTTTATCTTTCAATAAACTCATCTTTGTGTTTTCTCCTCCCTCTCTCTACTTTCTCTCACTAAAAGGATGAAGATCTTCATCTTCAATCACCAACCCCGACCTCCTGATAAGGTTTTAAAAGGTACCATTTTGAGGGGTCGTTTAAGTCCTTATTTGATCACTTTTGTATCCGTTATTGCTTAATATCGTTCCCTTTCACTTTTTAGGTCTCTTGAAGGCAAAATGCTGGAATGGCACTTATTTGGACGAAAAGGCGCGAATATACGAAGAAAATGGCCAAAGTCAGAATCGAGACACTTAAAGCTGCTGAAAACAGAAGGCGACGGCGTCAGGTGTTAATTGCGACGCCGTCGGAGGATTTTTGTGACGATACAGAAGCCAAAAACCCTATTCTCAAGTGACGACGTCGGGCTTTAAAAGAGTAGGCCGTTGCTACTCAGACGGCCTATATGCAACCCAGACGACGTCAGAAGCTGAAGAGGACGGCGTCACAGACATAAGGTGACGACGTCGCAAGGTTAACGTGGCCAAGACGAAACCCTAATGACGGCGACACGACGGCGTCACAAAACATAAGGTGACGCCGTCGCATATGTAATATTATATATAGAATCATAATTTTTCAGTTTTAGGAGAGTCTGGTGTGGAGTGAAAACCTAAAACCGAACCAAGGGTGTCTTGTACAGTATTTTAGGGTTCCAAACCCTATCTTACATCAAGATAAGTATTTACTTCATCAATTTAATTATGTCTTTGATTATTTGTGTGTATGCTTGCATGTTCTCCATGTCCGGCTAATTTATTTATGTGTTTGCTTAGGGAGTATGAAACTTAATTATTAAATATTGATTGGTTGTTTCTTATCTTAGTTGATTAATGATCTAGTAATGCGATAGGTCATTCGTTGTGTACTTAATGCTTGATTCATCTTTGTGAACCTTAGAATATAATTACCTGAGTAGTTGTAAGCTAAACCATCCAAAGAGTGCCTTAGAGTAAGAGTTTATTATCCCTAGTGGGTTTTGTAGACGAGACCCTTTGGTAAGTTCAAAGAGTTAGGGAGAAACGCATACCCTACAACTTTAGACACACAACGCAACTAAGAATAAGGAAGTGACAACTCAACCATCAATAGGAGATAATTAATGAGTAGTAAAACCTAAGTAAACACATCTTTAAACTATCATACGAGCACACATTAATTAGACATAGACTACCACCACCTTAGTTTAGATAATTAGATAATAGTAGAGTAATCGGTAGAAATACCAACCCCCCAAATCCAATACCCGAGATTCGTACCTTTCAATTTCCTAAAAAACATAAAAAAAATAAAAAATAATCTTCCTCAACCTTAACCTTAGCGTAGTAACTTCTCACTAGCATTCCTATTCCCCTAGAGAACGATATCAATACCCGTGGCTTACCCTAATTACTACACTACAACGATTAGGTTCACTGCCTAGGGTGTTATAAAACTTGCTCGAAGAAAAGGAAGTTTCCTTGACCCCGAACGCGCTGCGTAAGCGTATCACCTCCCAAACCACATAAATCTTATGTTTAACGGTCCTAACAAGTGGTATCAAGACCAAGTTATAAAGTCTACTACAGCCACCGGCACACTCATTTTTATGGTATTATGTATAAGGGGAAAACGGAAAGGCTTATCCTCACACAATAGAAATATAGGGTAGGTGTGCTCAGTCTAGATTAATCTAGTTAAATAATGAAAAACATGTCAAAATTTTATTAATGAAACACTTTTCATCAAAAATTAGAAAAATAAAGGCAAGTAAAATCAAGCGGGTGTCTATGTCTAATCCCTTCCCCCCACTTGGGTCATACTAAGCATAAAAATGAAACATAAGAAGGGTTAAAATTGAAACAGAAAACTCCCCTGGATTAGCTCGGTATGATCAATAAATGTCACTTCTCGTAACATGCTCTAAATACGCCTCCCCGAGCAACATCTAACTTCTCATCAACTCTCCAACACCAACATCAATGGTACTCAACTAGTCGGATATAAAATGTTTCATTGCAACTGAACATCGCTCCATAATTCATCAACCTGAATTGCTGCAAGAAAAACTAATACCGAAAAGCATAATTCCGGATAAAAAGCAAAAATAGCACGAAATATAAAAACAAAAACAAAATAAAACCTAAATCACTTTCGTAGGAATCGCGGTTGCATTTAGCGCATGCAACAAGCCTTTTAAACCACACGGTGTCCCGAGTGGACGAGTGAAGTCTCGTAAGGGTTTACAGGGAACACACCCATAAAGTTCATTTAATTACTAATACAAGGTTATGAAAATGTTTTGAAACTCGTTTTTAGAAAGAAAAAAATCATTACAGGGGATAGTTACGGCGTAATTAGATCTCCCAGTTACGGCATAGGTGAGTTGACTTAAGAAAAAATGTTTACTATGAAGGGATTATGGCGTAACTGGATCGGCCCAGTTACGGCGTAATAAGAAAGCCCGAGAAAGAAGATACCTGGAACAGAGACATTACGGCGTAACTAGATCGGCCTAGTTATATCGTAGTTATGATGAAGTGGGCAGATGGCCTTACTGATCACCAGTTACGGCGTAAATAGATTGGCCCATTACGTTGTAGTTACTCTCTGATGTTGTTGTGCCCAAAGTGTCAACTTCTTCCTACGTGTTCAAGAGGAGGTATTGGAACTCCTATCATCTATCTTTGGTCTTTATACTTGCAAACGAGATAAACAAAACATGCCAAACCAACTACAAATCCTAAAAACCACAAAAATATCCAAAAAAGTCTATAAAAACAAAGAAAACTAAATCTAAGATAGGGACGGGTAGTCTCCCGACGAGCACTTTTCTTTAATCTTCTAAGTCTTTAAGTTAGACCCCTTCAACCATCATCAACGGGCATCCATTGGACGTCTCCAATCATGTCCATTGCTCAACTAATCTCGGCTTATGATGATGTCGAGATTTCCTCCACTTGTTCTTTTTGTACCTGCATAAAAACACTACCGGTGCATTAAATGTGTAAAATAATTTCATAAGCAACAAGTGAGGATAATAACAGATGTTTCAGACTTGGTTACGGTGTAATACCATTACCAACTACGATGTAACTTCAGTCTGGTAGCAATCTGTTAAATAATAAGAACAGGTTACGCCGTAACAATTATTACTATGTTACGTTGTAACTTGATCTGAGAATAGATTACGTCGTAACCATTGAATGGGTTACGCCGTAATATCAAGACAGAAGACATAATTTTAGAATAATATTAACCAAACAGCCAAAAATACGAAGATCGTTCCCCGGCAGCGGCGCCAAAAACTTGATGCATGATTTCTGACCAGGTTTTACATTTATAGTAACTCGTCTACCTATGGCCTACCTAATGCACTAACGGGCAGTGTACCCGGTCGCATGTAGTGAGGGAATGGTAAGACCGAGGTCGTCCCAAGAACGGTTGATTCCTAACTCTCTAATTAATTAAATTTGTCAAATAAATAAGTTTTAATGATAGGATTGATAATATTTAAGGTGTCACGTGATCAATTGGGCTGGTTCTCTGGTAAACAAGCTAATGGGAAAGATAGTGATGCAATTCTTAAACCATGTTCATCCACGAATGAATCGTGGCAAAAGTCGGTAGACTCCTATGGTCATTTAGAGCAGGCGCTTACTATCGCATTACATGTGTTCTAAAAGTCACTAGATTCCTGCTTCAAGTGGGGGTTTAAGTCGCTAGGACAGCATTTGGTCAGTTCGTCCTAACCTATCAGCAAAGGCTTCCACCGGAGATCAAGCTACTACCCTTGAAAGTCCAGTTGTTTTTAGTCCCCTAAGCCAAGTAATTAAGTACCTCTACGTGCAAGATTCGTAACAATGAGTGTCCGGGCGCTAGCATCTTAGACACTCATCCCTAACTTCTTAAGTTCATCCAAACGGCATGTGATCATTTGGTCAGTTTGCACAAGCAAGAAAGGATCGTCAGTTGGTCAATTCTTACCCTTCCCACTCAGTCTACATACTTAGGGTCAGTTGGTCAATTCTCCTAAGCAACTAGATACTACCGCCATTCAAAACTACCGAAACTAGGGTGGCTACCAACAAACTATGCATGCATACACTAGAAACAATTAATAATAAAAGAATCAAAACTAGACTAGCACCTAGTTTCCACATCACCAAAATACCCTAGTGGAATGACAAATAAAACTTCATATAAAACAATAAAAAAACAAAGACATAACATCAAATAATTAATTAACCAATAATAAATTAAAAGACAATTAATTAGAACACAATAAATAAAGATGCCCCAACAATTAAATTAGAATCAAAATCATAATTGAATAATGAAACCAAAATAATATTATGAGTCGGAAAATGATTACATATCGTGCCAAGATAATTGCTATCGATCCCCTAGTTGAGTACCGGGGCAAAACCCCGGAGGGTTTGCCCCATTAATTGCTGCCGTACAGTGCCCTTTTTTTCCTCCTTCGCGGCTAGCACAAAAAACCATACGAGAAATAATATTCTCTTCCAAATTGATGAATTCTTTCAATGATTCATTTAGTATTTATAATAGAACTTTTGACATATTGCAAGTTAGGTCCTCCATCTTTGTGCAACTTTCCATTTGGAGCTTTTGTCTTCATTCAGCCCCTGGACTACGAAACTTTGCGCCCAGGTTATTAATTACGGCGTAACTAATTCACCGGGTTACGCGGTAATCCTTCGCCAGCTCATACTTATCCACTCCGAAATTATCTCTACGGCGTAACTAATTTACCATGTTACGCCGTAACCTTCACAAAAATAATTACGACGTAACCATAAGAGTTGGTTACGCCGTATCCTTCAAGGCATCATATTTACGCCGTAACATTATTAAGTAGTTACGGCGTAATCTTCACACATAATCCAAAGGCCCTCTTAATATGAGTTACGGCATAAGTAAATTGTGCTCTTACGCCATAATCTATCTTCAGAACATATATTTGGCCTTATATCACATCTTTTCCGCTCCAACGCCTCATTTATCCTGAAATGCAATTATGAACAAATATGAACGAATTAAGTACCATATTAATACATACGAGGCCATAAACACGGGAATTTGATATATAAAATATCAGGTTAATTTGATGTTATCAGCCACCCCAAAACTTCACATTTTGCACCCCCGTCGTGCAACATCCTGTTTTTGGTTCACAAATCACTCAACTAGCAATATGTTTTTTGTATTGTAGCTATTGCGGATTTATATTTATTTTAGAAATATATTATATCTTTCTTAATGTAATTTATTATTTATATTTACAGGCACCCAATGTCCAAAAGATCTCAATTATTAAATCTCATGTCCTGGATCCCACATTTTCTTCACTAGTTGTTTTTTATTTTTATTTTAACTATTCTTCTTATTATATTCCCACCAAATACTTTTTATACTTATTTTTTATTGTTTTTTTAACAACACCACAATCAGGAGAGACCTGATAGGTTACGTATGCATGGTCCAATGTGTAGATCTCCCTATACAACACTACCTGAAACAACTGAGCCACAACCAAAAACCAAAAAGAAACAACAAACCAAATACCTATCCCTGTTGGTAAGGTTTATCTTCCTCCTCAGTTTGTTGCAAATGAGCAACAACGACCTTGTTGGAGTCCGAAGTTTATTGAATTTTACAATTCATAGGACCGTGATAATAGCAGTTTTCCGTTTCTCATTTCCGACCGAATATATGAAAATTGGCGGATGACGATTTTATGTTTGGATCCTCCGCGGGGTAGCGGATATTTGACCGACTCGGTATGTATTTGGTTCTTTTGGTTTAATGTTTTAGTTAATTTATTTTGTTGTTTCTTTTAATGTGTATTTGTTAATTTTTTTTGTAGCATAAATGTAAGGTTGTGTTTGTTTAAGTTTGGGAGGAATTCTCGTTGGGCATGTGTTGATAGTCAATTCATGCAGATGATGGCTAGAGATAAGGCCTTAAACGAAAAATACGTCAATAGCAGGTGGTATTGCAAACACTTGAAAGATTGTGAATCTGTAAGTATATAACATGTTATCAAATATTGTCTATTCTATATTTATATTTTTTTAGCTAGATAGTTTTTTTTTGTTTTTGTTTATTTGAACTCATATATTATGTATATTTCTTACTTTAGGTTTTATCCATGTCCATGACGCTGCCTATGCGCACTGGTATCTAGCCGTGTTTCACATACCATCCGGTCAGCTTGCATTTTTTGATAGTTATGAGGCATTACGTATCTGTGACACAGAGAGGTTTCGTAACATGTGTGCTATTTTTTCTAGACTCATGCCTTCTTTTTGCATAAATTAAAGGTTTTTTAGGCGCAAAACATTGATCATTCTACATATGCCATCAATGTAACTTTCCCGACCGGGGTCCCTCAGTAGTCTGGCGCATTTGGTGATTGTGGTCCATTGATGTTCCTAAATATGAGATATATTATGAACAGTTTGGCGCTTTCACAAAATTCTGATACCATGCATTTGGCTCGTTGTTTGAGGGAGTCCATTGTTGAAGAATTTTTAGAGTATAGGCAATGTTTTGCACCTTTTCCCTTTGGAGAAGTTGTTAAAATGAAGCAACCTTTTATGTAGTTCAGATTTTTAGTGTATAAACCTTTTGTATTTCGTTTGGTTATGTTTTTATTTTTTGTAGTTGTTAAAACTAAGCAACATTTTTTGTAGTTTGAATTTCTAGAGTATAAACCTTTGGTGTTTCGTTTGGTTATGTTTTTATTTTCTGTAGTTCAAATATTTTTATAGTTTTTATAGACCTTTCAGAGTTTTCGTTTTGGTTATGTTTTATTACTTTTATCCGCAAAGAATTGGGTGAAAATGTAGACTAATGTTATAGAAGAAAACTAATAAAAGAGTAAAAGCATTACAATACAAGCCAAGCATTACAACAAAGAAACCACCACTTCATTAGACTACATGGGCAACCTTATTTAGATGATTTCACAACATAAAAGCTACAACAAACAACAACACACATGGTTGGCAAGGTGGTGTAAAACAATATAGCAACTCGTCCCTGGCAAATCATCAAACGGTTCTCATCAAGCTTTTATAATGATTGTAACAGTTGATAAGATTTTCTCTCCTCATAGACTTGCATCACTTGTTGCCTAAGTTCCTTCAAGGTGATTGAGAGATGCATATATGTTTCCTCAGTTCTTAGTAGAGTTTGTAGACTGACACTGATAACTGGATGGTCTTGAGGCAACTCACGCAACCTTTCGACCTCTGGACCACGTTCATGCATCTATAACATAATACGAGTTATGTCACCTAACAAATTGTTAATCAGATTAATTTCTTTATCTTGTTCGGTGCGTAATCGTCTAAGGATAGCCTTTTGCACCTCGCTTGGGTCTTGGGCCATAGTGTTTGTGTGAAAATGAGTGATACTTGAGAGAGTGTGATAAGAAGTTGTGTGACAAAATGCATGATGATAACTGGGTATTTATAGGGTAAAAATAGTTGTTGGAGCATTTATGTCAGTTTGGATGTGACAACTCGACTTTTGCACTCCGTGTCAGCTTTATGTCAGTTTGTTAGGTGACAACTCGAGTTTTCTGCTCCGTGTCAGCTTTATGTTATTTTGTTAGGTGACAACTCAACTTTTGCGCTCCGTGTCAGCTTTATGTCAGTTTGGATATGACAACTCGACTTTTACGCTTCGTGTCAGCTTTATGTCATTTTGTTAGGTGACAACTCGACTTTTGCGCTCCGTGTCAGCTTTATGTCAGTTTGGATGTGACAAGTTGAATTTTGCTCGCCATGCTAAAATGTGTATATAAAGATGGTTTTACTAATTATCAAATCAAAAGATGGTTATTCGTGAATGGAGAAGTGAGGGGGAACTCGATATTATTGATGCAATATATGGTGAATCTAGTGATGAAGATGAGTTGCTTTTTTCAATTAGACTACATCATTATGGTACATTTTCTAGAAAATTTGGTTGTATCGCTTTCGACGAAGGTGTATATACTTACGTGGACTTTCTAAGTATGTCCACTTTTTGTCTGAATGAAATGCATCAGCTTATGAAGGAATTAGGTTATGATGAAGCTACATCTAAATACTTTTATTTCCGAAAACCAAACCATAGTTTAGATGAAGGTCTAGTACGTTTACTCACTGATACTGGTGTCCGTTGTAATATGTTCCCATGCATCATACTTGATGATAAACTAATTAACGTTTTTGCTACGCATGTTGAATATACTCCTAATGAAATTTAGATAGGAATGCTTAGCCTGAATGTAATTTTTGTGTGTTTGTTTTAATTTCAATGTAATCGGTCTATCGTATTTTATTTGAATGTAATTCTACTTGAATGTAACTTTGTGCTGGTTTTTTTATTGTACGAAATAAGAACTGAAGATATAGTTTGTAATTAAAACTAACATTTGGTAAAATAATTCATTTAAATAAAATAATTCAGATTCAAACTCAAATTCAAATTCAAATAATTCAAATTCAAATTCCAATTCAACTCTTTTTGTTTGAACTTACCTATATATACCCACACTCTTTTATTTCTCATACACACAATTCACACACAGATTCTCAACAATGTCTCGCAAAGACTTCTCCCAACAATTTCCGGCCACAAAGGACTTCTCACAACAATTTCCCAGTCACCACGAATTCTCACAACAATTTCCTAGTGAACACAACTTCTCATAACAATTTCCCAGTGAACAAAACATGGTTAATACTCCACCGGCAGATATCTTGCCAGTATTCTCAACAGAAGATGAACCGGTTGTGGAACACGAAGCCAATCCGTTTCAACTTACTGAGGAACAACTTCGACAACTTGAGCAGGATGAGGAAGTACTGAGAGAAATACAAGAAAACGAAGCAGGTGAGGAAGCTGCTCGTATGGAGCAGGAAGCAAGGGACGCAGAATACCGCGACAACAACTTGTTTGACATTCTGGAAAGAGAGTATTATGAGGGCAAGTTTGCGGATGCATATTCTCCTTACGACGAGGGAGAAAACTCAGACTTTTCATTGTAATTTGTTTTTCATTTTTATTTCCGTATCGTAGTTTGTACTAATTTGTAATTCGTACTCTGTTTAATGTATTTTCATTTCAATAAAAGTTACTCTGTTTTGCTAGGTAATACGAAATTTGAATAAAAGTTATAATACGAAAATTAAATAAAAGTTACAATAAGAATTTTAAACAATAATTTTTTTTTCGCTCTTTATTGTCTCCAAACGGTATTATTACAGTGCCAAACATGTGACATTCTTCAGACATTCGATTTTTTTTGGCACCACGGTACCTCCTACTCTTAAGAATGTTCCCCCCAAATGTATGTTGTTCTTTGAGAATTCGCAGACTGTTTAAATCTATCACTTGTATGTCCAACAACATTGCATCGTTTACAATATGTTGCCCTTGGTATCTCTCCTTTAGATGGAATATGATCTTTATTTTTTGGTCTCCCAGCACCACGTATTCCCGTGTTAGGTAGAAGAACATGTGTGACATTACATTGAGTGTTCCAAGACTGAACATCTCCAACTGGATAAACTGATTCTTCATATTTCTCTTTATATGTTGATTTCTTGAACCATACTTTTGCCCAAACACCCACATCTATAATTTTCAGGAATCTTGACACTGCTAGTACATGACAACAAGGCAAACCTGAGAGCTGCTATTTTTTGCAAGTGAACAAACGATTAGTAAGATTAACACCATAGCTTATATGTCTATCCACAACTTGGTATTCGTTAATATTGATTCCATGCACATCTAAACCATAACTCTTTTGAATCCTGTCATGCACTTTTGCCGCTGCCCAAGGTGTAAGTTCGTGAACACCCACATCTACATTTTCAAATTAAACAACAATTATGTGAAAACACTAAATTTATTTTTTTTAAAATAATGTAATGGAAAACATATAGGATTTAAACATATACCTCCAGTATACCTCCTTTCGTAATACCACCTTTGCAAAAGGACTCTGAAAAATTTCATCAGCATTGTAACTCGTAGTTTACGAGCTTTTCGACTTAATGAATTTACGGACTCTGCATTATTCGAAGTGAGGTAATTATAACGATCAGCTGGACAATGGGCCCTAGACCATTTGGTATATGATGCTTCTCTAAGTTTTCTGTATGCATTTGGTCTTACATTAGTTATAAAACCCATGCATTTCTCAAATTCATCGCCAGTGTAAGCTTTGCACATTTTTCAATACACAACTTTGTGTCTTTCAGTCGTTAAACCGACATTCATCATTAAATGGCGGTAACAATAACCATGAAAAGCATTTGGAAACACTTTTTGCATAGATGAAATAACTGTTGGGTGTCTATTAGAGATGATTGTCAAGTCTCGTTGCTCACCGATACAACACTTAAAATTTTCTATGACCAACCCTTGTCCTCCTCACCTTGGCAAATACCATAAGCAATAGGTAAGATTTGGTTGTTACCATCCATACCTACAGCCAAGAGATTGACTCCATTATAGAAGTCATTCTTTAAGTGAGCTCCATCAATTATGATCATTGGTAGTAAACAATTCACGAAGCTTCGAATCTGTTACACCCAAAACAATATAGCGAATTAGTACTTTAAATAGCATAACTAAACAAATGAAATCACATTTTTATACACTTACCGCAACACCAAGGGAGATAAATAACATATTAAACCTGCCATGTTTGTCAACTTCTATGTTTGTAACAGTTCCTGGGTTTACGTTTCTCAAATTATAACAATAATAAGATAATTTTTCAAACAATTCAATCAGGTAACCCCGAAGCATTTCCAAACCCTTATTTAAACCCCTATAAGCTTGCATGTATAAAAGTTGAACTCCATGACGCCCAACCATATCACTCATAATGTCTTTTGCCTTTAAATCACGATTATATCTAATAATTATTTATGAAGCATGTGACCTACTAACTTGCCACTTGCATTTCGATGATGCGAACGGACTACAATTCTTGAACATGTGTGTAGGTCTAAATTTTTTTTAACAATAAAAACTTTGCTTCCTTTTTCAGTTCCAGAGTGGATGTGCCATGAACATTTAGGTTCAATACAACCAACATTGTAGGTGATTTTGTTTGTTCTTGTAGGAACACATTCATAGCCGTTTAAAAGACATTTTTCATGAATTGCCAACTTGCATGCTTTTTTGTCAGCAAAATACTTATTTTTATAAACTAGTTTTGATGAATCGTAATCAAGTGGGGTTTTTAATTTCGATTCAGAAACATGTGTTGGTAAAAAAAAATTAGGCATGTGCTGAAAAGTATTTTGCTGCCACTTGTGATGTAATTGGTCTTCAACATCCTCTTCGTCGTCTATTTCTTCGTCATCACCATAAATGTCTGGATTATATCCAAACACAGCTTGATGGCCTTCATCGTCCGCCTTTTTGTTATCAAAATGACTGTCGTTTGTTTCTCGGATATTGCCACAACTTTCTTTATTTTCGGTACGGTGCGATTCATTTTGAGTACAAACAACATATTGTTCAAATGTTGCATTATTTTGAAAATGGTGTGAGGGTTCAACATTTTGCCAAAATTCTGAATTTTGTTGAGGTGCAAAATTAACGGAATAATCAAAGTTGTGATAATTTGAATGAAAGTTATGACTAGGATTACTGGAATACTAATTTTCATAATTTTGAGAATCATGTACCTGTTCTTCAACGTTTAATTCCATACGATGAATGGAATTAGTGACAATATAATTGATAAAATGCTATAACTCATCATCATCGTTTATTTCATACACATGATTGTCAGGCTGAATTTTGTATGATAAAGGGATCACTCCGGTGATATCTAAACCGAGCCTTGTGCAAACATATTCTTTCAAACTTTTGTAACTAATATTTTTTGGCAAAAGAACGTTACTACCACGACCACCATATACAATGCACACCGGAAACTTGCTTTTAGAAAAACTAATTTTTTTTTGCTGATTATTAGTGTGTTTTTTTACCGATCACTAAATATTTATTTATACAATGCTCACAAAATTTTATATAGATTCTTTTGGATAAAAAGTAGATTTTTTTTGGATAAAAAGCAGATTTTTTGGATAAGATTCATATAAAAAACTTTTTATTAAAAAAATCTTTTTGGATAAAAATCTTTTTAATAAAAGTTAAAAAAAAGCAGATGAAAAGTAATAAAATCTTATGGAGCGCAAAACTGGAGGGAAAGCAAAATATTTGCTCTCCGTGTACGTGTCACTCTCTTGTTCACATAATACTCAAAATTGGGAGAGCAAAAATTTTGCTCTCCGTCCTACTAAACCAAGTAAATCTTCAAAATTAGGAGCGCAAAAAAATAGGGAGAGCAAAAAATTTGCGCTCCATGCCATGTGTTTACTTTAGATTTGGTCTTAAAGTACACGTGTAATGATCTAAAGCATGGAGCGCAAAAAATGTTGGGAGAGCAAGAAATTTGTGCGTAGAGGCTTTTCGTGACACAACATTCAAAGGTTTATTTTGGTAACACAATTTCCTATGTGTCTCTTTTAAAAATTTCAAATTTTAAAAGAAAAAGTTGACTTTTTGACCAACTCTAGCCTCTTAGCGCTGATTAATCAGAAGTGTCCAGCTAGCGCCTAGGCGTCGTTTAGTCAATCCCCTTTTTTTTTTGAAATTTGGCTAATATATACGAAAGCACAACCGCCAAATAGCGGCCGGCTAGAACACAACAAGATTACACCCAATCAAAATTACACCATTCTTTCCAACTAATCGAGCATCCTTTTGATCTATTACTATACCATAAGAATCCCCTAAGACAATCTTTACACGACGACGAAAACACAACACAACTAGTAACAGTATCATCTAAAAATCTAACTTTGAGTCCAACAAGTTGAAATGTTAAATACTATAGGGACTAGTTATAAAACCCTGAAGTACTATATACTTTAATCGAACCACTTTCCCTCTTTCCTCACTTGTCATTACTTTTAAGCATATTCCGGCCGCCGGAGATCTTTCGTCCGCCGCTCCCCCGTCGTTGAACCACCGTAAGTACAACACCTTTTAACGTATGTGTATTATTTAATGTGTGGTTGTTAGTACAGTAACTAATTACTGATTAATATGAAGTTAATGTTGGGAAATCTAAAATTTAGGGTTTAACGTTTAATTTTTTTTTGGCAATTGAGGTGTGTTTGTTGCTCTTTGATTTTTTTAGTATGCTTTGTCTGAACATAGCCTTAAGTATGGGCTTGTACTAAGAACAGATCTGTGTGGCATAGGTGTCAAAGCGGACGATATTGTATAAGAATGGGTCGGTTCGTATTATCGTATTAAGATTTTTATTATGATAAGGGTTTTGCTATAAATGCCGTACTTATTAGTGAACTAATCAGTGTCCGAGATTTGGACCCAGTTCTATAAGTGACCAAGTTTACATTTTTACCACAATACAATGGACTAACGCTGTGTTCTCGACTATTACTTAAGGAAGGAAAGTAAAGAAAATGAAGTGAAACAAAAATGGTTGTGTTCTCGAGTATCACTTAAGGAGGAAAAGAAAAGGAAAAAGACCGAAAAAAAGGGTGATTTGGTTGAGTTTGAAGTAAAATGTTTCCTCTCAAAACTGGGTTGAAAATGTTTACTTCCTATTTCTTTACTTTTCCTTACTAACTAAACGAAACATGTAACACAAAATTTTTAGACCAGGTTTATTTCGAAGAAATTGGGATTTTTGACAAAAGTGTACGCTACGAGGCAAAAATCCATGTGGTTCACGTGAACCCTGGTGATCCGCCCCTTGAACTAATAGTTAATTTATGAGGGCCCATTGAATCCTTGGCAAACATATAACATGTTATATCGGATTAACAATTTAACATTATTGAAGATTATAAAAGTTGAAATAGTTGACGATCAAAATGAACACATTGAATGCTTTAACCTTGTAACACCTGTAAGCTGAAAGTTGAGATTGCAAATCATAAGCAACACACACGGTTAGAGACTAGAGGGTTCTTAAACGTTGAAGGTGCTTGTAACCTTAAAAACCATTTAACTTTGAAGTCACGTCTAATAAACTTGCATGAAATCGCTAATTTTGTAGCGTTCCAAGACCATATCAAAGAAGTACAAAGCCTTTTAATGGAAAAAAACCATGCCTATTTTTTAACCATTGAATGCTTAGTTTTGCTTATCCATGAACTGATTTGTGAAATACCGAAAGGAACTTGAACAAGGTTTGGGGAAATTGAAAGTCAATAACAAAAAGCTCTGATAAAGTGTCATCAATGGATGGATGAAACACAACTGAGACCCGCAAATGAGGAAATCCGATACCACAAACTGTATATGTTGGAAACTGTTGAATGCCCTAGAACCTCAAGGGCAAGACAAGTTTGTTTATATGCAGTCCAGTTTTCTTAACCGTTCTTGTAGCATATCAAAAGAAATGCTTAAATTGCTTTTAAAAATAGGAGAGCAGGAGTTCTTGATTTTCTATGTCGATTCATATAACCATATTATTCATCGCTGCAGGCTTAGAGTTGGTGAACTTAAGATTCCACAAGGACCATTTTGGTTGGAATTAGTTGGTAGCTGCATTTACAATGGTACCGTTCTTCTTCACTCTCATCTCTGACCACTTATAAAAATAGAAAATACTTCTAGACACCACCTCCTTCTAACCAGAGGGGAACACTCGCATTGTATTTAATTTAATTCATCTTAAAACCATAAAGATTTAATAGGCATCTCTTATATGCTTCTTATTATCTGATGAGACGTTGGGCACAATATGAAACCTTAGGGCTTTTATTCTTCAGTTTCTAGTGCTAAAAAAGGTTCTTAAATTATTGGTCTGTTTTATATTACATGTTTCTCATCTATATATGTTTCAGTCAGGAAGGAAGGAAACAGTTTTGGATTTAGCTAAATTTGTTGACAAGGGTGTCCAAGTCAAGCTTACTGGGGGAAGACAAGGTTAGCAACTACAAATACTTTTTGTCTTACTTGTTTTGTTCCGTATTACTTACAAATGAATGTGACTGAAGTACTATGGGAAGCATTGAAAATAATTATTAGGTGTTTTGATTTCTGGAGTTTGAAACGAAACTGAGCGTTCCAAACATTTAACGTATCAATTTCAGCATACAAGCTAGCTAGAAAGTCTTACCTGGGTTGGATTGATTGGATCTCAAACCCGCTTGTTGCTTGTACATATTTGATGTAATCTTTTCTTCTAGCTCCTTTTTAGTTTTATTGAAATTCCGTCATTCAAAAAACAAGTTTTCAGAAGTGGTTTTCCTTTTCTTACCCTTGTCAAAAGATAAGCTGGTGTACAGTAACATACATGCTTTTTAGGTTTAGAATGAATAGTTGCTACTACTTATATGAGAGAAATGAAATTTGACAGTACCTTGAAATAGGGAATAATATGGTGTCTTGAAATGAAGTTTAAGCTGGTGTATGACACCTGAAGGATTTTACGTTTGATTTGAAAGGACATGATGAAATAGGGAATATGGCGTCTTGATGGCAACTTACGTCAACATACTGTTATGAGATTTTCAAAAACCAAGATCATTTAAATAAATTAGAAATATAGGTCAAGGATGATAGAAGCAATCTTAAATCTTAATAACTTTTGGGTACCTTTTTGGGGTGGGGATTATATTTCGTTGTCCTCATAGTTTCCATACTGAAATCGCATATATGTGTTTGTTTGTAACTGACTGTGTTTTGAAAGCATTTACCCAATATTCAGTTTTTCCTCTTCCCCAATCATTGGGTTTAATGTATTTATATGCAACATACTAAATTGTACTATCTTGAAGTTATGTGATATTTGAACGGAGCAGGTTATTTACGTACTATAGTTTAGCTATACTATTCATTCGGCCATTATATATCATCTTCAATCTTCATGAATTACCGTGTTAATGTGTGAAGTTAATGCAATAATTTTATGGTTCCGACTGTTTTCTCTCTTACAATGAATATAATTTAATCATGTCTATCTAGATCGACTCATATAGCCATTCATGATGATCTGTAGCTGTGCCTATTCTGGTTATTTTGTTTATGAGCTTCCGGTGTCCCATATGCAGAACTATCCTTTTAGGTTTGTACTTGTTGAATTGACTTTATTTTTATCGATTAGTGTCAGGGACACTAAAGGGATATGACCAGTTGTTGAACCTTGTCTTGGATGAAGCTGTGGAGTTCCTTAGAGGTAATGACTTCATATTTTATGTATTCATATTCATATATATTGCCTACTCTTGTGTGTGCATATGTGGGTTCAGAAGTATCTTACTTAATTTGTAAAGTAACGCCATGAGAAGTACTCCTTTGACGTTCTGACGTACAGTTAGAATCCACTTTGGTATACAACTTTAGACTTAGAAGTTAGAACTTCCAAAAATCTATCTTTGTTTTCATGAGATATGAAAAACATAATCTTGTGATAATCGAAACCACACTCCAGCGAAACTAATTTTTGTGATTACTTTAGAAATCATTGAAAAGCAATTGCAATAACACACTCGATAGATGTTCCAATTACTAAATGAGGTTGAATATACAAAACCCAGAGCTTGAAGGCAGTCCTTCTTAGCGCATGACTTTGCCCCTCGTACATCGAAATCACATCTTAAGTCCTCAAGAATTGCCATAACAAGGTACAATGGGCTTGGGGTGCTCAATCCTATACCCAAGGCATAGACTGGTTAATCTTAAAGCCACATGACACATCTAATGTCGTCTCATCTGATGCCACATGCCATTGAACACTATTTGAAGCTTGAGAAACTAATGTCACAGGCCCTATCTACGTACAGGCAGTATTCTAAAAAGCATAGTAGAGCTTCAGTCAAATGACTTTCTACCTCTTATTTGTATAAGTGAGAGAAAGTGGATGCATAAGGGGACCATGAGATATAATACAATAACCTTTAAGTTAGGTGAATAACAGTTTATCACTCAAAGAAGAACTGAAAGTAAGGTGTAAGTTGAGAGAAAGCTGATTGATGAATACAATTTCTATTGGATGGTTCTAACTAATGCTTAGTGCCTAGGTGGAAATTAAAGTGGTTATTACTAATTGAAGTGTTGGAAGGATGCTTAACAATTAGGGCCTGAGCAAGGTTTATCAGAATCTTGCACATTTGCACATAAAGGACCTTAGCTATGAAACCATACCAGAGGTAGCTTGATGATTGTTTATATAGAATTGTATACATATAGGGTTTGAATAGTCAAATGTATCCTTTTTCTTGGTGAATATTAAAAGAACATGACAATGCTTGTGAATTGCACCTGTATTAATGACCTCTCGATTTCAATTTTTCATTCACAAGAATTTAGATCCTAATCTGTTCATTGTGAGATCTAGTTAAGAGATCATGTATTTTAATAGTTTTGTCACTTAAAACTTGGGTTTTTATATATATTTTGTTGCAGATGCGGATGATCCACTGAAGACCACTGATCAAACTCGCCGTCTTGGCTTAATAGTACGATTTCTTACTCTCAGTTAGATGTTTTCTGAGTCAAACATATAAGTATATCCTTGATTTTACTGCCATTTTTTGAGCTTTTTTATTCCACGTGGTATAAGTGTTCCTTGAATTGGTCAACTGTCCACCAATTTTTATGGTACTCGTCGTGTCATAAGTCTGATATAGATCACCAACATGTTTTTTTGCTGCATCATAGGTTTGGATTGTACACTGGAGAACTTTGCAAATTTATTTCTTGCTTTGGATAACATCTCCCATCTGAACCTTGTCTTGTAATCTGTGCTGGCGTTCTTTATAGGCAAAATAGAAAATGAGATATCAGATATTGAGTATTGAATATAGAATATATACTAAACTAGAGGCTTCATTTTTTACCTTTATACTCATAAGTTTTTTTTAATCTCTAGCGACCAATCTGTCACACTACATGATTATAAAATTCGGGTTAGGTTGAGAATCTCCAAAAATTACTCGTTTTGACTCATTACCCAACCTGCCCCACCCATCCGGCTTACCAAACCAAATTACACAATCCCTTGGATGTTGGCAGTTGTGGAGCCAAATAACTGCTATGGCCTTTAACTTGTGTTTGTGGTTGCTGATTCTAAGTAAATACTAGTCCCTCTGGATATACTAGTATTAACTAACCAAAACTAAAAAATTAAGTAAACTTATAGCCTTCTTGTTCACATTGCAGGTGTGTAGGGGTACTGCAGTTATGCTTGTTTCACCCACTGATGGTACAGAGGAGATTGCTAATCCATTTATGCAACCAGATGGAGCTTAATCCTATTAATTTGTACGTTAATCCATAATTTGTAGCTTTCATTCGCAAGAAACTGCTTTCAAGTAAAAACCCTTGTATGTCTCGAATGCAGAAGTTTAAAATTATGATACTACTTTTAAGCATTTGAACACAATCTTGGTGGATCCAGCAATATATCTGCAATTAGCTTAAAATAGCAATTCCTGAAAAACTGATTGATTCCTTGACTATCTAGCAAAATTGACAGCATATCAGTCTTTGATCCATTAAATATTTGCCCATCATGTATATATCTGCTATGTATTTTTTAGTTCTTGTAAAAGCTAAATAGACAGATGTTTTTGTTCAGGATTATAATTTATCATAAGGGTGTAAAAATTATAAAAAATATCTATCCTGTCATTTAATTTAATACAGTATAAATTTAGGTTCCTACACTCATTTTCAAATAGTGGCTTTTTAGGCCATTTTGCTCACTATAACAAAATCTATTGGACACAAACAGTTATTTGATCATTTTTAGCTTTAATTTGCATTCTCCAAAGCCACAGGTGGGGCAAGGTGGACACGTGTCTTCTAGCGAAAAAAAATATAGTGCAAGTTTTTTAAAATACAGTAAAATCTTTATAAATGAATAGTGTTGTGACTAAAATATTTTATTAATTTAGCGAGATATTATATTGATAAATTAATAATTTATTAATTTAAATAGGTTTTACATATGATTTTTAAAATTTCAAGTGTAATATACTAGTTATAATGTATAATAGTTAGAGATGAAAAATAAATTAGAAAAACATGTTCTAATTAACATTTTATGAATTTACATTCACAAATTAATTGAATTTGTCACCTTCATTATTTTTGAATAAGTAAAAAGTTAGTTTCGTTGGAACAAGTTTCAATTACGTATTGCCTTAATTAAATTATTTGAATTTGTACAAGTTTCATTTATGAATGGCAGTAATATATATATATATATATATATATATATATATATATATATATATATATATATATATATATATATATATATATATGCTCCGGTTCCATTGAAAAGGTTTTTATTTTGAGAAGATTGAGAAATTTTCGTTTGAGCAAATTGATTCATGTTTTTTATTTGATTCACAAGTAAACATCATTTTATGATTAATCGAATCTATAAATCACAAGTTTGATTAACAAATCATTGTTAAAATCGAGTTATGATGATGATTCATTAAATTTGTATAGATGATTCAGTATTCTACATATATCGCAAAATCGAGAGATTTTTAACATTGATTCAATATTTTTTACACATTTTGAATTTTAATCACATTAAAATGAGTTTTACGCTTGAAAAACATGAATCAAAGTTAAAAATCTAGCGTTTCTGAAAACCTTCTCAATCTTCTCAAAATAAAAACCTTCTCAATCGATCCGGATTCTCTCTCTCTCTCTCACTCTCTCTCTCTCTCTCTCTCTCTCTCTCTATATATATATATATATATATATATATATATATATATATATATATATATAGTGTTGTATTCTATACAGTACCTATATTAGATACAGTACTTTACAGTACCATTCTAGACCAATCAGAATTTAATAAATTACTTTCCATTTATTTAAATCATCTTATTTTTGAAGGGTATTTATGGTATTTTAGTATATCAATAATATCAATAATAAATAAAATAACTGTATATATGCTAAAAAGGTGCTAGAAACCTAGAAACCCACCCCAAAAACCTGCAGCCTCTCTTTTCTAGATCTAATATCGATCACAAAAAAACTGCCATAACCTTCATCTCTTTTTGATATATCAATTGCTAGTGAACCCTTTATTCGCCTAATGGTTGTTAACCCATTATTCTCCTAGATCTATCACAAGTTATCAAGTATAATGAAATTTAATGTTGGCCGCATCTTCTATCATCATGTGTATATTTTGTGTAAGTTTTTTAGTCCGATTTGTGATATATCAAATGATAAGGTTATGAAAAATAATTATTAGTTAATAAGAACAAAAACAATGTTATTCAGTTTTCTGTTCGGTTAAAAAGATTTATTAAACAAAAAACAATGTTATTCAGGTTTTGGTATTTAAAAGGGGTTCGGGATTCATCTTGGATTAAAAAAGGTTCGACATTTTAACATTTTTTTTGAAGGAATGTGTTTTTTATTGTGTAGTCATGTCTTATTTGTTAATGGTGGTTTTGATATCGTATTTGAAAAAACAATATATGGTTTTTGATGTGTTGTAACCATTAAAGCTAATCCTGTAAACAAAGTTGTTTAATCTATGTTTTTACACGGCAAATTTTAAGAACTCAGTTTTGTTTGTGGCAGGACTTCGCAATAATAACAACGTAGAAGAAGAAAATAAAACGAAGAAACTCTTGAACGAAGCAGTTGGGAACTGTCAACAATCTTGTGATGACTTGGTTATTTTTGTCACAAGTTCTTTGTTCAATTTTTCAGTTTATGTGAAACGTATTTCATGTTGCAGTGTATTTTTGCTTAGCTATGATCTTTTAAATTTGGGTGGTTGATATAGGGCTGTAACTTGTCATCAACAATGGTGCTGGAAGCAGCAAGTAGATGATATGGAATGACCCGTGTAGTCGCTGACTAACTGATTCGAGCCAAGAGTCATAACAGAATATAGTACCTGATTTCTCGCTGTAAGTTGATCAACCTTCTTAAAAATGTGAAAACGAAAAATATAAAATAATACAATTTGTTAGAATGACTAGTTTCGCATTAATAAAATAAAACTTGGTTGGTGGCGTGATACCACCTGGGCAACACTACGTTATGGTGGAGATGAATTTGTTTATGAATGCTTAGTGCTAAGTATCTGTACAAATTGGGTTATTGTGAGGCTGAAGGGGTGGTCGTGTTCGTGTTAAGCCGTATCAGTTTTGAAAGATATGTACTTCAATATTCTATTCAATGTATAACTTCTTAAGTTACTTGTTTTGCACAAGCAAAAAGTATGGTGATGGTACCTGCTATATAATTTTGCATTCCTAAGAAATCGTATAAGTCTTTGATGCAACCATTTGACCTCATCTTTGTAATTGAGCCGTAACAGCTCAAAAGTTTCTCCACATGTAATCTCTTGCCACTAAAACTATTCTAACTATATCTTTCAACAACTTAAGCTTCACGTATAGAATCCCATCATTATGGTCCAACTGTATAAAGTATGTCCCATCAAGTAAAGGTTGTCTTTGAGATATTTTCGTACCCAAAAAATTATAGTTCTTCTCTTTATAATTGTTCTTGTATAAAAAATTGTATTTTGGTCAATTTGAAAGTAATGCATATATGTTATGGTAAAGAGTGCATATATGTTATGGTAAATGTGCATATATGTTATAGTTGTTTGTATGTTTTAAATATAAAACATCAATTTTCTTAAGGAATATCAACATCTATATAGTGTAAAATAGGATAAAACTGATTATTAATGATTAATGTACATGTGTGTTTTGATATAGTTAAAAGTGTATGTAAATCATGTAAGGAGTACAGGGGTGTTTGGATACGGGTAAAAAAAAAGGATAAACTGATTATTAATGAGTGATGTACATGAGTGTTGGGATATGGGTAAAAGTTAATGAAAGTGTTATTGTTATTTGAAGTAACATTGATGTTTATACTAATGTAGCGATGAAAAAGTATTGTATATTGAAAAATAATATACACAGTGCTAATGGATATTGTGGTTTATTATAGATAAAGTTTCATTTGATTTATCACAAGTTGGAGTGTTGGTGTGCATGTTTAGATGAATCATTGGGTGTGCATATATGTTTTAAGATTGATATAAAATTAAAAAAAAGATGTATGCATATATGTAATTGATTGTGCATATGTGTTTAATATGTGCATATCTATTTGCTATATGTTTATGATAAAAAAAACTAACAATTGTTTGTACTTTCAGGTATTGAGCATGTTTGATAATGATGATAACCATGACTAATATAAAGAGTGCACATATGTTTTCAACAAATACATACTTTCTAAAGAGAAGTTGATTATGACAAAGATGTAAAGCCACTACTGCAGATACAAGTGCATTTGACGAATGTGAATACATGTATATACAATAGATCATGAGAGTGCACACATGTATAATCAATAAAATGTTGTTGTTTTTTCTTTTAGACATTTGTGTTTGAATTGTATTCATGAGATATCAAATTTATACATAATGTTTATATTTTCGTTTTATAGTTTGAATTCTAAAGAATTGAATGCTAAATGTTATCGACGTGTTCCCTGAACATAATAGAAAATATTGTTTATATAGAATATTAATGAGATTCAGAAAATGAAAAGGTGCATATATGCACAATTCATAAAAAAAAGCTAGAAACACTCGAAGGACATCCAAAAATTATTGAAAATTTAATTTTTTTCAACTTCCAAAAATTTAATTAAAATTACAAAACGTTTTTTAATGAAAAAATCAAAAAGAAAATATATATGGTTTTTTACTATCATACCCTTACTATTATATTTTCAGCCAAAAAAAATATAAATTATTTACAAAAATGCCATCATCAATTATTAACCAATGATTAAATGATCCAAGGGTCTAGATTGCTCCAAAATGGTACTGTAAAGTACTGTATCTAAGAATAGTACTGCATATAACGCACCCCTATATATATATATATATATATATATATATATATATATATATATATATATATATATATATATATATATATATATATATATATATATAAAGAGTTAGGATCAAATAAGAAGATTACTTAAAATAAGAAGGAATAAGAAGAGCTATAACCGCAAATCTGAGATGCACCGACTTAAATTAAATGCATCCCTATAATCTTAGATGCATTATAACACACTATAATGTGTTTTTCTAGCTTTTAATCAGATGCATATACGTATATTTAGATGCATTTAATGATTTCTCTTGTTTTTTGTTCCTCTGCACGTGCCGAAATAATGAAAATCAATTTGCACCATCTATATAACAAATTAACTTTCGAAACTCAAGATGTTGCATCTATATGAATAAAAATGCATCTAATTCAAGTCGTTGCATCTCAAATGCGTAGTTTTGGTCACTTCTCACCACTTTTTATTTTAATTTACTTCTCATTGGATCCCTACTCTATATATATACTAGAAGGGTACCCGCGCAATGCGGCGGCGGGTACCCGATGATTATTTTTGTGGCGAGGAGTCCGGTGGTTGCGGTGTAAATGTAGTTGAGGAGATGCCCGGTGGTGGTAGTGTAACACTGTGCGGATGGAGAAGTCCGGTGGGGTTGTTTCACTATTGTTTGTGTTTATGTGGGTATTTAAATAAAAAGGGCTGTTACAAAATAGGCTGCACATAAAGACCCTTAAATTTTCAGTTGTAACATATGTGTATGTATTGAACACTATGTAGACCTTTTTATTAAAGGGTTTTTAAAAGCCTTAAAGTCGTATTGACCATTTTGTATTAAAGGGCTTTTATTACAGGGCTTTTATTACAAAACGTATTGACCATCACAATTAAAAAATATTGACCAATATTGTCAACAATATTTACTAAATGGCTTGTTATTTCTTAATAAAGAAATGTTTTTTGTCTTAAAAATTTTAAGACTACTTTATATAGAAAGTCCTAAACCTTTTATAAAGTAGTATATATATATATATATATATATATATATATATATATATATATATATATATATATTAGTAATTATTAATTTATAGTTTCGTAAAGACCAATATATATACACTGGGGTTTAATAAAAATATTATTTTATTAATTTGTCAATTGGGGTCTAAATTTGTACTGATCCCAAATTGGAACTGGACAAATTATTAATTTTATCGAGGTTATTAATTTAACGAGTATTAATTTATAGAGGTTTTACTTTATCTGATTATTTTTGTAATTTACCCCTTTAACAAATAGTTTTAAAAATTATCAAAATTTGTCTCATCGACTATAAGTTTTTGGCTCCGCTCCTGCCAAAGCACAAGATGAATTTCATTATACATTGTCCAAACAGGAACCACATCAACTTTGGATCTTTCAAAAAGCAAAAGTTATGATATTTGTTAACAACAGATATTAAATCATGCCATCTTATCTTTATGAACATGCCGATGTCTTTTATTTTCAGTTTTGTGAAAATAAGGAGGGGATCAAATTTTATATAATACATAGAAAACGCGTTTACGTGACAATGTTTTATATTTAAAAAAAAAGAGAGTTACAAGGGATAAGGAAAACACAAACAATGTGTTTGTAGTTTGTTTTGTTAAGTTGAGAAATGCATTTTTTGTTTTTGTTTTGTAAAGAATGTGTTGAGAAAAGTTTGATTTGAAATCAATCTTTATTTTTCTTTTTTTGTACAAAACATTTTGCAGAAAACAATAGCATTTTCTTTCAACTAAACCTACTGAGTTTTTCTAAAGCATCGAATGTTACTCTCCTATATTCAAAGAATTTCTCCAGATGAAGATTGGAGTTTAGCTTTAAAGGATCGACGATGACGCTCATGTGTTTCTTTCTAATTTGGATAAAATTCTTTTGTCAAGAGACTAATTATGTTATTAAGACTCCCTTTCAACAAAGGGGAAAAAAAGAAAATGTTATTTGGGTAATTAACTTATATTTTCTATTTATATATGTGATTAGACGTAGTGAAATGGGTTCGTAAGGCTTAAACATTTAGATCAGTTGGTGTTAACATGTAAACGATTTTGAACGTCTAAGTGCAGTCATAAGAACCACACTGAAAGTCTGAGGGCTCTCGGAGGGGTGTGTAATAGATGCTGTTGCACAAGGCCTCCACTTAATAGCGGTTACGTTTTTATTAGTTTTCCATATAAATACGTTTAATATTAAATATATAGGAGTTATATAATTCAAGTTTATATGCAATTTCTCTTTTGTTTACAAGTGTAATAGGACATATTTTTAATTATTGCTCAGGGCGACCGGAAACCATGAAACGACGCTGCTGAAAATCACATTAGCACTACATTGATTCCACGTTTACTTGTTATCATCACACTCAACACTGCCACACACCAAACATCAAAACACATACATACACGCACTATACTAACATTAAAACACGTATATGCACATAGTAGACTGTCACGTTGAGTTGGTTGGGCACCACTTCAATGTGGTGAAAAACCATATTGCCAGACCTTATTACTCTTTGGCTAACGTAATAGAAATTGTCCCATCTAGAATAACCATTAACGATTTAACCTTAATATTCATACTCAACATGAGGTGAACATGTATTAGTTAGTATTGCTTAGATAGCTTTTTGAGAAAATGAACCCCATAACTTGAAAATGTATAAGGATGTTAATTAATATGTCGCGTTATCCCCCCAACCCTGTCCTGTCCTGTCTCCCGGGGAGGAGGTAGGGAAGGTGTCAAGAGTCATGACTATCCGTCAGCAGAAATGGTGGCGCACAAGGATGTAAGGTGATATTATGGTAGCAAGACGGGTTACCGTATGTGAGAAACCAACGATAACTATCAAATGAGTCGAGGTCTAGTTATGACCTAGGTGATGATATTATTTTGTACAATATAACCATTTAGGTGGGAAGGCCTGGGGCCGAGTCCTTGGGAGAAGGTCCGGTTGGCATCCTTAGGATGCATGAGACCATGATAATCCCACCGTTCTTCATCTTTTGGAAGTGGGAAGGCCAATAAGCCTTTGAGATTGGGGCAATTAAGGGGTTCAGGTTTTGGTTTGGCTACTTGCATCGTAAAAGTTGAATGCACACGTTGTTTTGCTTTATTATGTAGATTTTATAATATCAAATATTTAAATCACATACTCCGTATTAAACAAGTTAATTACTCAACTTTATGAAAGTACCCTATTTGTTTTATGCTATGAATTTCAACGAAATGAACTGTGGCTGCTATGTGGAATTTTATGTTGAACAAAACTAACTATTCTTTTCACGTTATGACGGACTAATATTCCAGAGTTTGTCAACTTCATATCCGTATCTTAAATCGAATATACCGTGATTTAACGTAAAGGTTTTTTGGGAGTGTATACAACACAGAGCAAATTTCATCAGACATCGCAGGATACCCTTTAGTGATCACCCACTGTAATTAACATTAATTTAATCTTTTTTATACAACCCAAATGCGCATTAGGAGAACATGAAGAGCCAATCTATGGATTTAAACAGGAGAATGGTTGCGAGTGCTTTTAAAAAGAAATGACTAATCATTTTATAATGGGATTTGATATTCACACCAAATAAATTAATGTACACACCACACTTATGCATATACTATGTTGTAACATATGCATTAGTGATATGATATTATGATATATGTATCAATTTATTTGGTGCGAGTATAAATTCCCTTTTATAATGTATCATTAAATAGGTGATAAATATCCATATTTTACACGAATGACTATTTCAATTTTCCAGTTAATGAAGATATTCTTTTCCCAAACATTTTTAAATTGTTTCTTACAGACATTTAAATTTACCATAATTTATTATCACATCTAACAACATATGCCTTTAGTCCGGTTACAATCAGTGCGGAACTTGACCATTTATTTTGGAGGGGCTAAATCGGAGATTTGTTTGTAACCACAACTAAATTACCCTTAAAACCTATAATATTTACACTATGTGCCGTAAATTTTGGGAGGGCCGGGACCCTCCCCTGCCCTCAAAGAGGTCCGCCACTGGTTACAATAACATACCTAATCTTGTTGGAGCGGAATATGAGAGAAATATAATATACACAGATCCTACTCCTATCTCAAAATAAACTCAAAAGAAAGGAGATTGCTTTTATAAAGACCTTCGGCAACTGTAATGTGTTTAGAAAGGCCTTCAGTCCGGTTTTTCTGTATAGGGGTGAGCAAATGACCCGAACGGACCGGACTGACCGACGGACCGACCGAGACCGGACCGGACCGACCACATTCGGTCTGGTCCTCGGTCCATGCATTTGGGCTAATTCGGTCTTCGGTCCGGTCGGTCCGGTCCGGTCCGGTTCGGTCCGGACCACAAACCGACTATTTTGGCCTTAGTAGACTCCAAACGGTCCGGTCCGACCGACGGACCGACCGAGACCGGACCGGACCGACCACATTCGGTCTCGGTCCCGGTTTTTACCTTATTTCGGTCTTCGGTCTTATCGGTCCGGTCCGGTCCCGGACCGATGCTCACCCTTAGTTCTGTATGTGTATAATAGTTACTACTCCAATGAAGAGGCGGTAAGTTGTAGTCTCTAGGATTTGGAAGTAGTAGGTTGTACTGTTAAGAAAAAAAGTGAGATTGTTTTGAGATGTGTAAGATTGCATGTAGGGGTGAGCATACGACCCGAACGGACCGGACCGACCGTCAGACCGACCGAGACCGGACTGAACCGGACCGACCACATTTGGTCCGGTCCGCGGTCTCGGCTTTTGGGCTAATTCGGTCCTCGGTCTGGTACGGTCTGGACCAAAACCGATGAATTTGGCCTTGTTGGACCGGACCGACCACATTCGGTCCGGTCTCAGTCTAAGTTTTTTGTCGAAATCGGGTCTCGGTCCGATCCGATCTTGGCCGATCCGGTCTGGTTTTTGGACCGTGCACACCCCTAATTGTATGGAAACATTTGCCTGTACAAAGGAGAGAAAAAATCGCCATGCGTAAGCGTAACAAGTAAAAAGATAAATAAATAAAAAATCTTCTACAGATTCAGGTTCAAGCAATGCATTTCTGACTCCATCCACCCTTCTAGAAACACACGTACCTAGTATTTGTTAATCGGTCAAATCAATCTCCTCGTAATCAAAACACAAACTCCAAAGTCCAACATCATCTACCCGCCCGTGACCCGATCGACCCAACTACTTGCAGGTTCTACATTTCCATAAGGCTCGGTAATCAACTCAAGACCCAATCAGCTTTCTTTTTTATAGAGAAGATCATGACCAACATAATGTAATAAGAATGACTCGAAACACAAACTCAATACCTCACAAAAATCATTTAATAAAATTTCACATCACAACGACTCGGTCGTTTAAACAACCAAGTTCTCTTTTTTGGTGCCTAAGACGCGTCGCCTATGGAGGGCCGTAATGAAGAAGACGTACGGTTGTCTAATTTCATTCATGAACAATCTAAATAATCAAAAAAAAAAAAAAAAAGTAATAATTCAAATCATTATTTTCAGATTAAAAATTCTCCAGAAAAACAAAGATCGAACACATATAAATTATACAAATTTCTTTCAAACAACATAAAACACATATACTCATGATATAAAATAAATCACATCATATTCTAACAAGTTTCGCAGCTTTAACAACTGGATTATCCCTCGCAATCGCCTCCCTTCCAACCGTCTTATAATCAAAGCTACACTCATGACGATCACTATACCTATGCTTCTCACAAAACAGCTCCCCACACCTGCACCTGAATCCAGTCAACCCTACTCTTTTCCGGCAACCTGAACACCTGTTCACCACCTTCTTCACCACCACAGGTACAGCTTCCGGTACATCAACAACCGTTTGATCTAACGGTAGATCTAGTGCCACGTCACACCGTGAGGGTAAGGATGGAGATGATCTAGGTTTATTACATGTGGTTGTTGTTGTTGAGAAGCAGTTTTGGCACATGTTGTTTGTTGATGGAGATCCGATGAGGCCGCAGTTGTTGATGCATAGAGTTAGGGTTTCTGGTACGTTTATTTCTTCTTTTTCTGTTCTTTGCGCCATATTTTTTTTATAAAAATTATACGGACAGTTTTGAATAAATTTATAAAAAGTAAATGAGGATAATAATAACAAGACAGGAGAGGGAGATTATGGTGTGATGTTGGGGAAGAAATGGAAATGAAATGGTAGGGGGGTGTTGTGTTTGGGAGGTAATTTAAGGGGGAGGAGGTCGGTCAAAAGCCGCGTTGGATTAAGGGGTGCTTTTGTAATTTACTAAAAAGTGTGTTTTGGAGATGGACGAGTGAGTATACGACTGACGTGTTTATTACTCTATCATGATTATTCATGGATGCTTCCCTTTTGGGATTTGAAAGTCGGGAAAAGGAGTGGTTTGTGTATTGTGAATTGTAATTATGAAAAGAAATATAATTGTCAAGTATAAAATGCATGACCAAAAATATGATTAACAACAATATGATACACAAATCTTTAAAAAATTTTAAAAACTATTTATATTTATACTACTTATAATACATCTTATACCTTCTTTCCTATTAATTTTTAAAATTTTTTTAATATAAAACTTTTAAGCAAATACAAGTAAAAAAACATAAGTTACAACTATTTGAAACACAAATAAAACTACAAAAACACTATTCAACATAGACAATTAATACACTATTTAATTTACGCCTTCACTAAAATATACAACCATTTAACCACAATGTATAATCTAATCAAGCTACTAAGCAAAACATTTAAAAATAAAGCCATTAGGCTGCCCGCAGTAGTCGGTCGATTGATTCGGTCGCTATTGCACCGACCGAGGCGCCGCCATTGCAGCATGAGGGTCGAACTGGGTTGGTCGGCTCCAAAATTGACGAAGGGTTCTTCCCCTCGACCGATAACTCACTCGACAAGAAAACAAAAAAGTGAACCGTTACATTATTGAAAATACATTTTTAACTTTGTAAGATTTTTTATTTTTTTTTTATTTATTTATGTTTTTTTTGTTAGGCTACCCACTGGTCACTCCTCAACTCACAGTAATAACAAAGATCTATCTATACTTGAAAACGAAAAGGAAACTAAACAAGATCTCCGTTATTATTATTTCCAAATTAATTGTTAAAAAAAATATGGCCGCATAACATCACATTACCAGAAAATTCAGTCATAAGGTACCCACCGTCACATCGCGCGAGTATCCTGCTAGTATTCTTCAACGATCAAATATTACCTTACTCATTTAAGTCATTTTTTATTAGTTAAAACATAAGTGAACATCTATTTTGAGAAACTTTAGAATATAAAATAAAATTTTATTTTGAAGCAGAGTTAGTAGTCGATTAAACATGATTTTACCGCATATATATACTAGTTATAATACCTGTACACGCATATGGTTTTGACAAAAAAAATTATTTTGTATTAATGCTGAATATTGTGTCTTTAAATGTAATTGCATATAATTATATAGTTATAAATTTCGTGCACGCATGAAACTTACACATAAATCAAATTTATTTTAATATTTTAATTCAGTATATACACATATAAGAATTTTTTCATGAAAATTATGATATAAGTACAACTAATACTTATACACGAGTTTTTTATTATGCATTAATATCCATTAAAATTTGGTAAAATATTTGTAAAAATTTCTGTTAGGTAACTCAAGATTTAATTTTATTTAGCTGATAAAGATGTTGATGCTGTTATTTAAGTCTTACTACTAATATTATGTTATACAGATGATGCAAGTTTAATAGCACATAATGAGCGTTGATAAAGTTAAAGTATACTCCTTATAGTTTTTTAAAAATGTTTTTCTAGATATCCTTGTATAAATAAATAAGAATTACATGAGTCATTCTTATAAGTACAATCGCGTATATTTGTTTTTATATTAAATTAACCGTGCTTACAATTTGATAATTATATTTTCGTTTTCAGTAATTTAGCCGTATTTAAAATGTAAACTCGTGTCCACATAGGTTAAACTTTTAAAAATGAAATAAATGAGTGTTTATTGAACGTATATAGTAAAAAAATTGATACTTATAATCTTATGCAAATTTATATGTTGTTATTTTAAAACAACATATACATTGTATTTTTTAAGATAGAAAGTATAAAGGGTAGAAAATATAAGGGGGTATTTGTATATAATTCAAAGTTATTAAAAAATATGAAGGTTAATTACACTTAACTCTATATAAATTTTAAAAATTCAACCACTAAAGTTTTATTAATTGCCTCATCTTTTTTTAAGTTTTTGTTTTTACAAATTTGACACCTATATTTTTATGTGTTTTTTTATCAACCAAATTTTTCCATCAAAGTTATTAAAGTTTGACTAAAATCAATTTAATTTTGACTTTTATTAACCAATCACATCACACGATTGTGCTTACGTGGCAAAATCGAGCTCTCATATTGGCCAAATTGTTTTTTCAATAAGAATGAATTGACAAAATCACTCCGAAATAATGTAATTCCTTTATTATATAAAAGATGTTAAGTCTCTTTATCGTTTTTTTATAAAAAATGGTGTCGCAATGGCAATGGGGTGATCACTGATCAGCTACATATTACTATATTAGAGCAACGATATCTTTTCTCATTATCTTTACTTATATGATATCCATTATATTTCTTTCTAGTTATTTGAACATTACTTAAACATAAAAATGCTCCACAACACATTAAAGAAATAAGTAACTTTTTGATTATCAGTCACCACTACGAATTCCCTCATCTTTTGGTCTTTCACGCGCGATGATCTGCTCCTCGTAACAATGCATTGCCTGTGGTCATCAAAACCAGTATGGAGAGTCTAAATTTTCCGTTGATTAAAACAAGTTTTCGGTTTCGTCATTAAAACACTTTTTCAGTGTGACGACAACGGATTTATATAGTTTTTGTATAATTTTCAGTGTAATGATTTGATTTTAAAAATAGGTTTTTAGTTGCATTAGTAACCTAATTAGATTTTTGACATTGAAATAGTTATAACTTAAAATTATTTACGTATAAGACACTAAAGAGGATAAATATCTTTGCTTTTTCAACGCAAATTCACCCGAAGCAAATGTTCATGTCGGGTTAGGAAAGAGAGAGGTTTTTTAAAAATAGGTTTGGGTTTAATTCTAACTTTCTCTGGTTGCAAGAAACAACTGAACATTGCATAGGGGTAGTCTTTAAGGAAGCGGTTGACGCAAAAAGATATACGGAATTAGAGTTTTTTCGCCGATTTAAACCTTTTGAGAAATATTTCCTTTTTCATTCTACATTAAAGTAGCTCACTAGTTTAGAGGTTTTTAATTTACATAAGATCTTAAGATACATCGACACATTTTTGCTTACTGATATCATAATATTGTAAGTCGGCAACACGATCTTAATAGCCATGATTCTAATTGTTCTTATACTTGAGTTAGCCATGATTCTGATTGTTCTTATACTTGAGTTATTATAAGCTTGTTATACAAGAATTCTCATTTAGGCTACCGAAAGTCCGAAAGGCTTTTTGCTACAAAAGAACTCATCTTTTGAAGAACTCGTCACATGCTTACATGTGCAATGACAAAAACTTGATAAACTAAAAAGGGTTTGTTATTTATGTAAAAGAAACTACTAAGGCCATCTACTGTGTTAAAGTACATAATTTTCTGTAAGTATAATTTTATTATTAATCATTATTTATAATGGTAAAATTCTAGATGCTCTCAATCTACAAATCGGGTTTGTGTCTATTTATTCTTTAATATTCTTCTGTAGTTCGAGCGACGAAATCGCGAAAGTTCGGACTGGAGTAGTAAAATAGAAAAGAAAATAAAAACAAAACAGTAACATAATAAAAAACATTAATGTAGTCGACTCGTAGCAAACCCGTACCAACGGTCGACTTTTATCGACTGGTATCAATGGTCGGCTAAGTCTACCGGTAACACAATCGTACCAACGGTCGACTTTAGGAACTGATAATAACGGTCAACTTTACTCGACTGGTAACAAAGCTATACAAATGATCGACTAACAAACAAACAAGAAACAACTATAATTTCTTTTTTTTAACAATAAAACAAAAATATAAAAATAAATCCTCAATAAAGCTTAATCCTTAAAAACCCATTATCAGTAAGGTCATTGAGGTACAAAGTATCTTCACGTAACTCATGGACACGTATTGATACGACCCTGTTAGGGGTTGTATCGGGATAAGGCACCACTTCAAATGTGTGTGAGCTCCTTAAAAAATAAAAGAGAAGAACTAGAGAATTATTGATCTTAAACTTGATTGAATGATAAACTTAAATATTACAAAGAGTATTTATAAGAAAAGGTAAAACCCCAATACATAGCTTAATGAGCCTTGGGCTCGAGCTCAGGCATATCATTCCTCACTCCTTCAAAATCACCTTGCCCACAAGGTGTTGTCTTCAAAAGTTTTCTTAATTCTGGGATTCCATGATCTTCTTTGAATTGCAGCCTTCATCGTTTTCTTCTTCACATAACACAACACCCTTCTTCCATCTCTTGCTGCCCTACGACTCTTCTCGCGATATACCCACTTCAAACAAACAACCAAACTCTTGCCGAAAACATCTCTACCCTCCAACATCTTAATCACAAACTCCTTAATTAAACCCAAATTTATTTTATCTATACTATCATCAGATATACCACCTCCATCCTTAAGTAGCGATATCACTATATTCTACTCATCTTTGTCAACCCTACACGCTTCACCACCACCCACAACAACATCTTCCACACTTTTTTTATTTTCTGAAAAATCACTAAACTCACTACGAACTTCCATGCTTTCCACATTACTCTCACCAATATCAAAAACATCATTTATAGCGCTACTAACCTCAACAACACCAATATCTTCATTAGCATCTAAGGACTCTTTAATCACATATGGAACTTCTTCACTTGGCCATGATAGAACAATATCTATTTTCTCTTCAATGTTCAGCTTTTTCCTTGCAATTATCTCAAAACGAGCCTCTATTATACGGGTTATGGAACATGCTTCTCCTAAAGTTGTAGGCGCTAACCTTAAGAGTGCACACTGTAGAAGCGGTTTAAGTCCCGAGATATAACTCGATTTAAGTAAAGATTCTGAGATCCCCGTTACTTGATTTATAAGAATCTTAAAATAATTCTCGTATTCGGCCACCATACCCATTTGAAAAAGCTTAAAAGTGCATATTCCACGTCCCGATCACATCCGCTCGAAGCCATTAACATTAACTCGGAAAAAAAATGTTTTTTCCGATGAACAATACCCCCGTGAACAGTAACTCCGGCGAACAATACCCCCATTCGGATGGAGAAACCCACAATCCACTGACTCGTTTATTCGCGAACAACAGTCCCACAAACAAAACTAAATGTGTATCTCCATAAGCTAACCCCATTAGTGCAGGTGAGTAATATGCGTTAATAGCCTCACTTGTATTTTCGTGATTCCTTTCGACTGCGAATTCAGTCAATCCCAATCTTGTTCGTTTATTCTCCTTTTCCGGCTTCGTTCGAGTCTCTTTTTCTTCTGGAATGTAAAACTTAACAGTCTCTTCAATCGTTGTAACTTTCACAGCGGCGGTAGTCGCTGTTGATACAGCTTCTGGTGCAACTTCTGATATTGCAGAAGAATCAGATGCTTTCTCTTGATATCCAGTGAGTGTAGCGCTGGTTGTAGCCGGCAATTGGTCTGCGAAACGTACTTCCATTATGCGAGCAAATGAAAAAGCTTCGCCTAAAGTTGTGGGTTTTGTTCTTAAGAGTGCACATTGTAGAGCCGGTTTAAGTCCAGAGATATAAAACGATTTAAGTAAGTTTTCAGAGATCCCCGTTACTCGGTATATAAGTATCTCAAACTCACTATGATATTGGGCCACCGTACCTGTTTTCAAAAGCTTAGATAGAGTGTTCCGATCGTTGATGCCGGATGCCATGAACAGTAACTCGAAGAACATAATTTTTTTTTATGGTGAACAATATCTTCGCAAACAGTCCTCGTGAACAGTACCCATGAATAGTGATCGATGAACAGAAACAATTTTCTTTTTTTTTCTTTTTTTTTAATTGGAGCCCTAATTTGGTAGCCCTCTCAACGAGGACTCTCAATGAAAGCACCAATTGATATGACCCTGTTAGGGGTTGTATCGCGATAAGATACCACTTCAAGTGTGTGCAAGCTCCTTAAGAAATAGAAGAGAAGAACTAGAGAATTTGTGGAAAACTAGAAGGGGGGGTTGAATAGTTTTGCCAATTAAAACTCGTTTTAAACTATTTAGATCGACTTATGTCAATCTATTTGGATGTGTGTTGGATGTTGATAAACAAACATATAAAAGTATAAGTATGTAATGAAAAGATAAGAGTAAGAAGCACAAAACCACAACGCGAGTATTTATAGTGGTTCGGCTACAAGGACACCTTCCTTTCCCTACTCCACTTCCCGAGTCACCTACTCGAGAGTTCGTAATCACTACACGACACCGACTCCTTATGGTGGAGAAACCTTCACAACGTTGCCTACTCTTTTTCCGGTACTAGGCTAACCACCGGGTTCTTTCACACCAAGGTGAACCACACCTACCACAACGTCGCCTACCCTTTATCCGGTACTAGGCTAGATACCGAGTTCCATTACAATGGAGGAACTACTACCCAACACTACACCAACGACTAATCCCAAAGGAGACCAACTCCTTATTACAACATCATCAAAGATATCAATATCCTTGGATCCAATACTAATCTATCTTGTACATCAAAACACACCATATCAAATGTACATCTAAGGCACCTTTCACTAATGCCTTTAACTAGATCTTCAAGACACCCTTCACTAATGTCTTGTGACTTGACTTCTAGGCACCCTTCACTAATGCCTATAATACGGATGTTAGAATCGATGCTCGAGGTTGTTTAGACCTTATCTAGGATTATTAATAAAGCACAAATAACAATGAACAATATGTATGCACAGCGGAATAAAGAACTTTTCTTTGTTATTATATCAAGGTTTCGCCATCATCATGTGTTCTACAAAACACATCCACAGCCCCAATCCTAGATGATCAACTCTAAGACGGTTACACAACAGGGATCAATGATCCTTGGGGCTAAACACTAGTCGACTATCACCTAGTCTAGGCGTTTACATACTCACGCCTTAGACCTACACACACACCTTTGTCTGATGTTTACATTGTTTGACGCACATAAACCTAATTCCCTGTATCTCTTTATATAATAAAGATACTAGGGTTACAAATGACTACAAGGGACTAGATAATAAATACTTCTTTGACAAGTAGGTCCCTTGTCTTTCTTTGTCTTCAACAGTCCTTCATCTTTCATGTATTTTGTCTTATCAACTTGAATATAATTCCCAACAATCTTCCCCTAGTTGATAATGACAAAACCAAATAAGCACGAACAAATATGTCATGAAAGATAAACAAACTTCCCCTTAAACATGCAATCACCAAGAATCTTCAAGTTGCAATCTTCTATGTAAATATTCTTCCCCTTTTTGTCATCTTCAATTAGGGGTCATAAGTGAGCAACCTTGATCTTTACAACTACAAATCAATATCATACGTCCAATCCATCCTTCCAATGTTTCAAATTACCCACCATTAAGTTTTCCGCATCTAAAAATGAACTTGAAACAGTAGAAATCAAAATCAGCAGTAGTAATAACAACTAGCAGTTGTAAAAACCTTCACCTCGAATGATGCATGCAAATGGTTAAACATTTTAACATTAAGCTTCCTCTGAAACCCATATGTTAACCATTTGAAGAATGTAGGCTTTATGTAATAATTACTGATGAAGAAAACCAAGTATAACCAACTTGATGCTGAAGTAGAACAACCCAAACCTGTGTATTATATCTTACACTAAAGATGACATCGCACTTGACAATAATCACTGAGCACAATAACGTCACTCCTTTAAGTGTTATGTCAATTCTTCGTCACAATCATTGAAGCACGAACAAGTTACCTTAAAAGTGTAATCTCCCACTTTAAGATATGATAAAACACAAACCCAAATAATTCCACTTTGTGGAAAACTAGAAGGGGGGGGGGGTTGAATAGTTTTGCCGATTTTATGTCAGTTTCAAAAACTTTAGATTCGTTAATATGTGAAATCTTATGGATGTAGAGAAAGTATAGATATAATGATAAAGCAAGTAAATAAAGTAAAGCGAAGGGAAAGAAAAGACACAACCGATGTATAATGGTTCGGCTACAAGGACACCTTCCTTGCCCTACTCCACTCCCCGAGTCACCTACTCGAGAGTTCAAGCACTATGTCAACAAACTCCTTCACTTGGCGGAGAAGCCTTCACAACGTTGCTTACACTTTTTTCCGGTACAAAGCTAGATACCGAGTCCGTAACACGGTGGACCAAACCAACACGACTATTACACAACAAATATGTGAAATATCAAATACAAGATCTTCGCTACAGAAATCTTGCGGAGTGACAAATCAATCAAGGACCCCTTGCTTGGATGACTTGTAGAATGCTCGTGATCTCGCCTTAGAGAAGGACCTATATGAGGATCACAATAGAAAGAAAGAAGAACAACTCTCTAGATCAAGTGATCTATATGTTAGAAGAGAATGAGAGTGTTTGAGAGATTTAGTAAGAAGAGGGGTAAGTTAGAATAATGAAATGGCTCTCTATTTATAGGCAAAAATCTTCACTGTTCCCCGGATCCCACAGATCCCTTCCACTTGGGATCCGTCTAGTGTAATCCTAGGGATCCGTGGAACGCTCCTCTTTGCCCATGGGTTTTTTGGTTATGGGTCATGGGTTATGGGTTGGTCCATGGGTTTTCTTTAGATTCAATGTATCTAAGTATACATTGTATCTAGCCAACTTGGGTATGGGTTAAGATCCATGGGTTATGGTTTTTACCCATCCTAATAAACTATTACAACAAATGCTTAATTACTACATTTTTGTATTTAAATGGCTATATGCAAATGCTTTACAAAAATAACATGTATCCTTATAATTATACTTAAGATAACATTATATTTGTTATCAACAAAACACAAAGAGATCGCAAAATATTAATAAACATTTTTACGGTTTATTTGTATTAACAATCTCCCCCTTTTTGTTGATGACAAAACATAATGTTATGATGAGTAAAACTTAAGAATAGATGTAATTTTTGAAAGCCCCTAAGTTTTACTTCTTCTCCCCCTTTTTGTCGAAACAAAAAGTTAACCCTTGGAAGAAATAAACGCTAACTCCCCCTTGATGGTAGCCCCCCCTTGTTTGGGGCGTCAAGTGAAGAAAAATAAAAATCCTACAAAAAGAAAGGTTAGTAACATGCTTAAATAATCTTGTGATTGACGAGAATCAAGATTCGGAGCCAAGGTATGTAAACAAGCCCTTGTAATAAAACAACAAATTGTAGTGGTATTTATGCCACGTACAAGCATGTAACAATAAGAACAATACTTGTTCTTGAAAATGACTTCGAAAGAAAAAAAATACTAAAAATAGAAAATAGTAGTAGTGAGTCCTTCCATGCTTGCATAAGGTTATGGATGGAGGTTTTGATGAGTGATGGTATTAATGCGATCAAGGATAAGGTTGAGTATGAAACACATTTCTTCCCTAACTTCTATTGCGATTTCCCTAGTGGATTGGCAATGTTCACAATGTAAATGATGTGGGTAATGAGTACGGAGGTTTTCCGGGTTGTTTTGATTTGAGTTATGCGGAAGTTGTGGTGGAAAAATAGGATAATATGGATCAACATCCGGAATGTTTGTAAATGGTGGTGGAAAAGAACCTAGATGTTCTTGTAATGTGATGGGAGCTAATGGTGGTGATGTTTCAAGATCTTGAAAAATAGTATTTGGAGATGTGGGGGGTGTTAAAAAGACTATTTCTTTTTGTTTAGGTTGGTTAGATCTTGTTGGAGTCTTAAGGAGTTCCAAAAGAGTGACTTTAAGTGGTGATGAAGTTGGTGTACTTGTTGGTGATGAGGGAGGTGCTATAAAGGAAGCATCTTGTGGTGAGTTGTTTGTTGAGGATGAACCATTTGAGGTTGGTTTTGCTAAGCAACAAGATCGGATGCTAATCCGTGCGGATATCCTAGAGTTTGATTGTGGTATTTTGGATGGTGGTAGTACAAAGGTTTCGGTATCATGAAGATGATTGTTTGTATTAGGTGATTCATCTAAAGGGTTTGTGGATGACATGGTGTATTGTGTTTGTGAGGATGAGATGGATTATGCAAGCATTTTGGGAGTTCTATATATAGAAAAACAAAGCATTGTAATGAATGCTTGACTTAAAATGTGGATTAAAATCTAATGATTAGATATGAATTTAAGGCATGTGATCATGAGAACACAAGCATTAAAGAGCATACTCCATAAAATAAAACAAATGTGGATTTTTCATCCAAAGTGAGAAAAATAGAAGGTAAAAACAGCTTCTGTCTCACGGATCCCACGGATCCTTCCCTTGAGGGATCCGTCCAGCATGAAGGCTGGGATCCGTGGGTCTGGTGATTCAGGCAGCACAAAATTTTCCTTTTGGAAATATTTTTGCCTATTGTGTGCCTATATGCAAACTATTTGGAGTTGCGGTTATCTTGACCTCTAAAAGGAAAAAGAAAAATAAACTAGAAGTAAAAAAATCCTATTAAGATAACCCGAAAACACATATTTAGTACATAAGTACGTAATTGAGTGTTATCAATGCTCCTAATTCATTGTTGCTTAAATGAATGTACCCGAAAACACATATTAGTTATGTGTCCCCTTTAGCATTCAAAAGACATGAGATGCAATGAAAATGGGTTTTTACTTTGTATTAATAATGAAAAAGCGATTTGTCCTAGACGTGAGAAATTGCTTTTGTGAAATTGATACGGGAAGGTATCATTCTTTTAGAAAACATTTTAAAAAGAGTTTTTCTTTGAAAATGTGTATGTGTTAAAAAAAATAAGAAAGCTATAAGTTGAAAACTTATCTTGGGTTTTGAAAATTCCCGTATTGTTTGTGAGTTGTGCGTGAAATAGAGATCCTAGACTCAGAAAGAAGAAGGCTAGTGTTTACATACCTTGTAGAGTCAAATAAGTTACGACGTTTGTTCCATTAGACCAAGACCAAGACGAAGTAGGTTGAATTGTTCCCGCTTCAACGGTTTGGTGAGGATGTCGGCTATGTTGTCTTCGGATGCTACCTTCTCAATAGAGATGTTCCCCTTTTGAACATTGTCTCTTAGGAAGTGATGTCGAATCTCTATATGCTTTGTGCGAGAATGCAATACCGGATTCTTGCTTAAGTCGATGGCACCTTTGTTGTCACATAGGATGGCTATGTCGCTTAGATGAATGTCGTAGTCGACTAACGCTTGTTTCATCCATAGTGCTTGTTGGCATGCTTTGTCGGCGGAGACGTACTCCGGTTCGGTTGTTGATATTGCTAATGCCGTTTGTTTCTTAGAAAACCAAGATGTTAAACAACATCCCATGAAAGTACATACCCCACTTGTACTTTTTCTATCAACGTAATCACCTGCATCAATCTGCATATACAATTGTTTCTACTCCCGTGCCCTTAGGATACCATAATCCTAATTGTGTTGTACCCTTAATGTATCTAAATATCCTTTTTACGGCTTCTAGGTGTGATATTTTAGGGTCTTCTTGAAACCTAGCACATAAGCAAACACTAAACATGATATCCGGCCTACTTGCCGTGAGGTAGAGAAGACTACCTATCATGCCACGATATTTAGTATTATCTACGTATTCGCCGTCTTCATCTTTTGTGAGTTTGGTGTCGGATGACATTGGTGTCCTAATTGGTTTCGACTCTTCAAGACCAAATTTCTTTAACATCTCCTTTATGTATTTAGATTGATTAAAGAAGATACCATCTTCTACTTGTTTAATTTGTAGACCAAGAAAGAAACTAAGTTCTCCCATAATACTCATCTCGAACTCGTCATGCATGATTTTAGAGAAATCATCACACATGTCTTGACAAGTGGATCCGAATATAATATCATCTACATACATTTGCACTATGATTATATGTGATTCTCTTTTCTTAGTAAAAAGTGTGTTGTCAACTAACCCCATGGTATAGTTGTGTTTAATTAAAAATGACTTGAGTCTATCATACCAAGCTTTTGGAGCTTGTTTAAGACCGTAAAGGGCTTTCTTTAATTTATATACATGTTTGGGTTTTTTAAAATCGATGAAGCCCGGAGGTTGAGCTACGTATACTTCTTCATTAATGAAACCATTTAGAAAAGCGCTTTTGACATCCATTTGATAAAGCTTTAGATCATTAGCACAAGCATACGCAAGAAGTATTCTTATAGACTCTAATCTAGCCACGGGGTCATAGGTCTCATCAAAGTCTATTCCTTCTTGTTGGTTATACCCTTGGGCAACGAGTCTAGCCTTGTTCGTAGACACTACTCCATTTGCTTCTAATTTGTTTTTATATACCCATTTGGTTCCTATTAAGGTTTGATTACGAGGTGGAGGGACAAGCGTCCAAACATCATAAGACACGAATTGATTTAGTTCTTCTTGCATAGCCATTACCCAACTCTCATCTTTTATGGCTGCTTGTGTATTCCTAGGTTCTATGGTTGAAACGAAACAAAACAAGCTACTTTGATTTTGAACTTGAGACCTTAGTGTTCGTTCGTTTAGCTTTCCTATGACTTTATCTACGAGGTGATCTTTGGACTCTTTAATGTTTATGATTTCATTATTTAAAGGTTCTTCTTCTTCATTTATCTTTTTCTTTATTACTATAGCATCACTTTCTATGATCTCGTCATTGACAAGAGGTGGAGAGGGTTTGGGTGGACTTTCATCAAATTTTATATTTAATGACTCTTCTACCTTCATTGTTTCTTTGTTTAATATGACGTAAGCTTTGCTATTTGGTGAATAACCTAGAAAGATACCTTCGGTTGATTTAGGATCAAATTTTGTAAGGTAATCTTTAGTGTTAAGAATAAAACATTTGCTTCCAAAGACTCTAAGGTGATTTAACGTAGGCTTTTTGCCTCGGAGTAACTCATATGGAGTTTTACCTAAGATTGGTCTTATTAAGACTCGATTGAGTATGTACGTTGAAGTATCAATGACATTACACCAAAACTTTTGAGGTATCGATTGTTCATTAAGCATTGTTCGACTCATTTCTTGTAGGGTTCTATTCTTTCTTTCTACTACCCCATTCGATTGTGGAGTGCGTGGAGCCGAGAAGTTGTGTGTAGTACCATTAGCGTCACAAAAGGCTCCAAATTGCACTTCATTATCGAATTCCCTACCATGATCCGTCCTAATGGACACTATAGGACTTCCTAGTTGTCTTTGGATCTTTTTGCTTAATATTTCAAAATAATTAAAGGTTTCCGTTTTGTTCTTTAAAAATTTTGTCCATGTATACCTAGAGTAGTCATCCACTATGACCAAAGTGTAGTAGTTGCCTCCATAACTTTGGATAGCGGATGGACCAAATAAATCCATTTGTAGTAATTATAGACACCTAGTTGTTGACACCATGTTTTTAGCTTTATGACTAGAATGAGCTTGTTTTCCTATATTACAAGCATCACAAAAGTGATGTTCATATTTTAACTTAGGTAGATCTCTTACTAGATCTTTGGATGATAGCGATTGAAGAAGTCGCATATTGGCATGACCCAATCTTCGATGCCATAAGGTCGAAGTATCATCCATAGAGGTAAGACAAAGTTTGTCTTTAGGTTCATTACCAATTTTAATGACATAGACTTCATGTTTCCTAATTCCTCTTCCTATGGTTATGCCATTTTTTAGTATCTTACTACCGGTTTCGGTAAAAACTACATTGCACTTTTTATCACATATTTGTCCTATACTTAAGAGATTAAAGTTTAGGTTTTCTACGTGACACACATCGTTAATGGTTAGAGATTTGTTAGAAATCGTACCTTTACCGATGATTCTACTTTTGCTATTTCCAAACACCACATTACCTCCATTTACGGATTCATATGTGGAGAATAGATCCCTATTGCCGGTCATGTGCCTCGTGCACCCGCTATCCTTGACCCATTCATCGGGGTCTAGATCGACCTTTAAGCACACCTAAAACAATAATAAACTCAAAAGTTTGGTCCCCATTTGTTCATGGGTCCATTAGTGTTAAACATTCCATTCATGTTAGACATGTATGGATAAGATGAATATGCATTCCATGGAGCAAAGTTTTGAAAAGGAAAATTGTTTTGCATATTTGGGTTCCATCCCATTTGATGGTTACTTCTTGGATAAACGTTATTAGGTCTCCTAAATGAATTAGGTTTTGAAAAAAATGGAGCTTTGTTTCTTGCAAAAGTAGGATTATATTTTGGAGGTGGTTGTCTAGTGGTGGCGTGGGTTGGTTTCTTCCTATTAATGATAACAAAATCAGTTCTAGATTAAGACGCTACGTTATTACTACTGTTTGCTACAGCAGATCCACGGATCCCTGTCTGTACACTAGCCGGTTCCCTTATTAGGGGATCCGTGGGATCCGCCACAACAGTGGCTGGTTTTTCTAGCGCCTTAACAAATTTTGTTTCTTTACTTTCACTAGTTGATGGATCAAGTTGTTGAATACCTAAGCCTTTTAGGTTGTTACCGGTTTTAACACCATCTAGTATTGTATCTAAGGTGTTCGTACTCGTTCTAGAAATTTTAGAATCTAGATGATCAACTAGTGTTTGAAGTTGAACGCAAAGTTCACATTCACCACTTGCTATTTTACCCTTTTCTAAACGTTTTAGTTTTGCTTTTAATTCTATGACTTCTTTATCTAAACGTTGGTTTTGACTCTTTAAAAGCTTATTTTTGTTAATTAGTTTTAAGCTAATGTTGCATAGTTTGTCATATTCATTATGCAAAGAGTCATCATCAAGTGATGAACTACTATAGTATTCGTGACATACCTCGTCATTTGCCATGAGACAAATTTCTTCGTCCTCCTCGTCGCTCATTCCCCACGTGCCGCTCACGAACGCTTTATGATCATCCCGTTTGGGATACTTACTAATAAAGTGGTTTGGGTCCCCACATTTAAAGCAAGTACGATCATCCTTTGGCTTCTCGTCCTCTTTGCTTTTCCGAAAGCCTTTCTTATCGTCATATGGTTGTTTGACATATCTTCCCTTTCTTCTAAAGAACTTTTTAAAGTCCCTTACCGCCATAGCGTACTCCTCGTCGTCACTACTCGAAGAGGAGTTCTCTTCATCGCTTGAAGCCTTTTTGGCTTTAAGGGCCAGAGATTTGTGTTTCTCTTTTACTTTTGAGGCTTCGGAGTTTTTGGCAAGGACAAGCTCGTAGACTTTTAGGTTGCCTATGAGTTCATCGAGGGTGAGGATTGTCAAATCTTTTGACTCTTCGATCGCCGTCACCTTGGATCTCCACTTCGATGGAAGTGCCCTTAGATATCTCCTAACATGGTTACGGCTAGAAAAAGATTCATCAAGTGCTTGTAACGATGTAATAATAGTATTAAAGTTAGCAAAAGAATGATCTATAGTTTCCTCATCCGATATTGAAAATTGTTCATATTGTTGAACAAATAAATCAATTTTATTATTCTTAACTTGTTGATTGCCTTGATGAGTTACAACTAAAGAATTCCAAATTTCTTTAGAGGTTTTAAGCATAGAAATTCTTTCAAATTCCTTTTTCGGTAAAGCATTATATAAAATCATTTTTGCTTCACTATTTTTCGAAAGCTTTTTATTCATTTCATCATTTAGTTTATCATGAGGTATGTTAACTAAATTCCCTTTATCGTCTTTTGAGGTAGCCTCAAAGTCGCCTTCAACAATAATGTACCAAAGATCAATATCTTTAGATTTCACATATGTTTCGAATCTATTTTTCCAATATATAAAACCATTAGTTTCAAGTAGTGGTGGCCGTTGCATAGATTGCCCTTCCTTATAATTTTCAGAACCCATAGTGATCGAAAAGTTTTTAAAATACAATTTTACTTTAAAACTTTTATAAACTTAGCTCTTGATGCCAATTGTGGAAAACTAGAAGGGGGGGGGGGGGGTTGAATGGTTTTGCCGATTTTATGTCAGTTTCAAAAACTTTAGATTCGTTAATATGTGAGATCTTATGGATGTAGAGAAAGTATAGATCTAATGATAAAGCAAGTAAATAAAGTAAAGCGAAGGGAAAGAAAAGACACAACCGATGTATAGTGGTTCGGCTACAAGGACACCTTCCTTACCCTACTCCACTCCCCGAGTCACCTACTCGAGAGTTCAAGCACTATGTCAACAAACTCCTTCACTTGGCGGAGAAGCCTTCACAACGTTGCTTACACTTTTTTCCGGTACAAAGCTAGATACCGAGTCCGTAACATGGTGGACCAAACCAACACGACTATTACACAACAAATATGTGAAATATCAAATACAAGATCTTCGCTACAGAAATCTTGCGGAGTGACAAATCAAACAAGGACCCCTTGCTTGGATGACTTGTAGAATGCTCGTGATCTCGCTTTAGAGAAGGACCTATATGAGGATCACAATAGAAAGAAAGAAGAACAACTCTCTAGATCAAGTGATCTATATGTTAGAAGAGAATGAGAGTGTTTGAGAGATTTAGTAAGAAGAGGGGTAAGTTAGAATGAAGAAATGGCTCTCTATTTATAGGCAAAAATCTTCACTGTTCCCCGGATCCCACGGATCCCTTCCACTTGGGATCCGTCTAGTGTAATCCTAGGGATCCGTGGAACGCTCCTCTTTGCCCATGGGTTTTTTGGTTATGGGTCATGGGTCATAGCAACAGTAATATCCGAGAGCAATATAAACCATATTAATAATTGATATTACTTTATTCAAATACAAGCGAACAAGAATGATAGTCCACATGATTGATCAACACAAGTGACAAACAATGGTCCAATTGAATTTAACTCCTCACGTGAATAAAGATTAGTTTCAATCGGATTGGTTGTACGCACCAATGAAATCTTGGTACCAGTACTACCTCACGTGTGATGTCAAACCAATCACAATATTTAGTAGCATTGATATTCTCGTGACAGTGACCAGATTGATTCCTTCAATAAATAAACGACAACCCCAACAATTTAATTCCAAAAACGAATAATATAATCTCCTTAGTCCCATGTAATTAATTAGTACGAGATTGTCTTGAATAATCAACCATGTCAGTGACCATGCAATCTTACCATATCATTACTTCAATTTGTTCACCATCTCTGTTTTATGCGTCAGTTGGAAGATACCAGGAATAATAATACTTATGTCCTTCATGCTTCAATATATTGAACCAAGTAGTTTACTTCCAATCACTACTTAAAGTTATTTAACCACCGACTTGAAGGCAGTGGAAACAATTAAAGCTAGCAGTGGAAACACGCATAACTAGCAGTGGAAACAATAAACACTAGCAGTGGTAACAATCAAAGTAGCAGTGGTAACGAGCAGCCTAACAGTGGTTACCAATCACGAGCAGTAGGAATGTACAACTATTTGGTAGTACCAACATGCCGGAAACCCTAATATCAATACCAAACTGAGATATAAAAACATGTTCATGACCAGTAGTATCTCGAAAGTAGCCGTACTAAAGCACCTTGCAGCAGTAGAAACCAGATAAACCCTCTTCGCAGCAGATCGAGAGCAGTTGGAAAATAGCAGTATAACCTTACAATCAATAGCAGCTCATGTTCCCAAATCCAATCAGCGAACAAAAAATAACTTGAAAACTCTAAAAGTCGATCAACCTTTAAGTCACAGCAACAAATATCATCATGTAGGGTAAGTAGAATGATCGAAAACAGCAATAACAAGCAAGTCAAATCGATCTTTAAAAATAATTAGGAATAAACCCTAAAAGTCGAATTTCTGAAAAACCCTTCTGCAGCCAACTTCGACAGTGAATAACTTTTTACTGAGAACTCAGATAGACAATCCCTCCGGCGAAAAGTTAGATGTCTATATAGAGAATGTCCACCTAAAATTTCATCACGATCCAACGGTTAACGAAAAAGTTATGATCGTTACAAAACAGTGCTGCAGAAACATATACGAAAATTTTCAGATTCGAATTTCTTCATCTTTTCGCCATTTTCTTCGAGAAACCTTGTAGATCCTAGATATCGAGAGCAACCTGTCTCTGATACCACATGTTAGAATCGATGCTCGAGGTTGTTTAGACCTTATCTAGGATTATTAATAAAGCACAAATAACAATGAACAATATGTATGCACAACGGAATAAAGAACTTTTCATTGTTATTATATCAAGGTTTCGCCATCATCATGTGTTCTACAAAACACATCCACAGCCCCAATCCTAGATGATCAACTCTAAGACGGTTACACAACAGGGATCAATGATCCTTGGGGCTAAACACTAGTCGACTATCACCTAGTCTAGGTGTTTACATACTCACGCCTTAGACCTACACACACACCTTTGTCTGATGTTTACATTGTTTGACGCACATAAACCTAATTCCCTGTATCTCTTTATATAATAAAGATACTAGGGTTACAAATGACTACAATGGACTAGATAATAAATACTTCTTTGACAAGTAGGTCCCTTGTCTTTCTTTGTCTTCAACAGTCCTTCATCTTTCATGTATTTTGTCTTATCAACTTGAATATAATTCCCAACAACAGACGATCGACACCTTTCACTAATGTCTTCGTCTTGACACTTGAGACATCTTTCACTAATGTCTTCAACACTACACTTCTTAGAAGAAAGAAAAGAACCATCAACAAGAGGACTTCAGTAGTCTTGATGATGAGGAAGCATAGCAACTCATGGACTTGAGCTTGCTTGACTTCAAAGGTGGTGATCTCGCCTTTAAGAGGAACCTAGAGAATCACACAAAAACAAAACTACAAACATAGATCACTTGGATCTTGGGCAGGGGCGGATCCAGTGCTTGGCTACATGTGGCACGTGCTACACATGAAAAATTCTGGCGAGCAACAAGGGCACAGGGCTTATGATTTTAGACCTAAAGGCTTGTTTAATTTGATTTCTAGCGTTAAATTGTTAAGATAGTGTGTTAAAAAACGCATCTTTATATGATTTTTAGGAAGAAAATAAGATGGAAGATAAACAGGGCATGCAAGTCTGCAACGCTTAGATCTATATTGGTAGGGAAGATGATGATTTTGGTTTATCTACACTTTGGACCCCTAATGTTTATAGCTTTTACAACTTTGCTATAAGTGTAAAGTTTTATTTTCAAATAAGTGTAAGGAGTTTATAACTTTAATAGTTTAAGCCCTTATTAGTTATCTTAATTAGGAATGGGTCAACTACGTTTTACAAGGTTAATACGATTATGATTTGATGGTTACACCTAAATCTCTAATATCAAAAGTGTTTGAATGTCGGTTTCTCTCTTTTTCCTTGTCCAAACTAGTTGATCTATTCTCACTTTATTTTGTAAGTATAGAATTATAAGCTCAGCTTTGCAAAAAGACCACAATACTAAATTGTAATATTTTTATTCCAAGAATTATCCATTGTTGTTGTTTTTACAGTTTAAAACACTTTGGATTACTTTATTTTTTAGAATACTTATGTAAATTCTTTTCTAAATTTTTTATTTTCTAAGGCATCTTTTTCAAACGCTATACCATTGTCTCATACATGTCGGCAACGAGACTTGAACCACAACATCTTAATCAATACACGTCTTTATCGATACACGTGTCACCTATCATTTGTTTTAACTTTAAGCAACTCAAATACTGATTTTTTTTGTTTAGACACTAGTTTCGGTGAAGTATGTCGACCCGCAGATTTTTTTTGTGCTACATATGATTAAAATCCTGGATCCAACACTGATCTTGGGGTTAGAGAGTTTTAAACTCAGGGAGAAAGTATGTTAGAAAGGGGTGAGAAACAATGAAGAAATGACTCACTATTTATAGAGAGAAAATGCTTACTGTTCCCCGGATCCCACGGATCCCTCCCACAAGAGATCCGTCTAGTGTAATCCTAGGGATCCGTGGGACGCTCCTCTTTGCCCATGGGTATTTTGGTTATGGGTCATGGGTCATTTACTAGATACAATGTATCTTATGAGTGCAATGCACCTAGTCACATGGGTATGGGTCAATACCATGGGTTATGGATATTATCCATATATGATATAAGCATGATGTCATGCAATGGGTTATGGGTCAAGCTCCATGGATATGGGTCATGGACTTTGGGTTGTACCCAATTACATTCAATGTATTTGGTCAATGGGTTATGATACTTAAGTTTCTACCCATTTATATTACCCAATATACTACATACTAGTTATGTGTATATTTTACCCAAATATGTAAACACTAGTTGTTGTACATATGTAATACTTAAATCATAAAATCACTTATACTTGTTTTAGTGTTTTATGTGAAAACGTAAGTGTGTTAGAAAAACTATTGGCTCAAACTAATTACGTATTTTATTTGTTTCGTTAAAATGATTTTACGTTTGTTATCGACAAAACATTAGAAGATCGTAAAATATAAATAAACGTTTTTACGGCTTATTTGTATTAACAATCTCCCCCTTTTTGTTGATGACAAAACATAAAATTATTTTAAGGAAAAGCTAAAATTCGTAAAAGTTTGAATTTGTAATTTTTACTTTTTTCATCCTTTTTGTCGAAACAAAAAGAGCTTCGAAAGGAAACTAACATATTGTTTTAAGAAAAACATGTGTAAAATAGAAAAGAAAGAAAAAGTAGAGAGCAAGTAACGGGAAAGGATCTCGTCTTAACTCCCCCTTGACGAGTCCATCCCTATGTGAGGGCGTCAAGAAAATAATACTAAGCTAGTTCATTTGCAACTAAGTTTGCAAAAGATTTCGTCTATGTGACGAATGAACTCCCCCTTGATGATTGCAATTTTGCAAAGGGATGTCATGAAATGTAATCCTAATATTGCAAGTAATTTTGCAATGTATTGCTTTGACACAAAGCTCCCCCTAGCTTGAGGGTGTCAAAGTCTTCATGTGTAAATTGAATAACTACAAAACAAATGTTAGAAAACATGTATAATTCATAATTTCCTGCAAATATGACTCAAAGTTAGTAGAAAAGTAGTTTTCTGTCTCACGGATCCCTCATTGTAGGGATCCGTCTAGGCAATTTTAAGGGATCCGTCTGGCTGATGATTAAATTCAGCAATGGTGATATAACACATTATGTTAATATCAAAGTGAGATATGTATTATACATGTTAGGTCACTAGTTTTACAACACAAGCTTACTAGAGAAGAGATAAAGGCGATTGAGCAAGTATCAAGCACACATACACAATAAGAGAGGCACGGTTAGGCGTAGGTGAATGTGTGAAAAGAATAACTTGAACAACCAACCCTCAAATGAGGGTTTACAAGAGTTTATATAGGCAAGGAGCTAGGGCAACACTCCCTCTCCTTCCCTATTCCTTATTGGGCTTGGATCAAGCTTATGGGCCTTCTACATAAGCTTGACCTTAAACAAACATAAAGGCCAAAATAAAGCTACCTATTACATATGAAATATAAATACTTGAAATACTGTTTAGGAGTGATTCCAACAATCTCCCCCTCAAGTATATATGAATGTAAACGGTGAAGGCGTTGATGTAATAGTAGCTGTGACGTCTTCTGACATTCTTCTTTCTTGTGAGAGGAATTGCCTTGATTCGAACAATCTCCCCAGTGTATAGAGATAGTTATCTTTAATCAGTTATGCTTTGACGTCATCTTTAACTTTGTTCTTTGATCATTGTTCTTTGTGGTGAAAGTGATAGTATGTTGTTGTCTGCATCAGTCTGCCTCAGGTCTGCTTCGCTGCTCCAGTGTCTCCACGTCATTCTTCAACATGCTCACACGCTCTATGACGTTGGAATTCAATACTGATGAAGTTCTCTAAGTCTTTAACTTTGTAGATTCTTTGGTTTGACGAAGAATCATTCTGACGGTTGTGTTGCTTTTGAATAGAACTTCCATTAGTGATGATGTTGGTGTGAACATGAGAAGAATCAGCACGATCATCCCGCTCCGGAGCTTCCATAAGAAGAAAACATTGCAAACGGTTAGTAATAAGCGGTTTCCGGCACTTACAAGTTTGAACTTCGAGAGTGTTAACAGCATAGTGTGAAAACACAACTCTAATTCTTACAAAGGCCGTTCCTGAACTGGAGTCCCACAAGTGAGATAACGCGATGTACCGAAGTACATCTACAGTTCAGATGAGTCGCTGAGGTACACCGAAGCATCACCTCACGACTGTAGACCGTTTGAGACACACTCCGCGTAATCCACGGGGAGTTACCGAAGTGACCTGCTGTCAGGGCTGTTTGATGTTGACCCTGGCAGGAGTTTCCATTCAATCACTGAGGATCACAGATGTGAACCTCTCATAAATGTTCGCGACAGATTGCTAAGATCTGTGAAGGACTCGATATGAACCACTGATGATCTTATTTGTTGATCATCAAGTGATTAAATGTCAAGTGTACCTAAGAGATCTTTTGATGAATCTCGTGGCTCTAGACTCAATAGTGCGTTTTGGTTTTCCTGAGTGGAGACTAGGGAGAGGGTCTCCTTCTTCAATACCAGCGATCTCTAAGAGAAAGCCAATAGTTTATGTAGGGTTCCCTGTGAGAATGAAACAAGCTTCTGTTGAGAGAAACTTGAGTGGCTAAGAAGGTTTAGTGCATGCGTCACTGGGTCTATGACGACTTTTAATCTTCAATACCGGTGTCACTAAGTGACAACCAGTAGCATATGAATTGAACCCGGTGTCTGCCCTAAGTTGAATAATCTGGAGGGCTATTTCTTTTCACCCTTTACTTTACATTTCTTTTTGATTCTTCAACTCCTTCTTTCTCCGATTCTCATTTTCTCCTTTTTATAATCATTCCTAAGGACTTCTAACACTAACTAATGGTAGTGTCCTTGGGTAGATCCCTCCGGCTCTGGCGGATCATAGGACGGTTATTCCTAACCTTAGTCACCTTATAACTCCATGACTAACCTATGTTTGCCATTAAAACCACTGTATGTGAAAAATATCTCTCAAAGGGTTTGTAAATGAAAAACATGTTTGAACCACTGCGAGAGATAAGTTTTTGCATAAATACTCCCCCTCCACATGTGCTAAAGAGTTTTAATTGTTTAAATGCACAGTGAGGAAAGAGTGCGCACTTTTTGAATTGATCTACTAAAGATAGACAATCTCCCGCGAGACACGATTACGTTGAATAGTTAAAGAGTTACATTGTCAGTTTTTAGGTGACAACTAGCTCTAATAGCTACCTTGAAGGTGTAGACAAACCTCGAAAGGTTGTCATACCCGTCAGAGTTCATGTCTACCAAGAGTATCTCGAATGGTACTTTCTACTTGGACAGGTCCTTTGCGAGATACGTTTACATTACTAGCGAACTAGCTTGAAATTATTACCCGTCTAGGACAAGTCTTTTCGAGTTACAAACAGTTTAGTACCGTCAATTCGTTGGTTAAGTCTGAGGTACACAGATTCATTTGCATTTTGTACAACATATTTCTTATCACACAAATTTTCTCCCCCTCAAAAATGGCATATAAAATGTTATTTTTGAACGTTTGAGAATAAATATGACCATTTTGAGTGTTGCGGGAAGAATGACCACTGTGAACAATTTGTGAACAAAGTTTTAATTCAAATACTCCCCCTCAACTAGTGATATAAACGGTTGAGGTTTTGAAAAAATCATATGGGGAAGTACTTGTCTTTTTGAGCAAAACCTTGAAAAATGAAAGGTTTGATAGGTTTTACTCAAAAATAAGAAGGTTTCGCTCCTTTTATAAGGATTGTGGCACTGAGGCGTACCACAGGGTCCTTTCTTGACAATTACGGGTTGTACACTGTTATGTGTGCACAAGCCATCACCAACCTTGCTCGACACAAACTAGTTGAAGGACTCCCACGATTCCGGTATTCAAAAGATCACCTTTGCTCAGCCTGTGAACAAGGGAAAAGCACTCGTGCTCATTTTCCTTCTAAGGTGGAACACAGCTCTCAGCATGTGCTTCATCTTCTTCACATGGATTTGTGTGGCCCGATGCGTGTGCAAACGATCAACGGCAAACGCTACATCTTAGTAATTGTTGATGACTACTCACGATGGACTTGGGTCTACTTCCTTCGTAGCAAAGACCAAGCTCCACAAATGATCATCACCTTTCTCACAAAAATACAGGTTCAGCTCCGCAACACCGTCCGAATAATCAGAACAGACAAAGGAACTGAATTTGTTAACAAAACCCTTAGTGAATTTTATGAGAAAGTGGGAATTCAGCATCAAACATCTATTGCACGTACACCTGAACAAAACGGAGTTGTTGAAAGACGAAACCGAACGTTAGTGGAAGCTGCAAGAACAATGTTAATCAATGCTAAACTTCTAGATTACTTATGGGCAGAAGCTGTATCTACTGCATGCTATACTCAAAACCGTTCTATGATCACAAAACGCCACAACAAAACACCTTTTGAACTTGTCCACAACTATAAACCAAACCTCAAACACTTTCATGTATTTGGATCCCTTTGCTATCCGAATAATGATCGTGATGATTTTGGAAAGCTCAAAGCCAAAGCTGATATTGGAGTCTTTATTGGATACTGTGAAAATTCTAAAGGTTTCCGAATCTGGAATCGTCGAACTAAGGAGGTAATGGAAACGATTCATGCTCATTTCGATGAACTCACGGAAATGGCTTCTGAGTATAACAACTTAGAACCCGGTCACAACCGTTTAAACTTCCCTCAACCCCCATCATCAGCTGAAGAAAGCCCTCAGCTAACTCGTCAACAAATGGAAAGGTTATTTGCTCCTCTGTTCTGTGACGATATTGATGAACGTGCTCCTGGTGTATCCGCTGTCTCCGCTGCACAACCTGATAATATTCCTGTACCTGATACACCTGCTACAACAACTACTGTTGAAGATGCACCTACACCAATTGACTCCAACACAACAGTTGAACATACCGCCTCCAACAATGATGAACCAGCTGATGATATTCTGAATGAAGTACCCCCACCTGCAGATTTTGATCCAAATGCGTTTTTCAATCCGTTTGCTAATGAGACTGCTGCACCAGATGTCGCGGAATCTTCAACAAACCATTTGAATCCTCAGAATCTGCACAATGTATACCAACATCAACCCTCTACACATAGATGGACAAAAGACCATCCTCTGGCTAACATTATTGGCAACCCGAATCAACCAGTCGTTACGAGACAACGTCTTCACTCAGACGGTGAACATTGCATTTATGCACTCACTGTCTGCCAATTTGAACCTAAAAACATTAAAGACGCAATGACTAAAGACAACTGGATTGAATCCATGCAGGAAGAACTCAACCAATTCAAACGCCTTGAAGTATGGGAACTGGTTGAAAGACCAACAGGGGTCTACGTCATTGGTCTAAAATGGATTTGGAAAAACAAATTGGATGCTGAAGGGAACGTCATCCGAAACAAGTCACGTCTAGTTGCTAAGGGTTATCGACAGGAAGAAGGAATAGACTTTGAAGAATATTTTGCTCCGGTTGCTCGTCTTGAGGCTGTTCGGATATTTCTCGCGTTCGCGGCTCATATGAACATGACGGTCTATCAGATGGATGTCAAAACGGCGTTTCTCAATGGGCAACTTAAAGAAACGGTCTATGTCAGCCAACCAGATGGATTCGTTGATCCTGAGTTCCCGAACTATGTCTACTAACTGAACAAAGCTCTTTATGGTCTCAAACAAGCCCCTCGGGCATGGTACGATAAGCTATCATCCTTCCTCATTGCCAATAATTTCACCAAAGGCTCGGTTGACCCAACTCTTTTTATACAATATCACGGGGCACACATCTTATGAGTTGTTATGACCTACTGAGACATGAACCAAATAAGAACAACAGATAGAACAACCTAAAACACAGTGAGACAAGCACATCCAAACACCCTTTCAAAAGACTGTTTTGAAACTTTTCAAAGCAAAACACGGATTTATACCATGCTATGGATTATAGACCTTATTTTATCATTTAATAAGACTAAAGAAACACAAAATAACAACAATAACAACATAAAACCATGAAATTACACTTATGCTAATTTGAATGTTAAAACAAGATTTTAGCAACTATAAATTTTAAAAAACAAGTGATTGTTTTTATGGTTTGATTATGCTTAACTACAACTAATGAACATGTAAACACAAAGATTTAAGCTTATAACTGTCTTACACAGTGAAATGCCAAAATGGATCAAAATGGCTTACAAATGGATTCCAAGTGAAAAATGATAACCAAGGACTGAGAACAGATCCTATAGCTTCCCAAGAAGCACTAAACCCAAGGGCAATCCTTTATCAACCTTGCTCCAGCTGTGATCACCATCTCCATTGATTTTTGAATTTCTCACTATTTTATTTGTATTTTTTGTGATTTTCTCTTTTTGATTCTAAACTGATTTTTAAAGTCTCTAAAAGCTTTAATAAGCTTTCTAGGAGCTTATGTGAGCCTATTCAGTCCAAAACAACAACTAACAACAACATTTAATTAACATGAGATTTTGAGCTTTGAAAATGCATAAACTGAATTTGGAACTTAAACACTGAAATTACTTATTGCAAAAGTTGTATATTACACTGAACATGAGAAAAACAGTACTTTAAAGCTAAGAAATACACTAGAAATTCAAAATTAAGTTAAACGACATAAACTATATAAAATTATACTAGATATTGCTTCACATTGCTTCCCATCTCTTCTTTATAGACTTTTGAGGCTCTGTTTATGTCTCTGAATCTTTCCCACCTCAATCCAACCATTGGATTGATCAAAGCCATCCTATACGTCCATTTGGATTTTTGGCGCCAAAATAGTCAAGAGCAGGTTATAGCAATTAAAGAAACTTGGGAGGTTGTGGAGGTGGAGGGGGGATGTATTCAAGTGGAAAAACAGGTGGAATTGTTGAAAAGGAGGTAAAACCAGCTCTGGTTTTGGTTTGCAGTGTTGGGTGAAGGGGATGTACAGTAACACTGGTTTGGGCGCGTATTGACTTTTTTTTGACTTTGTGATATAATAGACGGGGGTCCAAAATGGGGGGTCACAGGTTATGACAGGGGGTTCTTTTGGGTTGTGGCAGGGGTTCTAAATACAAAAGGGGGTCATTTGGCTTTTGTTTAATACAAGGACTAATTGTGTAATTCTGCCAAAGTTAAGGGACCAAACCTGCAATTCTCCAAAAGTTAACAAAAGGACCAAAACTGCCAATATTTAATAGTACAAGGACCATAGCTGATTATTTTCTATTTTTAATAAATCCAAGGACTATTTTTGTCATTTTCAAAACTTGAGGGACTAAAGTTGTAATTTTGCAATTTTACATTTCAAGGGTTTGTTTTGACAACTTTTGAATCTCATGGACCTTAAATGACATTTTTCTTTATTTTGATTTACCAGGGACTGTTTTTGACAACTTTTGAAACTTGGGGGACTAAAACTGCCAATTATGCAAACTTGATACGTTTTTCACCAGATTTTGATGTTTTTGCATTTAAAACACATAAAACACTTATTTGTGATATTTTCATCATTTTGATGCATTTCTGAGTGTTTTCAGATGTTTTTGGCATTCTAACAGTACAAAAATGATGAGTATTTAGACACTCATCAATCCCCCACACTAAGATATTGCTAGTCCCTAGCAATGATTTGAGAAAAATTAATGGATTTCATCTCTTTACCAAAAGCCATTACTTCTGGAGTAGCCAATTGTTTTAGTTCAAGTAAGAACCTTGGTACAATGATAACCAAATGATTTTGAGCAAATCACCAGCTGTAAACGGATTTGATTTGTCTTTACCAGAAGCCGTTTGCTTCTGGACTAGCCAACTCTTAGATAAATTATCAATATTATCTTTGGTGAGCCGATTACCAATTATGGATTTCCAACTGCCTTTACCACAAGCCATAAACTTGCGGGCTAGCCAACTTTTCACTAGTTTAAAGATATGGTGAGCTGAACACCATACAATTTTGGGCAAATTGCAAGCCATAAACGGATTTGAGATATCTTTACCAAGAGCCGTTTGCTCCTGGATTAGCCAATCCTTATGTGGGTTAGACATGGCGGACTGATTACCATTTGCTGAGTAAGTGAAAAACACTTACTCCAAAAAAAATTTTGGCCAAAAACGGGGGAATTGGGTGGAATAATTACATGATAAAATTCGTGAGAATTCCCCCCCACACTTAGAAATGAATATTGCCCTCAATATTCAAAGTACCGGCGGTTATGCCGAAACATAGAACATAAAAGGGAAATACTACGGCCATTATTTTATTTTTGATATATACATTTTTTTTTTTTTTTTTTTTTTTTTAAACTTGAAATACAACAGCGTGGGGAAACTCCCCCACACTAGGGTGGTAGAATAGGGTAAGAAATCAGAAATATGAGTGAAAACCCATATTGTGTGTGCTACTGTTTTTGATTCCCGAGTCACTAGCTTGACTCGATCCCCGCATTCATTGGCTCATGGGGAAAGTTTGTAGATCCGGGACAATCACAGGTGGGATGTCCTCTCCAAAGTAATGCTTTAATCGATGACAATTCACTTTAAAATTTGGACCATCAGGTTGAGATAACTCAATGGTACCATAAGGATAAACCTTAGTGATAGTAAATGGACCAGACCAACGGGATTTAAGCTTTCCCGAGAAAATCTTCAATCTTGAACTGAAAAGAAGGACTCGATCACCAACGTTGAAAACGCGGTCTTGATTTTAGAGTCATGAATCTTCTTTGTCTTTTGTTTGTAGATCAAAGAGTTCTCGTATGCTTGATCACGGAGTTCATTTAGTTCATTAATTTGAACTTTTCTGTGATCACCAGCTGTCTGAATATCGAAGTTTGCATGTTTTAAGGCCCAGTATGCCTTGTGCTCAAGCTCAATCGGAAGATGACATGCCTTTCCGTACACTAGCTTGTATGGAGTACACCCAATGGGTGTTTTGTAAGCTGTACGGAAGGCCCAGAGTGCGTCATCCAGTTTATCCGACCAGGATGCACGATTTTCGCCTACTGTCCTTTCCAAAATTCTTTTAATACCACGGTTGGAGACTTCCACTTGCCCACTTGTTTGGGGGTGGTATGCAGTAGAGAGACGGTGGGTTACACCATACTTTTGCATGACACGATCAAATTGGTCATTGCAAAAATGCGTACCACGATCACTGATTATAGCTCTCGGAGTTCCAAACCTAGCAAAAAGAGATTTCAAAAATTTCACAACTACTCGGGCATCATTAGTAGGTAAAGCTTTCGCTTCAACCCATTTTGACAAATAGTCAACAGCCACGAGTATGTATTTGTTACCTCGGGATGATGGAAATGGCCCCATAAAGTCAATACCCCAGATGTCAAAGATCTCACAAACTTGAATGGCATTTTGTGGCATTTCATTTCTTTGAGATATATTTCCATGACGTTGACAAGCGTCACAGGTTTTGACAAAATCGTGGGCATCCTTATAGATAGTGGGCCAATAAAACCCGGAATCAAACACCTTTTTGGCGGTGTAGTTTGGACTATAATGTCCCCCAGTGGGTCCAGCATGGCAAGCTTTGAGAATGTCAAGAGCTTCTTGTCCATAAACACACCGTCGGATGACTTGATCCGCACAGATTTTGAATAAGTAGGGGTCGTCCCAGAAGTAATGTTTAACATCCTTGAAGAATTTGTTCTTCTGCTGGGTTGACATCCCTTTCACTATGAAGTTACCCGCATGGTAATTTGCGAAGTCAGCAAACCATGGGGCAGTAGAATTTCCACGAAAAGAAACCGCATTGAGTGTCTCAAGAGGAAATGTTTCATTTATTTCCTTCTTCTCGAAAACATCTTGGTGAGGGTTTTCTAGACGGGACAGATGATCAGCAGCCAGGTTCTCAGCTCCTTTTTTATCACGTATAATGATATCAAATTCCTGGAGGAGGAGAACCCAACGGAGCAATCTTGGCTTTGCATCTTGTTTTGTAAAGAGATATTTGAGAGCCGAGTGATCCGTATACACTACACATTTAGTCAAGATTAAGTACGGCCGAAACTTCTCAAACGCATATACCACGACTAATAGCTCTTTTTCTGTGGTAGTGTAATGAGTTTGAGCTTCAGTCATAGTCTTACTCGCGTAGTGGATAGGCTGAAAATGTTTAGATCTACATTGCCCTAAGACTGCATCGATAGCAAAATCACTTGCATAGCACATGAGCTCAAAGGGTAAATCCCAGTCGGGAGCAACGAGAATGGGTGCTTCAGTAAGCTTTTTCTTCAATGTTTCAAAAGCTTCAATGCACTCGGGTGAGAAGATAAAAGGAGCATCTTTTTCAAGAAGATGAGTCATAGGCCGGGCGATTTTAGAAAAATCTTGTATGAATCTACGATAGAAACCGGCATGACCTAAAAAACTCCTAATACCTTTGACGGTAGTAGGATGAGGTAATTAAGCAATAACATCGACTTTTGCTCTATCTACCTCAATCCCGTTTTTTGAAATCTTATGGCCAAGGACTATGCCTTCTTTGACCATAAAGTGGCTCTTCTCCCAATTTAGACAAAGATTGGTGTCTTCACACCGTTTGAGCATTTTATCTAAATGGGAGAGACATGTTTGAAATGAATCCCCAATGACCGAGAAGTCATCCATAAACACCTCCATTGTTTCCCCGATCATGTCGTGGAATATGGCCATCATACATTGTTGGAACGTGCCAGGAGCGTTACATAAGCCAAAAGGCATACGTCTGTAGGCAAAAGTTCCGTATGGGCAGGTGAATGTAGTCTTTTCTTGATCCTTTGGATCAATGGGGATCTGAAAGTAACCCGAGAAACCATCAAGGAAACAATAGTATTCATTCCCTGCTAATCTCTCAAGCATTTGGTCCATAAAGGGTAGAGGAAAATGGTCTTTACGGGTAGCGTCATTCAACTTACGATAGTCAATGCAAACACGCCATCCTGTAACCAATCGAGTTGGAATTAACTCGTTTTCTTCATTTGTGACAACAGTTATGCCACCCTTTTTAGGAACACAATGAATTGGGCTAACCCAAGGACTATCTGAGATTGGGTAAATCAATCCTGCATCAAGAAGTTTGATAACCTCCTGTTTGATAACATCATGGATTTTTGGATTTACTCTTCTCTGATGTTGAACTGCTGGTTTGAAGTCATCCTCCATCAAGATTTTGTGAGTACAAAATTCAGGGTTGATACCCTTAATGTCGGAGAGTTTCCAAGAAATTGCTTGCTTGTGTGACTTCAAGATCTTTATGAGAGCAGACTTTTCATCTTTACTCAAATCTCGAGCAATAATGACGGGTAATTTATTATCACCCTCAAGAAATGCATACTCGAGATGAGGCGGTAAGTCCTTAAGTTCGACTTCAGGAAATTCTTCAGTTTTCTCAACTGACTTGACTTCCTTGTTATGAAGTTCGACGGGAGGGAGCGATGATGGATCATCATTAAGCAACTTCTCAATGAGAAGTATGTCCCCCTCGATGTTGATGGGAGCGTGATCAATTTCCCATGGAACAGAATCACTAGACAAGTAAGCTTCAATCTCTTCCAAGATGAAGTCACTTTCCTCAAATGGGGTGAGAGAAGGAGTAGAATTGGCGATGATAGGTTGAGATGAATGAGTGAGATTATCACTCGAAGAATTATGATCATAACCAAGAACTTCTTGAGAGTACTCTTCAGAAGCAACATCAATGATATCTATTCGGTTAACCGATTCAGAATCATAATTTGCGGAGTACCTCGAAGTTTGATCAAGGTTAAAGGTGACAGCTTCATTACCAACACGTAATGTGATTTCTTGCTCAAATACATCAATGAGAGCACGGCCCGTTCTCAGGAATCCTCGACCAACAATGAGAGGAACCCGATGATCGGCATCAAAATCAACAACTACAAAGTCAGCTGGAAAATGGAACTTTCCTACTTTCACAAATACGTCCTCGGCAATGCCAAGAGGACGGGATATTGTACGATCTGCAAGCTCGAGAGTCATGCATGTAGGAGTGAGTTCCGGAAGAGAAAGTTTCTTCCATACTCTATAAGGCATCAGATTGATGCTTGCACCAAGATCGGCTAAGGCAAAGCATTCAACCATTCCTGGAAATACACAAGGTAAGAGAAATTTTCCAGGATCTCCAAGCTTTTCTGGAAGCTTCTTCAGGATAACTGCAGAGCAGTTCTCGTTTAGAGGAGTTTTAGCCATTTCAAACAGCTTTTCCTTATTGCTTAACATGTGTTTGAGAGTTGATGCAAACTTGGGCATCAGCATGATAGCATCCGCAAAGCTTATGTCAAAATGTAGTTCTTGGAAAATTTGAAAAAATTTGTCCATTTGATGACTGGCTTTTTCGCGGAGCTTTTGCTCATTCAAACGTGATGGGTAAGGAATAGAAGATTTGGATTTCTGTTTCTCAACGGGAGCTACAGGTGGTTCAAAAACAACTCCTGGATTAGACTTGGGTTTCTGGACAACTTGAGGATGGACATCATTGGTTCCTCCGTTATTATTAGGAAGTTCCTTGTCCTTTGTTGCATCAGGTTCACTTTCCACTACCTTCGGGAGAGAAGAAGAAGAGGTAGTAGGAATAGCGGGTCCATTGTATGAAACACCACTTCTGGTTGTGATCGCCTTTGCATCTTCCCTCGGGTTAGCGATCGTGTTGCTCGGAAGTTTTCCTGAGCCCGAGGGTTGATCATTTAAAGACTTCTTGAGATCAGCGATCTGACTGACCAACAACCTGTTCATTTCATCTTGGGATTTCATGAATTGCTTCAATAACTCATCAGATGATGGTACTGGAGGATGTGGAGGGAAATTCTGAGGTCGGATGTTTTGATTATGACCTTGTTGTTGAAAATTCCCTTGATTATGATTCACATTTCCCTGAAATTGATTCCCTCGATTGAAATTGTTTTGATTAAGGTTCCCTTGATGTTGGAAACCTTGATTGGGTCCAGGATAGAAATTACTTTGGTTTTGATAACCTTGGTTCATTCTAGGTTGGTTTTGATTCCGGTTTTGTAGGTTAGGATTCTGGTTAAAACCGGGTGGTGCCTGATAAGTGTTAGCACGATAGTTTGGTTCATTTTGAGGACGGTATTGATTACCTCCCTGATGTGAAGTACCGGCTATAGCATTGGCTTCAAACGGACTACCATCGGTGGCAGTACAGTTGTAGTATGCATGAGGACCACCACAAGTAACACAAACTTCAACTTTCTTCACTTCACCATGTGATGGTGTCTGAGTGAAAGTGACTTTCTTTTGGTTAGCAAGAACCAAAGCCTGAACAATATCCGTGAGTTTGTCAATCTTAGCATCGGTGCTAGATGTACTAACGGGAGATGAAGTAGAAGGTCCAGCATTAGACTGAGATTGATATGTCTTTGTGCGGAAAGGGCGGACCTGGGACTTGTTTTCAATGATTTGCAAGGCTTCTTTTGTGGTCTTGCTCAAGAAATTACCTCCCGCGGAGGCATTTAGAGAGTCTTGGTCAGCTTGTCTCAGACCATTGTAGAAAGTATCCATTTGCATTAACTCGGTAAAACCATGATGCGGACACTTGCGAAGCAACTCTTTGTAACGATCCCATGCCTCCCCGAATGATTCATCAAATCTTTGAGAAATTTCATTATCTCATTCTTAAGACTTGTAGTTCGGGATGGAGGATAGAATTCGTTAACGAACTTGGTAACTAGATCCTCCCATGTCTCAATGGAACGAGGGGGTTGTTTCTCAAGCCAATTCCGGGCTTGTCCCTCTAGAGAGAATGGGAACAGAAGAAGCTTAATGGCTTCATGTGGGACATTCTTGTATTTGATGGTAGATGCAATCTTGTTAAACCATCGAATGTGTGCATGAGGATCATCCCGCTCAAAACCATAGAATTGGCTTTGGGTTACAAGATTAAGCAACCCGGTTTTGAGCTCAAAGGTATCAGCCACGATGGCTGGGACAATAATGGCATCTCCGTAACCCTCGATGGGTGCTTGGAGAAGCTCATTCATCGGCTTATCTTCTGCCATTATGACAGGGGGTGGTGGTGGTAGACGTTCCTCAGTCACGGCTGAAGGAGCAGAACGTCCTCTACGTCTACGAGGAATATTTGCAAGCTCAGAAAGTGGACCTGTAGAATTGGAAGAACGAGTGCGCATGCACTAAGTATAAAAATCAGTTTTCAAAACAAATGCGAGGCAAAACGACAAGTGAACTTAACCAATAATCACAAATGAAATGGCTTCTTTGAAAAAGGTACACCAAATCACAAGGACACAAAGGCAAGTTTTAAATCTGTTGTTCGGGAACTTATTATGGTCACACCCCCAGTTAGTAGGTGTACTGCCTTGATTTGCGGTGGTTGATTTTTATGTATAAATTAAGTACCACTGAAAAGACGTAGGTATGGATATGTGCTGATGGTTTAAAAACTTTTGGACAATATTTTTGGTATCGTTTCGTTTAACCAAATCGTATTTCTTTAAGAATCACCTTAAAAGAAACACAAGCTAGAAAACGTTACGATTGTTTTGTTGTTTTATATTGTTTTTGGTGTTGTTAACACTTTAGGAAAAGTGTTAATGAACTTTTTGATTTTTGATTAACTTTACAAAAAACTGTTTACAAACGGTGGTATATGTGTAAGTACGGGTCTGAAAACTGCTTAAAACACGCTTACAGCCTCCCCGGCAGCGGCGCCAAAATTTGATTCGCTCCCAAATGGTCAAGTTTAATCACACAAGCTAACCACTTGTGAATGGTCAACCGTAATAAACTTAAAACAGCTCAGAAGGCAAATGCAATTAAGATCAGAGGAATATAGTGGATACCTGGGTCGTTAAGTCCCACGGAGGATGAATGGTGTTTAACACAGACAGATGTCGAATAATCACTAAGGATAGTGATCAGAAAGGATTTTGATTTATTTATACCTAAAGAAAAGTTTTGAAAATTATAGGGGCTTAAATGCAAATTAAAGAAAATTAAAAAGTTAAAATATATTAAATAAATGCTATCACTATATTTAAAGTGATGTTTTTGTGATTTATAAAACAAAATAACTTAAATAAACTATTTTAATTAAAACTTAAACTTAAATTACCTAAAAACGTGACTTAAAATGAAAACGTACGCTATTTATAAAAATTACGCGAGTGCGCAAGCAAAAACGTAAAATTTGTGAAATAAAAGACCTACAAGTGTAAAAACAATTTTATTACGTACTATATGATAAAAGAAAATTTTAGAAAAAAGAATTATATTTTTTTGACTTTTATATTTTTTTTATTATGAATTAAATACGATTTTATACTAATTAAATGTTTAAAAATACTAAAACTATTCAGAAAAATCTGAAACTTTTTTATAAAATACTTTATACTAATACAAAGTTAAGAAAAATACAAAAGTTGAAAAAGCTAGATTAAATAAGCTAGAAATGAGCTAATAAGCTCGTATAAGCTTATAATGGAAACAAGGCTTATGTATTAAATAATGCAAATAAAAACAGAAAAAGACCCAAGGGCGAGTGGTAGTGTGTGTGTGTGGTGAGCTGGGTGGCCAGGGTTCGAATCCCAGCAACTCCCTTTTTGCTAACTATTTTATTTTTGGAATGTTCTTTTTGCAACTTATTAAGAACACTGAAATAAGCAAATTGTAAAACTACAACTTTTTATAAAAATGACTAATAAGCTCAGTTTGAGCTTATTTATCTCAACAGTGGACACAAATTGAAATAAGCACAAGAGTTTAAGCCAAAATGGCTTATAAGTTAGAAAATAAGCAAGATTAAGCTGAAAATAAGCTAAGTAACTAATAATAAGCTAATATGAAAACTGAGAAAACATTTTGACTTAAAAAAAAGCACTTAACAACTCCAAATAAGCACTAGCTTATCTGTTTGCACAGGACACTGTGTGAATCACTAGGCACTTTTAAGCTAGATTTTAAGCACTGAAATAAGCTAGAAAATGAAAACAAATACTTGGATTAGCTAGTTGACCAGTTAAGCTTTCCAAAAAGCTAAATTACACAGTTTGGCTTACACTAATAAGCTTGTGAGAAGCTTATGAAGAAACTGAAAAACCACTGAGTCAAGACTCAGTGTAAGATGAGAAAAATGGACAAAACAATAAGCCAAGTGCAGCCCTATCAAATAAGCTGGAAATTGGAAAATTAAGCTTGGGACCTTGAGATAGCTAGGTTGGCTTTCCAAAGAACCAAAAATCACAGGCTAAAGCTAAATAACAAGCTCTGTGAGAGCTTGTGAAATAGGGTAGCTAATCTGTGTACAGAGCATATTTTGACTTTTTAAGTTACAAAGCAGTTTGACTTTTATGAACTTATGATCTATTCTACTTATTGATTATGTTGAATTAAGTTATATTAAGACTATAATAAGCTAAATTACCAAGTTTTAAACAGCTATGATGAGTTTCACCTTTAAAATCTTAATAGTGATGAAATGGTGTGAGATCAAAAGGTATTTTGACTATTGAACAAACAAGGACTAGTTTTCTTTGCTTCTATGAGTTGTTATGACCTACTGAGACATGAACCAAATAAGAACAACAGATAGAACAACCTAAAACACAGTGAGACAAGCACATCCAAACACCCTTTCAAAAGACTGTTTTGAAACTTTTCAAAGCAAAACACAGATTTATACCATGCTATGGATTATAGACCTTATTTTATCATTTAATAAGACTAAAGAAACACAAAATAACAACAATAACAACATAAAACCATGAAATTACACTTACGCTAATTTGACTGTTAAAACAAGATTTTAGCAACTATAAATTTTAAAAAACAAGTGACTGTTTTTATGGTTTGATTATGCTTAACTACAACTAATGAACATGTAAACACAGAGATTTAAGCTTATAACTGTCTTACACAGTGAATTGCCAAAATGGATCAAAATGGCTTACAAATGGATTCCAAGTGAAAAATGATAACCAAGGACTGAGAACAGATCCTATAGCTTCCCAAGAAGCACTAAACCCAAGGGCAATCCTTTATCAACCCTGCTCCAGCTGTGATCACCATCTCCATTGATTTTTGAATTTCTCACTATTTTATTTGTATTTTTTGTGATTTTCTCTTTTTGATTCTAAACTGATTTTTAAAGTCTCTAAAAGCTTTAATAAGCTTTCTAGGAGCTTATGTGAGCATATTCAGTCCAAAACAACAACTAACAACAACATTTAATTAACATGAGATTTTGAACTTTGAAAATGCATAAACTGAATTTGGAACTTAAACACTGAAATTACTTATTGCAAAAGTTGTATATTACACTGAACATGAGAAAAACAGTACTTTAAAGCTAAGAAATACACTGGAAATTCAAAATTAAGTTAAACGACATAAACTATATAAAATTATACTAGATATTGCTTCACATTGCTTCCCATCTCTTCTTTATATACTTTTGAGGCTCTGTTTATGTCTCTGAATCTTTCCCACCTCAATCCAACCATTGGATTGATAAAAGCCATCCTATACGTCCATTTGGATTTTTGGCGTCAAAATAGTCAAGAGCAGGTTATAGCAATTAAAGAAACTTGGGAGGTTGTGGAGGTGGAGGGGGGATGTATTCAAGTGGAAAAACAGGTGGAATTGTTGAAAAGGAGGTAAAACCAGCTCTGGTTTTGGTTTGCAGTGTTGGGTGAAGGGGATGTACAGTAACACTGGTTTGGGCGCGTATTGACTTTTTTTGACTTTGTGATATAATAGACGGGGGTCCAAAATGGGGGGTCACAGGTTATGACAGGGGGTTCTTTTGGGTTTTGGCAGGGGTTCTAAATACAAAAGGGGGTCATTTGGCTTTTGTTTAATACAAGGACTAATTGTGTAATTCTGCCAAAGTTAAGGGACCAAACCTGCAATTCTCCAAAAGTTAACAAAAGGACCAAAACTGCCAATATTTAATAGTACAAGGACCATAGCTGATTATTTTCTATTTTTAATAAATCCAAGGACTATTTTTGTCATTTTCAAAACTTGAGGGACTAATGTTGTAATTTTGCAATTTTACATTTCAAGGGTTTGTTTTGACAACTTTTGAATCTCATGGACCTTAAATGACATTTTTCTTTATTTTGATTTACCAGGGACTGTTTTTGACAACTTTTGAAACTTGGGGGACTAAAACTGCCAATTATGCAAACTTGATACGTTTTTCACCAGATTTTGATGTTTTTGCATTTAAAACACATAAAACACTTATTTGTGATATTTTCATCATTTTGATGCATTTCTGAGTGTTTTCAGATGTTTTTGGCATTCTAACAGTACAAAAATGATGAGTATTTAGACACTCATCAGATCACAATTGTGAAACCTCTCATAAATGTTCTGGCAGATTTCTAAGATCTACGTAGGACTCTAGAATATATCACTTGTGTCCTTATAGATGAACAACAAGCGATGTCATGTCAAGTGTTCCTATGAGATCTTTTAATGAATCTCGTGGCTCTAGACTTAATAGTGCATTTTGGTTTTCCTGAGCGGAGACTAGGGAGAGGGTCTCCTTCTTCGATACCAACGATCTCTAAGAGAAAGTCGATAGATTATGTAGGGTTCCCAGTGAGAATGAAACAAATCCTTTTAAGAGGAATTGAGTGGCTAGAAGGTTTAGTGCAGTGCGTCACTGGGTCCATGACATCTTTGTCTTCAATACCAGTGTCATCTAGTGACAACCAGTAGCAGATGAATTGAGCCCGGTTTCTGCCCTAAGGTTGAATATGGAGGGCTATTTCTTTTCACCCTTTCTTTTACATTTCTTTTTAATTCTTCAACCCATTCTTTCTCCTTTATCACATTACTCCTTTTTTCAATCATACCTAAGGACTTCTAGTTCTAAACTATGGGTATTGTCCTTGGGTAGATCCCTCCGGTTCTGGCGGATCATAGGACGGATTTCCTATCCTTAGTCACCTTATAACTCCATGACTGTCCTATTGTTGCCATAAAACCATTTTTCTTGAAAATCTCTCAGAGTGTTTATGATAGAAAACATGTTTGAAATACTCCGTGAGTTTTATATTTTCAGAAACACTCCCCCTTCACATGTGCTTATATGTTTTGACAGAAATCTGCACATAGAGGGTAGAGTTCGCACTTTTTGAATTGATCGACTTTAAATGAACAAGACCGATTCGAGACACGTTTACATCACTAGAGAACTAGCTTGAAATTATTACCCGTCCTGGTCAAGTCATAGAAAGTTTCTCGAGATGGTACATTATCCTGACTTTAATTTCTCGTCAATTCATTGGTTACGACTGAGTCGAGCTCTTTTGAGATTCAAACAACGATCATTAAACATTTTTGATCACATTTTAATCACGTTTCTCCCCCTCAAAAATAGCATATCGATGATGTTTTTGAAACAAAATGATTAAAATATATGTTTTTCGACAAAACATTTGGAGAGAAACTGATTTAGCATGAATTTTGGAACAATTTTGGTTTTATACTCCCCCTTAACGAAAGCATATTTTTCATACAGAAAATTTAGAATCAATCAAGGGTTTAGAGGGAGTTATCTTGGTACCAAATGTGAGAGATTTTGAAAAATCTTTTTGAAAAATTTCGAATCAATGGAACGCAAGATGAAGATTTAAAAAAATCTTTTGAAGATAATGAAGAAGAATTATCTTCATTTGTTTTAGGATAAGTGCTCGATATTTATGAAAATCGATTTTGCGTAGCACTTTCCTTTCTTTAAAGTTCGGGTTGCAAGCGGTAATACTTACAAGCCATTATGTTTTTAGGAATAGTGCTTTGAAAAATATTTAAAACCTTTGATTTGAATAAGCACTTTCCTTTCTTTAAAGCACGGGTTCCTGAACTGATGTGTTCAGAAGCCATTAATTTGAAGTCCGGGTTTCGTACTGAAGTATACGAAAGCCATTATTTGAAGAAATTTTGAGAAACGACATGTTTTAGAAAACATTTTAAAGAACTCTCGCTCAAGCATCTGTACATGCCCGTATCATTGTTGAATGACATTTCTAGAAACGTACAGAATATCGATTATACGAGAGACATGTCGTGAGAAGAATATTTTTGGATTTTTTGATTTTATATGTTTTTGTATTTTTTGAAAATTTTCTATTTTTATATTTTTCTTTTGTTGGTTTTATAAAAGAAATGGAAAATCAATAATAGAAGATAGAAAGAATGATGAAGAAGAGTTTACAGAATTGGAACCCTCTGATGAGCTGGGTTCAGAGATATTTGATTCACCTGCAGCCAAAGAAGAGTTTTCACAAATAACAGTGTTAGAAGTACAAGATTCCTCACGGTGAGGGTGATCACTATCAACGGTTGTAGTGGTTTTGACTTCCTTATCTTGATGAGTTTCACTATTATCTGTGTTGGAGAAAGTATCAAAAATCTTTCCAGTGGGAATCCATCTAAGACCTACTTTGTTGAAAACTTTTCCCGTGGGAATCCACCTAAGGCAAGATCTAGGAGTTGTTTTCTTATCAGATACAGCGGAAGACTCATTTTTGGAAAAACTACGTCCTGATGAGATCCACCTATTAGGTTTCCTTTTGATGTTCATCTGGTCACCGGGTTTGTTTCGGTTTGGAGTCTTAGTGGATTGTGCCTTGGCACGAGAATTATCTTTCTTGAGATATTGTGAGACACATGCATCATGACAAGCTTAGGCGTAAGAAAATACTTAAGCGTAAAGTGTTCTACGCGTAAGTCTAAGCTTATGCGTAAGATTAGGGTTTTGCCCAAAAATCCTTTACACTATCACAGTGTAAAAGATATCCAATAGTCGAAGTGTTCTACAAACTTATCCAAGTGAGGGAAGCACTGAGTAATCGTTATAGCTCGAAGAATCTGCACCAAAAAGTTATGCATAGAACCTTATGCGTAGTTTGACTTTCTTACGCGTAGAAATAGGGTTTTGACCTACGCGTAAAACATTTCCAGCGATTCAAACAATTTCTCTTGGACAAACAGCCTTAGAAACACTCGAATAACACAAAAATGTTGACCTTTTTCACCCAAAGTGCTTAGAAAGCTTACGAGTAGAAATGACCAACGAACCAAAAACGAGTTCAAAAATGAAGAAAAACACGTAAAGCTTCGAAATTTTTGCAAAAAACTGAAACTTTAGCACCAAATAAACCTTAAACCATAAGAATCTTGAATTTTTAAGTGCAAAAATTAAAGCTTTAAGCTTGACAAATATGACTAACGTGAGCAGTACGCGTAACCCTTCAAAACAAACACAAACACTCCTAAACCATTGTTAGGCGATTGATACCAATTGTAAAGCCCTTTTTATCACGTATACCTTATCACAACACTCACGTTCCCAACAACAAGAATACGTATAACATAAACAGATGTGTTATGCGTAGAAGAAAGATTAAGAGAAGAACTTGGTGACTTGAATATGTATTCGTATGAATGTGTAGAGAGATAGAGAGAAGAAAGGAAACTTTATTCCAAGGAAACACACACACACACACACACACTCAAGCACACCCCTCAAATGAGACTTTGAGGGGTTTATATAGTAGGAGACAAAGGATGCCCTAAGGCATGGGCATGGGCCGTATATGGGCTTGGACATGGATTGGGTTACAAGAACTTATTCAAGGCTAGCTTAACATAACTATTAGTCATTTAGCTTAGCCCAATCCACGAGCCCGTTGACTATTCTAATACGATATCTAACACACATTACAAAGTTCATAAACGTGAATGACCATCACTTCTAATAAAAACTATTAAGGCTAACAGTTGACTTTGATAATTTCTCATAATCTAAATGGGATTATATGATGGTGACGGCGAAAAGGAAGCCGGAGCTAATGTTGAATCAACACCTTGATTTTGTACCATTATTCCTCCTAATGAGGAAAATGTTGCCGGTGGAGGAGGATGAGACGGCCTAGGAGGCAAATCCTCTAAACTGTAGAGGTGTGGTGATGATAGTGGAGTTGTAAATGAGATGGCTCTAGGAACCAATGGTGATGGTTTAGTGGAGATGGGATTGTTTGGCCTAGGAGGTATGGTGGTGTTTGGCATAGGTAGTTTTGTGGGTACTATCCTTTTAGGAATTGGTTTGATTGGTTGAGTTGGTGGAAGAGGAATCCTTGCATTAGTGGACTTGACCGGAGATGATTCGGTTGAAGAGATTTCGTGTACAACACGAGCAATTTTCTTAGGTGGTTCTTTGGTGGATAAGTTACTACTTGAAGTTTTCCTCATGATAAGATTTCAAGAGGTTTGTAACGGTTTCTAAGTGCTGAAAATGAGGATGAAGATGATGACTTTAGGAGTCCTAACAATATGGTTTATAAACCAAGGGATTTGCCAAGTGCATTCAAGACTTAAGCCACTAAAATTTATTGGAATGTGATGATTAACATGCACAAGAGTCAACTTCAGAGTTGTATTGATCTAGGAACTCATTTAAGATGAGATGGAGTGTTTAAGTTAGAAAGATGAGCTTGAAATGATTGTTTTAGCTAGAGTTGGCATGAGTCTGTCATACGGATCCCACGGTTCCCTCCAAAGAGGGATCCACCTAGGCTAATCCTAGGGATCCGTCTATCAGCAGCTAAGAAAAGATAGCAATGATGTTTGTAAGGTCTAATGCCTATTTCTTCTTGAGTGTTTCAGTTTATCTAAGTGTCTTAAATGAAGGGGTGCTTAAGTACTTGAGGGTAATGAGTGATGTAGCTAATGATTGCCTTTTATAGAAGAAGTTGGAACTTTCATGAGTACCAATGAATGAACAAAGATGACACTAAAGATTTTGAGAGTGTCAAGTGGAGCTAAATGATCATAGAGATCAGATAGTGACTTAGGATAATGTTTTGGAGAATATCCTAAAGGCTTAAAATGGAAAAACTAGAATTTGATCAATTTCGACCAATTTTGAGGTAAGGATGATTATGATCAATTTTGCCATAATCGAAAGATTTCCAAAGCTAGATATGAGGGATCATGTGAGAGATGATGAGTGAGTTTGAGAGCTGAAGAGCAATGGATTTAAGTGAAATGATAGATCTACAAGCGTCTTGAGTGTGATCTAGATGAGTTATGTATGAGTATGAAAGATCTACTTAACTTGATAAGGACTTAATTTGCCTTAAGGCACTATGTCTAACTTAGTGTGAAGTGTTCTAAGGACATGTTTGAAATACAATGATTGTAATTGCATTTTCTGTTTGTCGGATCCCACGGTTCCCTAAGAATAGGGATCAGTATAGCACAACCTTTGGGATCCGTCTATCTGCTAACCAGAACCTTTACTAAAGGTATGCAGTGATTTTGACAATGCATTATATTTCAAGGTTAGTTTAAGAGGTTCTAATAATAAGATATCAAATGTAAGATGTTTTATTTCATGAAGGAAATTGGATTACATTGATAAAGCATGAGTACAAAAGGATTGATCCTATTTGAAAGACTACTAGATTCCTTGAGCGTTTTCGCTAGAAGGATCATCAAATGGTTGATGAGTGTTGGTGGAATCAAGAATGAAGAAAGTCTTCATGAGAGATGTGTTTAGCGGTTCCATCATCTTGTTCACAAGTACGTACAACGGACTTTGAAATTTAGGATGAAAATGCATGACGTTATGATAGAGGCGCGTCAAGAACATTCCATAAGGGATGAGTTTATTCTTGGAGCCTTGAAGATTTACAATTCGCCTTGCGAAGAAGTAGGCGAGATTGTATGGTTGTTGTGTTAGCAAACAATACATTATATGAGCACAACAAGCGGGAAGAATTTCTTGATTTCCCCTAAGACTCCAAACATTTTCACGTAGAATGAGTGCAAGAGGTTTGTACTCTTCTCGAATGTCTCGTGTAAAGATAATGTTTGGATCGGAGTAATATGGTCGAGGTTTGCATATTATGCGATTTAAATCCTCCGGGGAGGGTATGTGTGAACAATATGGACTATTTTCTTCACGAAAGTTGAAGAGAGAATCAAGAGACCAATATTCAGTGAAGGCACATTGTCCATGATTTGGAATCCGAAGGATGTGAGCAAATTTCCCAAGGGTTAAAACAAACTTTTGGTTTTTGATCCAAAACCAAAGAGATAGAGAGCGATCCTCGTTACGAACGAGTTCGACTTGACGGAAGAATTCCAATACAAACCTTGGACATATTTTCTCGTTAATTTCGAGAAAACATTCCAATCCTATGGCTCGGAAGGAGGTATTGATACCTTCTTCGAATTGTAGAGAGGTGTCTACAATACGTCCTTCGTGGAAGTGACGGTTTTCGAGATTATTGAACCCACGGACATGATTGACAGGTGTGTTGGGCTCAAGGGAGATGTTAGGAGTGTAGACGCTAGTGAGTGAAAAATCAAACTCATATTCATGCGACATAGCGAAACCTATAAGAAGGACAAGTTAATTTGATTGGTGCAAAACCGTCAAGTTATCTCACGCAAGCTAGCCACTTGTGAATGACCAACCGTAAGAAACTCAAAACAGCTCAAACACCAAATGCAATTTAAGATCAGAGGAATATAGGGGATTCCTGGGTCGTTAAGTCCCACGGAGGATGAATTGGTGTTAAACAACTTCAGATGTCAAATAATCACTAAGGATAGTGATCAATAAGGTTTTTGAGAAATTTATACCTAAAGAAAAGATTTACAAATTATAGCGACTTAAATGCAAATTAAAGGAAATAAAAGATAAAATATATTAAATAAACGCTATCACTATTTTTACAATGATGTTTTTGTGATTTTATAAAACAAAATATCTTAAATAAACTATTTTAACTAAAACGTAAACTCAAATTATCTAAAAACTAGATTTAAAATGAAAACGTAAGTTATTTATAAAAATTATGCGAGTGCGCAAGCAAAAACGTAAAATTTATGAAATAAAAGTCCTACAAGTGTAAAAACAATTTTTTTACGTACTATATGATAAAAGAAAATTTTAGAAAAAAAGAATTATATTTTTTTGACTTTTATATTTTTTATTATGAATTAATTACGATTTTACACTAATTAAATGTTAAAAAATACTAAAACTAATGAGAAAAATCTGAAACTTTTTTATAAAATATTATATACTAATACAAACTAAAGAAAAATACAAAGGATGAAAAAGCTAGTTCAAATAAGCTAGAAATAAGCTAATATGCTCGTATAAGCTTAAATAGACAAACTGAGTTATATATTAAATTGTGCGAAATAAAACTGAGACAAGTCCCAAGGGCAAACGGTAGAGCGTGTGTGTGTGAGCTGGGTGGCGTGGGTTCGAGTCCCAGCAATGGCCTTTTTGCTAACTATTTTTTTTTTCGATTTTTCTTTTGCAAACTTATTAAGCACAAGAAATTAAGCACTTTTTATAACTACAAGTTTTTACAAAAATCACTAATAAGCACTGAATAAGCAGAAGTTTTTATCACAGTTAACTTTTTAAAAATGAAATAAGAACAAGATTTAAGCTAAAATGACTTGTAAGCTAGAAAATAAGCTAAAATATACTAGAAATAAGCTAAGGGACTAATGATAAGCTAATATCATAACTGAATAAACAATCTTACTTGAAAATAAGCACAAATTAATCTCTAAATAAGCATAAGCTAACTGGTTTGCACAGGTCACTTGTTAATTTTCTAGGCAATTTCTAACTTATTATTAAGCACTTAAATAAGCTGTGAAATGAAAATAAATACTTGGACTAACAAATAGACTAGTTAAACTCTCTAAGAAGCTAATTTACTCAGATTGAATTATACTAATAAGCTCTTGAGGAGCTTATAAAAAACTTGTGAACACTGACCAATTAATGTACTAGATGAAATAGGACAATCAAAAAGCTCTTAGCAGACCAATTAAATAAGCTAAAATTGGAAAAACTAAATTTGGAACCTTTAGATGGCTAGGTAAGCTTCTCAAAAATCTAAATTACATAAGCTAGTGATCACTAATAAGCTCTCTGAGAGCTTATGGAATAGATTACCAATTCTGTGAACAGGGGAAAATTTTGACTTTTCTAATACACTGGAACTTTGACTTTTATGAACTTGTGATCAATGCTATGGACTAAATAAGTTATATTAAGCTATATTAAGATGATTTTAAGCTAAAGTATCAAGTTATAAGCAACTACGATGAGTTATGTAATCTAAAATTCTAACAGTTATGAACTAGGACAGAATCAAGATTATGTTGACTTTTAACTAAGTAAAAACTATATTTTATGCATGAACTGAGCTATTAAACACTACAATGACATGGAACAACAACAAGCAATGTCACAGATGCCCTCAAACAGGTTTAACTTAACAAATCCAAACACCCCTTTTAGAAACAGTTTTTAGACTTTAAACACTAAAACAAGTTTTTAGACTAGCAAATCTATTAATTAACTGATATTATCTATACTAAGACAGGTTTAAATTAGAATTATCAAGATTATAGCACTAATACTAAGAAATTCAATTTTAAGAAAATTGCTTACAAATTGCTTTCCAGCCAAAAACTGAGAACTGAGATCAAAGGACCACACCTATAAGCTTACCAATAAGCTCTAAACCAAATTCAATCCATTTATCAACTTGCTTCAGTCTTGATCTTCAGTATCATTGATTTTTGAATTTTCACCTTATTTATCCTTATTTTTTTTTTGTATTTTTGAGTTTTGAGTCTAAACTGAATTTTTAAGTTCCTAACAGCTTTGAGAAGGTATTTAGGAGCTTATGAGAACTTTTTCAATCCTTGGCAACAACCAAAAACAACATTTGAGCTTATTGAGATTTTTCACAAAATAATGCATAAACTGAATTTATAAACACAAACTGAAATTAAAACTTGTAATAGGTTTAGATTACATTAAAAACTTTAACAATACAACTTGGAAGCTTAAATAAATACTGAAAAGTAAATTTTAACTAAAACGACATTTTTAAACTAAAACTACACTACTTCCTACTTTTTTTCTCTCCTTCTCATTCCTCCTTTATAGACTTAAAAGACTCCCCACATGCTTCTGAGCTTATCCCACCACCATTGGATCTCTGAAACAGATCCTAGCCATCAATTTTACTTTTGGCGCCAAAAGTCCTAAAGCAGATATTATGCATTTAATGCTTTTTGGTGTATGTAGAGGTGGAGGGGGGGTTGTTAACCAGCTGGAGGGATAAGGTAGGTGAGGTGGAAAGTGGTGGTGAAAGGTGGTGAAACCACTGGTATTCGAATGCAGCAATGGGAGAGACAATGCTACAGTGGTAGGCGGTTTTTAAATTTTAAACTGTGGTTTGGGCTTTTGGACTTGGTGGATAATGGATTGGATTTGGTTTTAATAAAGGATCCGTTTGGTGTAGCTTAATAACCAAAGGACCAAAAATGTAAATCTGCCAAAGTTAAGGGACCAATATTTCCAATCTTCCATAGTTCTCACAAGGACCATTCCTGCCAAATGTGATTAGTACAAGGACCAAGGTTGATTATTTTCTATTTTTAAATGTCCAAGGACCATTTTTGACATTTTTTCAAACTTGAGGGACCTAAGTTGTAATTTTACAATTTTACATTTCAAAGGGTTATTTTTGACAACTTATGAATCCCTAAGGACCTTTTGTGATATTTTACAAGTTTTGATATACCAGGGACTGTTTTTGACAACTTTTTAAACTTGGGGGACTAAAACTGCCAATTATGCAAACTTGATACGTTTTTCACCAGATTTTAATGTTTTTGCATTTAAAACACATAAAACACTTGTTTGTGATATTTTTATCATTTTGAAGCATTTCTGAGTGTTTTCAGATGTTTTTGGCATTATAAACAGTATAAAAATGATGAGTATTTAGACACTCATAAGTGACGTATTATGGGTAAAACAATGATTACCTAATGTTTTTACAAGATGTTTATTAACAATGACATTTAACTAACTTAATGTTTGCCATTCTAGTAAAACATTTCTTTTAGGAAGAAAGTTGTTTTTATTTTTGCATGAAAATCTGTTATCCAGAAGGACGGTTCCCACGGTTCCCTTCTATAAGGGATCCGGCTAGTATACTTGCCGGGATCCGTGGGTCTGTAGTAACAGAAACAGATTTGATAAAAACATAGGTTTTACAATTTTATACCAAGATATGTGTTTTAGCCTGATGAGTGTCTAAATACTCATCATTTTTGTACAATCTAAACTGCAAAATCATCTGAAAACACTCAGAAACACATCAAAATGATCAAAATATCACAAATCAGAGTTTTATGTGTTTTAAATGCAAAAATATCAAAATCAGATGAAAAATGTATCAAGTTTGCAAAATTGGCAGTTTTAGTCCCCCAAGTTTTAAAAGTTGTCAAACCTAGTCCCTGGAATTCAAAAATGTGAAGTTTTGTCATTCAAGGTCCCTGAAGTATTCTAAGTTATCAAAAATGATCCTTGAATGATTCTTTGGTCAATTGGCAAGAAAGGTCCCTAAACTTTGGAAAATTGCAAAAGTAGTCCTTGGATGTTTTAAAATGGAATTTTATGCAAAAGTTATCCTTGTACTATCAATATTTGTCAATTTTGGTCCTTGTGATAAGTTGGGAAAGTTGGCAAAATCAGTCCCTCGTGTTTGGCAGATTTGCACTTTTGGTCCTTGATATTAATACTAAGCCAAACGAATCCAATCCAATCCGGCCCAACAATATCCAAGCCCAACCCCTTTGGCTTGACCCTTGAGCCAGTTCACAATACATTTTGAACCCCTTGACCCTTGGACCCCGTTTGATATTTTCCTCCGGTCAACGAAAGTCAAACAACAGAAATACCGCCCAAACACTGTTCTTCTCCCTCTCATTGCCTGAATCCAAAAACCAGAGCAGTTTTCCATGACTTTCTCCACCCCCCCCCTTACCTTGTCCCCTCCACTTCCACTAACACCCAAATTCCTTTAATTGATTGAAACCCACCCTCATTAATAGCAAAACATGCTTTGAAGAAAATTGGCGCCAAAATCCACTTGTATGGTTCTGATGAATTAGAGTGATCCAAGGGCTCAGATTTGGTGGGAAAGATTCAGAGGTCAAAGAGAAGTCACAAAAGTCATTATAAAGGGAGAGAGATGCAATGTATCATAGTATCTAGTATAATTTTCAAGTTTCATTGTCGTTTTTAGCTTACTTTTAAATTAAGTGTATAATTTAGTCTTCAAACTCTGTATTTCAAATGTTTATGTTATAAGAAAGCTTTTGTGAAACATCAATCTCAATATCAAGTTCCAATTCAGTTTATGCAATTTTTCCTTCAAAAATCTCATGTGCTTCAAATATTGTTTTTAGTTGTTTGTATGGACTGAAATAGATCATGTAAGCTCCTATATAGCTTCTAAAAGCTATTAGAAACACTAAAATTCAGTTTAGAAGCAAAAACAAAAAAAATCATCAAAAATACAAATTAAATAGGTGAAAAATCAAAAATCACTTGGAAATGGCATTCACAGCTGGAGCAGGGTAGATTATGGATGGCCTTGGGTTAGAAGCTTAGTGGTAAGCTAATAGGGGTGTTCATTGGTTCTTGTTCTCAGTTTTGAGCTTGGAAAGCTTTTGTAAGCCTTTTTAGTCATTTTTGCATTTCACTGTTGTAGTTGTTAATTAGCTTTAATCTCTGTTTCTTATTGTTTATTAGATATAGTTAAGTGTGTTTAAGCCTTAAAATCAGTTGGTTGTTCTTTTTACTTTGTAGTTTATAAAAACTTAGTTTTAACAGTCAAAACTGCATCATTGTCAATTCTTAGTTATATGTTGTTATTGTTAGTGTTTAATGCTTCATTAGTCCTAATTAATGATACTATGATGTCTGCAATAAGTTTCATGGTTGTGATTTGTGATTTGGTTTGAAAAAGTTCCATAACAGTCCTATAAGGGTGTTTGGATTTGCTTACTTAAACTGACACAAGTCTTGTGTGTGTTGGTTGCTTGTACTTTCTTTGTGTCTCATTGGTCATTAATAACTTAAGCAAGTCATAAAAATAAGTGGTCGTTTGTGGAAAAGTCAAAATCTCATTTGATTGCTTTTTGTGTGTTCACTGTTAGTTTTTAATGAATCATGACCATGGATTTGTGTTTATAAGTTGTTTATATTGATCAAATCAGTCTTATTTCAACTTAACATAACATAATCAGTGCTCAAAATCAGTTCAAAGTTCATCTTGGTCAAACCTTTAGTTCTTCTTAAAAAGTCAAAAGTTGCAATTAGTCGTTTTTGAATAAACTTTGGAATTTCATTGTGTGTTCAATAATAAGTTTTAGCTTAAAAGCTCTTAGGGTATTAAAGTCTAGTTGCTAAACAAAAATATAAAAATACTAGTTATCTCTTAATCAGCTTATTTGGTACTTATTTCTTAGCTTATTGTGGTTACCTGTTCTGTGTAAGTGCCCTGTGCACCAGTTACATAAGCTCAATCAAAAGCTTGCACAGAGCTCATTTGTTGTTCAAATCTTGTGATCTTTGTTTCTTTGGAAAGCCAACCTGGTCATCTTGAGGTCTCAAGACTTGTCTTTCATTTTGAAGCTTGTTTAGTAGGGCTGCAATAAGCTCTAAGTTTGTCCCATTTCTGTGTTTGTCATAAGTGCTTATTACCTTTTCAGTAGCTTATCAGTGTGCTTTTCTTTGTCTTTTAACTTCATTTCAGTAGCTTGTAGCTTATTTCATCTTATTCCATCTTTTGTTTTAGCTTGTGACCTTGTTTGAGCTTATTTCTACAAAATAAGCTCATTAAGCCAACGTTGGCTCATAAGCTCATCAAACAGCTTATTTGTAGTTTGTAAAATTTTTGTGTTCATTAAAGTTTCATAATATCAGTATTAAAGTAGTTTTCAAAGAGAAAATCCAGAAAAATATCAAGTTAAAATCAGTGATAGTGTTTATTTAATATTTCTTAGCTTTTTGATTTTTCTTTCTAGCTTTTTAATAAGCAAATCTTGTTTTTCTATTTTTCTTAGTTTTCTGTCATCATATAGTATTTTTAGAAAAAGTTTCATAATTTTTCTAATCTTTTTAGTATTTATTATAATTTTAAATAGTTAAAAATAGTAATTAATTAGTAATAAATAATTAAAAAGCATAAAAAATAACTTTTCAGTTTTAAAATTAGTTTTATCATATTTTAGATTTTTCCAAGTTAAAATTTTATTTTTCCAAGTTTATTTTATAATTTCTAGTATTTAAGTGTATTTTAAATAATAATTAATTAGTAATAATTAGATAAAAAGTGTGAAAAATATATTTTTAATTTTAAAATTAGTTTTATAATATTTTAGATTTTTCTGAATCATAATTTTATTTTTCTAGCCTTATTTTGTATTTTCTTCTATTTTAGAGTATTTATTAAAAAGTTAAAATAGTTTTTAATTAATAATAATTAATTAAATAGTGTTAAAAATAATTTTCTTTTTCTAATAATTTTCTTTTATTTGTAGGATTCCAAAAATGTTATTTTCATATTTTTAGGTCTTTTATTTCTTAGATTTTACTTTTTATTTTGTACATGTACGTAGTTTTTAAAACGTAAATTTTACGTTTCTTTCATCTGATTGTTGTGCTTTCCTATTCTGTATTCCATTCCATTCCAATCAATCAGTAGTGTAATTTCTCAAATCAAAACCTTTACTGATCACTATCCTTAGTGATCACTCTATCATCTGAGTTTGTTTTGACACACCATTGAGTCTCCGTGGGACTAAACGACCCGGGAATTCACTATATTCTCCAGGACTTCATTGTATTTGTGTTTTAAGCAGTTTTAAGTCTGTTACGGTTAGCCATTCACAAGTGGCTAGCTTGTGTGATTAGACTTGACCGTCTGAGACCAAATCAAATTTTGGCGCCGCTGCCGGGGAGGCTTTAGCGTGTGTTTAGCCATTTTCAGACCCATTCTTGCACATAACCCACCATTTGTAAAAAGTTTTTTGTAAAGTTATAAGAAAACATCAAAAAGTTCATTAGCACTTTTCCTAAAGTGTTAAAAACACCAAAAAAAATATAAAACAACAAAACAATCGTAGCGTTTTCTATCTTGTATTGTCTTTAAGGTGATTCTTAAAACAGTACGATTTGGTTAAACGAGACGATACCAAAAATATTGTCCAAAAGTTTTTAAACCCATCTGCACAAATCATACCTACGTCTTTTCAGTGGTACTTAATTTATACATAAAAATCAACCACCGCAAATCAAGGCAGTGCACTACCTAACTGGGGGTGCGACCATAATAAGTTCCCGAACATCAGATTTAAAACTTGCCTTTGTGTCCTTGTGATTTGGTGTACCTTTTTCAAAAAAGCCATTTCATTTGTGATTATTGGTTAAGTTCACTTGTCGTTTTGCCTCATTTGTTTTGAAAATTGATTTTTATACTTAGTGCATGCGCACTCGTTCTTCCAGTTCTACAAGTCCACTTTCTGAACTTGGAAACATTCCTCGTAGACGTAGAGGACGTTCAGCTTCTTCAGCCGTGACTGAGGAACGTCTACCACCACCACCACCTCCTTTCGAAATGGCAGAAGACAAACCTATGAATGAGCTTCTCCAAGCACCCATCGAGGGTTACGGAGATGCCATTGTTGTTCCAGCCATCGTGGCTGACACTTTCGAGCTCAAAACCGGGTTGCTTAATCTAGTAACCCAAAGCCAATTCTATGGTTTTGAGCGGGATGATCCTCATGCACACATTCGATGGTTTAACAAGATTGCATCTACCATCAAGTACAAGAATGTCCCACATGAAGCTATCAAGCTTCTTATGTTCCCATTTTCTCTAGAGGGACAAGCCCGGAATTGGCTTGAGAAACAACCCCCTCGTTCTATAGAGACATGGGAAGATCTAGTCACCAAGTTCGTTAACGAGTTCTATCCTCCATCCCGAACCACAAGTCTTAAGAATGAGATAATGAAATTTTCTCAGAGATTTGATGAATCATTCGGGGAGGCATGGGATCGTTACAAAGAGTTGCTTCGCAAGTGTCCGCATCACGGTTTTACTGAGTTAATGCAAATGGATACTTTCTACAATGGTCTCAATCAGACTAATCAAGACTCTTTGAATGCCTCCGCGGGAGGTAATTTCCTGAGCAAGACCACAAAAGAGGCCTTGCAAATCATTGAGAACAAATCTCAGGTCCGTCCTTTCAGAGCAAAGACATATCAGTCTCATGCTGGACCTTCTTCTTCTTCATCTCCCGTGAGTACATCTAGCACCGATGCTAAGATTGACAAACTCACAGACATTGTTCAGGCTTTGGTTCTTGCTAACCAGAAAAAAGTGACCTTCACTCAGACACCAACACATGCTGAAGTGAAGAAAGTCGAGAGTTGTGTTACTTGTGGTGGTCCTCATGCATACTACAATTGTACTGCCACCGATGGTAGTCCTTTTGAAGCCAATGCTCTAGCCGGTAGTTCACAGCAGGGAGGTAATCAATACCGTCCTCAAAATGAACCACACTACCGTGCTAACACTAATCAGGCACCACCCGGTTTCAACCAGAATCATAACATGCAAAACCGGAATCAGAACCAACCAAGAATGAACCAAGGTTATCAAAACCAAGGTAATTTCTATCCTGGACCCAATCAAGGTTTCCAACATCAAGGAAACCCTAATCAAAACAATTTCAACCGAGGGAATCAATTTCATGGGAATATGAATCCTAATCAAGGGAATTTTGGCTATAATCAACGGCCTCAAATTGTCCCTCCAGCTCCTCCCGTCATTATTCCTCCAGGACCATCATCTGATGAGTTACTGAAGCAGTTCATGAAGTCCCAAGATGAAATGAACAGGTTGTTGGTCAGTCAGATCGCTGATCTTAAGAAGTCTTTAAATCATCAACCCTCGGGCTCAGGAAAACTTCCGAGCAACACGATCGCTAACCCGAGGGGCGATGCAAAGGCGATCACAACCAGAAGTGGTGTTTCATATGATGGACCTGCTGTTCCTACTACCTCTTCTTCTTCTTCTCTCCCAAAGGTAGTGGAAAGTGCACCTCCGACACACAATGGACCTACGACTCCAATGCCCCCTCCACCTGTGGCAATGAGTCAAGTTACCAAGGAAACAACGGACAAGGTGCATTATTCAAGCCCACGAAGTACAACACACGTCCTACCTTCGGTAGTCCAACCTCAAGTTGTCCAGAAACCCAAGTCAAATCAAGGAGTTGTTTTTGAACCTCCTGTAGCTCCTGTTGAGAATCAGAAATCCAAATCTTCTATTCCTTACCCATCACGTTTGAATGAGCAAAAGCTCCGCGAGAAAGCCAGTCATCAAATGGACAAATTTTTCCAAATTTTCCAAGAATTACACTTTGAGATAAGCTTTGCGGATGCTATCATGCTGATGCCCAAGTTTGCATCAACTCTCAAGCACATGTTAAGCAATAAGGAAAAGCTGTTTGAAATGGCAAAAACTCCTCTTAACGAGAACTGCTCTGCAGTTATTCTGAAGAAGCTTCCAGAAAAACTTGGAGATCCTGGGAAATTTCTCTTACCTTGTGTATTCCCAGGAATGGTTGAATGCTTTGCCCTAGCAGATCTTGGTGCAAGCATAAACCTTATGCCTTATTCAGTGTGGAAGAAACTTTCTCTTCCGGAACTCACTCCTACATGCATGACTCTCGAGCTTGCAGATCGTTCCATATCCCGTCCTCTTGGCATTGCTGAGGACGTCTTTGTGAAAGTAGGAAAGTTTCATTTCCCAGCTGACTTCGTGGTTGTTGATTTTGATGCCGATCATCGGGTTCCTCTCATTGTTGGTCGAGGATTCCTGAGAACGGGCCGTGCTCTCATTGATGTATTTGAGCAGGAAATCACATTGCGTGTTGGTAATGAAGCTGTCACCTTCAACCTTGATCAAACTTCGAGGTACTCCGCAAATTATGATTCTGAATCGGTTAACCGAATAGATATCGTTGATGTTGCTTCTGAAGAGTATTCTCAAGAAGTTCTTGGTTATTCTCATAATTCTGTGAGTGGGGATCCCACCACATCTTCTCAGCCTATCATAGCCAATTCTACTCCTTCCCTCACTCCGTTTGAGGGAAGCGACTTCATCTTAGATGAGATTGAAGCATACTTGGCTAGTGATTCTGTTCCTTGGGAAATTGATCACGCTCCAATTGACATTGAGGGGGACATACTTCTTATTGAGAAGTTGCTCAATGATGATCCATCATCAACCCCTCACTCTAGTGATTCAATTCCTAATGAGATTAATCAAAATGAGATTAATCTGGAGGGAGATATTCTTCTAAAGAAGTTGTTAAATCAGGACACTTCTCCTCCTCTCCCTCCCATCAAACTTCATAACAAGGAAGTCAAGTCAGTTGAGAAAACTGAAGAATTTCCTGAGGTTGAGCTTAAGGACTTACCTCCTCATCTCGAGTATGCATTTCTTGAGGGTGATGATAAATTACCCGTCATTATTGCTCGAGATTTGAGTAAAGATGAAAAAGCTGCTCTCATAAAGGTCTTGAAGTCACACAAGCAAGCAATTGCTTGGAAACTCTCCGACATTAAGGGTATCAACCCTGAGTTCTGTACTCATAAAATCTTGATGGAGGATGACTTTAAACCAGCAGTTCAACATTAGAGACGAGTAAATCCAAAAATCCATGATGTTATCAAACAAGAGGTTATCAAACTTCTTGATGCAGGATTGATTTACCCGATCTCAGATAGTCCTTGGGTTAGCCCAATTCATTGTGTTCCGAAAAAGGGTGGCATAACTGTTGTCACAAATGAAGATAACGAGTTAATTCCAACTCGTCTGGTTACGGGATGGCGTGTTTGCATTGACTATCGTAAGTTGAATGACGCCACCCGTAAAGACCATTTTCCTCTACCCTTCATGGACCAAATGCTTGAGAGATTAGCAGGGAATGAATACTATTGTTTCCTTGATGGTTTCTCGGGTTACTTTCAGATCCCTATTGATCCACAGGATCAAGAGAAGACTACATTCACCTGCCCATACGGAACTTTTGCCTACAAACGTATGCCTTTTGGCTTATGTAATGCTCCTGGCACGTTCCAACGATGTATGATGGCCATATTCCACGACATGATCGGGGAAACAATGGAGGTGTTTATGGATGACTTCTCGGTCATTGGGGATTCTTTTCAAACATGTCTCTCCCATTTAGAAAAAATGCTTCAAAGGTGTGAAGACACCAATCTTTGTCTAAACTGGGAGAAGAGCCACTTTATGGTCAAAGAAGGCATTGTCCTTGGCCATAAGATTTCCAAGAACGGGATTGAGGTAGATAGAGCAAAAGTCGATGTTATTGCTAAACTGCCTCATCCTACTACCGTCAAAGGTATTAGGAGTTTTTTAGGTCATGCCGGTTTCTATCGTAGATTTATACAAGATTTTTCTAAAATCGCCCGGCCAATGACCCATCTTCTTGAAAAGGATGCTCCTTTTATCTTCTCCCCTGAGTGCATAGAAGCTTTTGAAACATTGAAGAAAAAGCTTACTGAAGCACCCATTCTCGTTGCTCCCGACTGGGACTTGCCTTTTGAGCTCATGTGCGATGCAAGTGATTTTGCTATCGGAGCAGTCCTAGGGCAACGTAGAAACAAGCATTTTCAACCTATTCACTACGCAAGTAAGACTATGACTGAAGCTCAGACTCATTACACTACCACAGAAAAAGAGCTATTAGCCGTGGTGTATGCATTTGAGAAGTTTCGGCCGTACTTAATCTTGACCAAATGTGTAGTGTATACGGATCACTCGGCTCTCAAATATCTCTTTGCAAAACAAGATGCAAAGCCGAGATTGCTTCGTTGGATTCTCCTCCTCCAGGAATTTGATATCATTATACGTGATAAAAAAGGAGCTGAGAATCTAGCTGCTGATCATCTGTCCAGATTAGAAAACCCTCACCAAGATGTTTTTGAGAAAAAGGAAATAAATGAAACATTTCCTCTCGAGACACTCAATGCGGTTTCTTTTCGTGGAAATTCTACCACCCCATGGTTTGCTGACTTCGCAAATTACCATGCGGGTAACTTCATTGTGAAAGGGATGTCGACCCAACAGAAGAACAAATTCTTCAAAGATGTTAAACATTATTTCTGGGACGACCCTTTCTTGTTCAAAATCTGTGCGGATCAAGTCATCCGACGGTGTGTTTATGGACAGGAAGCTATTGATATTCTCACAGCTTGTCATGCTGGACCCACCGGGGGCCATCATAGTCCAAACTACACCGCCAAAAAGGTGTTTGATTCCGGGTTTTATTGGCCCACAATCTATAAGGATGCCCACGAATTGGTCAAAGCCTGTGACGCTTGTCAACGTCATGGTAATATCTCTCAAAGGAATGAAATGCCACAAAATGCCATTCAAGTTTGTGAGATATTTGACATATGGGGTATTGATTTTATGGGGCCATTTCCTTCGTCTCGTGGAAACAAGTACATACTCGTGGCTGTTGACTATTTGTCAAAATGGGTTGAAGCAAAAGCTTTACCCACCAATGATGCCCGAGTTGTTGTGAAGTTTTTGAAATCTCTTTTTGCCAGGTTTGGAACTCCGAGAGCGATAATCAGTGATCGTGGTACACATTTTTGCAATGACCAATTTGAAAGAGTCATGCAAAAGTATGGTGTTACCCACCGTCTCTCTACTGCATACCACCCCCAAACAAGTGGGCAGGTGGAAGTTTCAAACCGTGGTATTAAAAGAATCCTTGAAAGGACAGTAGGCGAAAATCGTGCATCCTGGTCGGATAAGCTAGATGACGCACTCTGGGCCTTCCGTACAGCTTACAAAACACCCATCGGGTGTACTCCATACAAGCTAGTGTACGGAAAGTCATGTCATCTTCCGATTGAGTTAGAGCACAAGGCATACTGGGCCTTAAAACATGCAAACTTCGATATACAGACAGCTGGTGATCATAGAAAAGTTCAAATGAATGAATTAAATGAACTCCGTGATCAAGCTTACGAGAACTCTTTGATCTATAAACAAAAGGCAAAGAAGATTCATGACTCTAAAATCAAAAACCGCGTTTTCAACGTTGGTGATCGAGTCCTTCTTTTCAATTCAAGATTGAAGATTTTCTCGGGAAAGCTCAAGTCCCGTTGGTCTGGTCCATTCACTATCGCTAAGGTTTATCCTTATGGTACCGTTGAGTTATCTCAACCCGATGGTCCTAATTTTAAAGTGAATGGTCATCGAGTGAAGCATTATTTTGGAGAGGACATTCCTCCTGTGGTTGTCCCGGATCTACAAACTTTCCCCATGAACCAATGAATGCGGGGATCGAGTCAAGCTAGTGACTCGGTAATCAAAAACATTAGCACACACCATATGGGTTTTCACCCATATTTCTGTCTTCTTTCCTCCTTTCTACCACCCTAGTGTGGGGGAGTTTCCCCACGCTGTTGTATATAAAATCATGTTCTAAAAAAAAAAAAAAAAAAAAAAAAAATCATTTAAATAATGGCCGTAGTATTTCGCTTTCACGTTCTTTGTTTCGGCATAACCGCCGGTACTCTGAATATTGAGGGCAATATTCATTTCTAAGTGTGGGGGGGAATTCTCACGAATTTTATCATGTATTATCCACCCAATTCCCCCGTTTTTGGCCAAACTTTTTTTGGAGTAAGTGTTTTACACTTACTCAATTGGTTATCAGTCCGCCATGTCTAATAGACAAAAGGATTGGCTAATCCAGGAGCAAACGGCTCTTGGTAAAGATTTCTCAAATCCGTTTATATGGCTTGCAATTTGCCCAAAATTGTATGGTTCTCAACTCACCATATCCTAAAAAGTGAAGAGTTGGCTAGCCCGCAAGGTTATGGCTTGTGGTAAAGGCAGTGGAAAATCCATAATTGGTATTCAGCTCACCAAAGATAATTCTGATAATTTATCTAAGAGTTGGCTAGTCCAGAGCAAACGGCTTCTGATAAAGACACATCAAATCCGTTATATGGTTTATGATTTGCCAATAAATCAGATGGTTATCAGTGTACCATGGTTCTTACTTGAACTGAAACATTTGGCTACTCCAGAAGTGATGGCTTTTGGTAAAGAGTTTTTCAAATCCATTAAGTTTTCTCAAATCATTGCTAGGGACTAGCAATATCTCAGTGTGGGGGATTGATGAGTGTCTAAATACTCATCATTTTTGTACAATCTAAACTGCAAAATCATCTGAAAACACTCAGAAACACATCAAAATGATCAAAATATCACAAATCAGAGTTTTATGTGTTTTAAATGCAAAAATATCAAAATCAGATGAAAAATGTATCAAGTTTGCAAAATTGGCAGTTTTAGTCCCCCAAGTTTTAAAAGTTGTCAAACCTAGTCCCTGGAATTCAAAAATGTGAAGTTTTGTCATTCAAGGTCCCTGAAGTATTCTAAGTTATCAAGAATGATCATTGAATGATTCTTTGGTCAATTGGCAAGAAAGGTCCCTAAACTTTGGAAAATTGCAAAAGTAGTCCTTGGATGTTTTAAAATGGAATTTTATCCAAAAGTTATCCTTGTACTATCAATATTTGTCAAGTTTGGTCCTTGTGATAAGTTGGGAAAGTTGGCAAAATCAGTCCCTCATGTTTGGCAGATTTGCACTTTTGGTCCTTGATATTAATACTAAGCCAAACGAATCCAATCCAATCCGGCCCAACAATATCCAAGCCCAACCCCTTTGGCTTGACCCTTGAGCCAGTTCACAATACATTTTGAACCCCTTGACCCTTGGACCCCGTTTGATATTTGCCTCCGGTCAACGAAAGTCAAACAACAGAAATACCGCCCAAACACTGTTCTTCTCCCTCTCATTGCCTGAATCCAAAAACCAGAGCAGTTTTCCATGACTTTCTCCACCCCCCCTTACCTTGTCCCCTCCACTTCCACTAACACCCAAATTCCTTTAATTGATTGAAACCCACCCTCATTAATAGCAAAACCTGCTTTGAAGAAAATTGGCGCCAAAATCCACTTGTATGGTTCTGATGAATTAGAGTGATCCAAGGGCTCAGATTTGGTGGGAAAGATTCAGAGGTCAAAGAGAAGTCACAAAAGTCATTATAAAGGGAGAGAGATGCAATGTATCATAGTATCTAGTATAATTTTCAAGTTTCATTGTCGTTTTTAGCTTACTTTTAAATTCAGTGTATAATTTAGTCTTCAAACTCTGTATTTCAAATGTTTATGTTATAAGAAAGCTTTTGTGAAACATCAATCTCAATATCAAGTTCCAATTCAGTTTATGCAATTTTTCCTTCAAAAATCTCATGTGCTTCAAATATTGTTTTTAGTTGTTTGTATGGACTGAAATAGATCATGTAAGCTCCTATATAGCTTCTAAAAGCTATTAGAAACACTAAAATTCAGTTTAGAAGCAAAAACAAAAAAAATCATCAAAAATACAAATTAAATAGGTGAAAAATCAAAAATCACTTGGAAATGGCATTCACAGCTGGAGCAGGGTAGATTATGGATGGCCTTGGGTTAGAAGCTTAGTGGTAAGCTAATAGGGGTGTTCATTGGTTCTTGTTCTCAGTTTTGAGCTTGGAAAGCTTTTGTAAGCCTTTTTAGTCATTTTTGCATTTCACTGTTGTAGTTGTTAATTAGCTTTAATCTCTGTTTCTTATTGTTTATTAGATATAGTTAAGTGTGTTTAAGCCTTAAAATCAGTTGGTTGTTCTTTTTACTTTGTAGTTTATAAAAACTTAGTTTTAACAGTCAAAACTGCATCATTGTCAATTCTTAGTTATATGTTGTTATTGTTAGTGTTTAATGCTTCATTAGTCCTAATTAATGATACTATGATGTCTGCAATAAGTTTCATGGTTGTGATTTGTGATTTGGTTTGAAAAAGTTCCATAACAGTCCTATAAGGGTGTTTGGATTTGCTTACTTAAACTGACACAAGTCTTGTGTGTGTTGGTTGCTTGTACTTTCTTTGTGTCTCATTGGTCATTAATAACTTAAGCAAGTCATAAAAATAAGTGGTCGTTTGTGGAAAAGTCAAAATCTCATTTGATTGCTTTTTGTGTGTTCACTGTTAGTTTTTAATGAATCATGACCATGGATTTGTGTTTATAAGTTGTTTATATTGATCAAATCAGTCTTATTTCAACTTAACATAACATAATCAGTGCTCAAAATCAGTTCAAAGTTCATCTTGGTCAAACCTTTAGTTCTTCTTAAAAAGTCAAAAGTTGCAATTAGTCGTTTTTGAATAAACTTTGGAATTTCATTGTGTGTTCAATAATAAGTTTTAGCTTAAAAGCTCTTAGGGTATTAAAGTCTAGTTGCTAAACAAAAATATAAAAATACTAGTTATCTCTTAATCAGCTTATTTGGTACTTATGTTTTAGCTTATTGTGGTTACCTGTTCTGTGTAAGTGCCCTGTGCACCAGTTACATAAGCTCAATCAAAAGCTTGCACAGAGCTCATTTGTTGTTCAAATCTTGTGATCTTTGTTTCTTTGTAAAGCCAACCTGGTCATCTTGAGGTCTCAAGACTTGTCTTTCATTTTGAAGCTTGTTTAGTAGGGCTGCAATAAGCTCTAAGTTTGTCCCATTTCTGTGTTTGTCATAAGTGCTTATTACCTTTTCAGTAGCTTATCAGTGTGCTTTTCTTTGTCTTTTAACTTCATTTCAGTAGCTTGTAGCTTATTTCATCTTATTCCATCTTTTGTTTTAGCTTGTGACCTTGTTTGAGCTTATTTCTACAAAATAAGCTCATTAAGCCAACTGTTGGCTCATAAGCTCATCAAACAGCTTATTTGTAGTTTGTAAAATTTTTGTGTTCATTAAAGTTTCATAATATCAGTATTAAAGTAGTTTTCAAAGAGAAAATCCAGAAAAATATCAAGTTAAAATCAGTGATAGTGTTTATTTAATATTTCTTAGCTTTTTGATTTTTCTTTCTAGCTTTTTAATAAGCAAATCTTGTTTTTCTATTTTTCTTAGTTTTCTGTCATCATATAGTATTTTTAGAAAAAGTTTCATAATTTTTCTAATCTTTTTAGTATTTATTATAATTTTAAATAGTTAAAAATAGTAATTAATTAGTAATAAATAATTAAAAAGCATAAAAAATAAATTTTCAGTTTTAAAATTAGTTTTATCATATTTTAGATTTTTCCAAGTTAAAATTTTATTTTTCCAAGTTTATTTTATAATTTCTAGTATTTAAGTGTATTTTAAATAATAATTAATTAGTAATAATTAGATAAAAAGTGTGAAAAATATATTTTTAATTTTAAAATTAGTTTTATAATATTTTAGATTTTTCTGAATCATAATTTTATTTTTCTAGCCTTATTTTGTATTTTCTTCTATTTTAGAGTATTTATTAAAAAGTTAAAATAGTTTTTAATTAATAATAATTAATTAAATAGTGTTAAAAATAATTTTATTTTTCTAATAATTTTCTTTTATTTTTAGGATTCCAAAAATGTTATTTTCATATTTTTAGGTCTTTTATTTCTTAGATTTTACTTTTTATTTTGTACATGTACGTAGTTTTTAAAACGTAAATTTTACGTTTCTTTCATCTGATTGTTGTGCTTTCCTATTCTGTATTCCATTCCATTCCAATCAATCAGTAGTGTAATTTCTCAAATCAAAACCTTTACTGATCACTATCCTTAGTGATCACTCTATCATCTGAGTTTGTTTTGACACACCATTGAGTCTCCGTGGGACTAAACGACCCGGGAATTCACTATATTCTCCAGGACTTCATTGTATTTGTGTTTTAAGCAGTTTTAAGTCTGTTACGGTTAGCCATTCACAAGTGGCTAGCTTGTGTGATTAGACTTGACCGTCTGAGACCAGATCATAGCCTATATTTTCTTTTAGCATGCATACATGGCTTCTAATGTATCATGAAAGAATACGAAACATATAAATCAAAAGAAATGACAAACACATTATGAATAATAATAACCTAGATAAACTAGACTATTAATAATATTTCATTTCAATGCTAAGAATGATACAAAGGATTGGGTATATGATCCCAATGTAGATTAACAACACAAAGTATATGTCTTCGTATGAGAACTTCATCATAGGGAACACAAGAGTGATGAGTGTTAAGGCGATGAGCACGAGGGCGATGTAAACCATGTTGATGACGAACCTTCTTGGTTTTGGTTAGAGATGAGATGAGAGGAAGATGAAGTTTTGAATGAGAGGTAATTTTTGAAAGTGGAAGATTTGAAAAACGCGAGGATTTGATAAAGTTGAACGACGGATGGTTTATTTATGGGGAAGGAGGAATTTTTGAGATTTGTGTTTTGTTTTATTATTAGAAGGATATGATTTTTGGATTAAATGAAATAAAACACAAGTTTTATAAACCACGACTTTAGATGAGAAAGTAACACGTATGTGAGAAAGGCTTCCTAATGAAGCTACATGTAATACATGTATATGCACAAAAGATAATCATAAAAACCTAAGCGAGCATACTTAATTATCAAGCTAATGTCATTTAGAGATAAAATAGAAAGTCATACCTCTAGTACACTTAGGAATGTCTTTACAAATGACACAACAAATGTCAGTAGACAATTCCGGCTCCTTTGTGTTTAAGATACCTTCTTAGGGAAGGTATTCTTGTTACCAAGCGATTCCTATGGCTTGGTAGGTATGAGCTTTGACTAATCAACATGACAAAGAGGATTAGTGCAATTAAATGAAAAATAAATAATAAGAAAAATGTTGTCATCTAATCAACATCCAACCAAAGAGTTTTAAAATACATGGTGTTTGTTTTTATGAAAAACCTTCTTTGTAGTTTTCAATAAACCATGGATCGTATCAAGTTTTTAAAGTACAATATACTTCAAGAAACTTGGTAACGAAGCTCTGATGCCAATTGTGGAAAACTAGAAGGGGGTGGGTTGAATAGTTTTGCCAATTAAAACTCGTTTTAAACTATTTAGATCGACTTATGTCAATCTATTTGGATGTGTGTTGGATGTTGATAAACAAACATATAGAAATATAAGTATGTAATGAAAAGATAAGATTAAGAAGCACAAAACCACAACGCGAGTATTTATAGTGGTTCGGCTACAAGGACACCTTCCTTGCCCTACTCCACTTCCCGAGTCACCTACTCGAGAGTTCGTAATCACTACACGACACCGACTCCTTATGGTGGAGAAACTTTCACAACGTTGCCTACTCTTTTTCCGGTACTAGGCTAACCACCGGGTTCTTTCACACCAAGGTGAACCACACCTACCACAACGTCGCCTACCCTTTATCCGGTACTAGGCTAGATACCGAGTTCCATTACAATGAAGGAACTACTACCCAACACTACACTAACGACTAATCCCAAAGGAGACCAACTCCTTATTACAACATCATCAAGGATATCAATATCCTTGGATCCAATACTAATCTATCTTGTACATCGAAACACATCATATCGAATGTACATCTAAGGCACCTTTCACTAATGCCTTTAACTAGATCTTCAAGACACCATTCACTAATGTCTTGTGACTTGACTTCTAGGCACCCTTCACTAATGTCTATAATACGGACGATCGACACCTTTCACTAATGTCTTCGTCTTGACACTTGAGACATCTTTCACTAATGTCTTCAACACTACACTTCTTAGAAGAAAGAAAAGAACCATCAACAAGAGGACTTCAGTAGTCTTGATGATGAGGAAGCATAGCAACTCATGGACTTGAGCTTGCTTGACTTCAAAGGTGGTGATCTCGCCTTTAAGAGGAACCTAGAGAATCACACAAAAACAAAACTACAAACATAGATCACTTGAATCTTGGGGTTAGAGAGTTTTAAACTCAGGGAGAAAGTATGTTAGAAAGGGGTGAGAAACAATGAAGAAATGGCTCACTATTTATAGAGAGAAAATGCTTACTGTTCCCCGGATCCCACGGATCCCTCCCACAAGAGATCCGTCTAGTGTAATCCTAGGGATCTGTGGGACGCTCCTCTTTGCCCATGGGTATTTTGGTTATGGGTCATGGGTTATGGGTTGATCCATGGGTCTTTTACTAGATACAATGTATCTTATGAGTGCAATACACCTAGTCACATGGGTATGGGTCAATACCATGGGTTATGGATATTATCCATATATGATATAAGCATGATGTCATGCAATGGGTTATGGGTCAAGCTCCATGGATATGGGTCATGGGCTTTGGGTTGTACCCAACTACATTCAATGTATTTGGTCAATGGGTTATGATACTTAAGTTTCTACCCATTTATATTACCCAATATACTACATACTAGTTATGTGTATATTTTACCCAAATATGTAAACACTAGTTGTTGTACATATGTAATACTTAAATCATAAAATCACTTATACTTTTTTTAGTGTTTTATGTGAAAACGTAAGTGTGTTAGAAAAACTATTGGCTCAAACTAATTATGTATTTTATTTGTTTCGTTAAAATGATTTTACGTTTGTTATCGACAAAATATTAGAAGATCGTAAAATATAAATAAACATTTTTACGGCTTATTTGTATTAACATAATTATTGATGTTAAACTTGATTGACTGATAAACTTAAATATTACAAAGAGTATTTATAAGAAAAGGTAAAACCATAATAGCTTAATGAGCCTTGGGCTCGATCCCAGGCATATCACGTATCTAGTATGTCATTGAGGTCATTCTTTATTAGAAGATAATAGAATAAAAATTGCAACTAGATTTGACGCACCAAATGTTTGGAATCCGTTGATGAGCAGTTCTTGTGTGATTGTGAGGAACGAAAAGTTAAGAATTTTAGGGTTGAAAGGATGGTGTTTTATTGAGGTGAGGGTTTTGACGGTGGTTTATGGGAGGCTGCTCAACTTAGCCACCTAGGTCCGAGAATAAGACCTGCTCCGATACCATGTTAAGCTACATAATTCCCCGTAGGTATAATTTTATTATTAACCATTATTTATAATGGTAAAACTCTAGATGCCCTCAACCCACAAACTGAGTTTGGGCCTATTTATTCTCTAATACTATGATGGTTTATGGAAAACTTTATAAACTTATGAAGAGGTTTAACAAGTTACAAATCATAATGAACATTCATTTTAAGCTTGTGTGGCATGAAGATGTCTAAAATATCAAAAAAATTTCATAATTTAATGCATTTGAGTTCTGTAAGATGTTTATAAAACCTGAAAAGTTTTATAAATAGTAGGGATAGGTTCATAAAAAAAATTATAAATTAATGTCATAATTATAGACTTTTATAAAGATTTATCATAATGGATGTTCTAAGAATAAATTTCAAAACAAATACGTTATGTGCTGTTAAACTATCGGTATCCAACCATCAATAACAATATAACATTGGGTTGGAATTTTATTTTTTCAATAGCAATTGATAAGATTAGATGTTGATTATATAAATCATGTTTGGAATAATATAGTGTTAAGTTGATGACCGTCGTATGTCTTTGGTTGTTTTGTTTATATTTTGGATGTAGCCATGTGATTAGTTTATGTGTAACATTCGGTTAGCTGTTTTATATGACTTTTGTTTTCTTCTTTTCTATTATTATGTCTATAAACTATGAATGTAGTATTTTATAGATAACATATTAACATTGGTGTGATTAGAAAAACATATATTATATTTTGAATATTTTTAATTATAAATCTTTGTAATTGACATTTGATTAACAAATAAATAATGTTCCTTGTAGGAGTATAATCTTTATAAAAATGAATTTTAAAAAGTAAGTCTACGAGGAACTGAGGATACATTACTAGTTAATTAAAATATAATAAATGGTGTTTGGATCTAAATTTAGCGATACGTGTTGGAGCAATATGTAATTTTTGGATAATTCAATCTTTTTTTTTTCTTCTAACTTTTGAACATTAAAAAATTGAAAGAGTGATGTGGAGAAAATTGAGGAGTTAGCTAAAAAGTACATAGAGTGATTGGAGCATCATAAATGGACTAGAATCAAGAAAACGTGACCTCTCTTCGCTACGGTGAAACGTCATAGCCCTTGTTACGCCGTAAAAGTCACGACTTGTAATTTCTTTATATTTAGCCAAAAACCGAAAACACACCAACAACAGACCTGACACGCCTGGTTGGTGCGCTTTTGCTTTTTTCAAGTCAGCTTTCCTCTTACCTGATTAAAGTGGATCTTTCAATACAGGTTTGTACATGTTATTTAATACGTTTGATAAACTCGTAACAAAATTTGGACTTAAAGAGATGACCAAAACAAGTCCTCCCATTTTGCAAAACACTAACTTAAAAAAGTTTTCTAAAAGCCTTTAGCCAAGGCCAACATGTTTTTTTTCTCAAACATAGGAGATTTATACGTTCACTACCTTCAAATGAAAACATTCAAGTGACCATAATCCTTACGTATGTCTTTACTACGTAACAGGTTTACTCCCTTATTGGTCAATTAAGTTAAAGTCACTTTGCGTAAATGCATCTTTCCCTTTTATGGGTTAATGATTTACTTAAGATGTAAAACACTTATTTTACTTACATCAAGGAGATTAGTGAATAAACTAATTGTGGCTTAATCAAGGATTAGAAAATTTGAATATTTGAATTTGAATTTTGAAATAGGAATCCTCTTCGCATGTGCTTACTTCTCCAACACTCTACTTTTTACACAATTTAACTTTACAACATTCTTGTCTCCTACACCCTAACACAAACTCCTCTTCATTCTCATTGTCTCCTACATTCCAAGAAATGTCACCTTATACTCTCACACAATAAACAAATACTTTATTGTCTCATCAAACCGACATAATCCCTTAATTCACTCCCATTGGCCCCCAAGTTTTATTAAGGCTAGCCCCAATGAGGGGATTCAATCCCCCTCTTTTTCCCTGCCACGTCAGCTTTCTCTCTCCGGCGACCTTCAGGCGATTAGGTGCCCCAGTAAGGGCGACCAAGTTCAATTTTTTTTTTTTTTTTTTTTTAAACATTTTTAACACAAAATAAAATTTCATTAATAATTAAAACGTTACATAATAATTCAAATAAAATTAAACAATTACGAAATTTATTAAAACATTACAACACTTATTCAAGGTTGTGGCGTGCCTTGATCGCCTCTTTGAGTTTCTGCATTGTTTGGCGTTCTATTGCGGGCAAAGATGGGTCGATTGGCGTGCAATAGAACATGAGATCTGCATCATATTTCTTTTGAGCCTCTAATTCAACTTTTCGTTCTTCTAGTGCCAATTTTTTGTCTTCCCTTGCTTCTCTTTGTTGCTGTAGCTCTAACTCGATTTGCCGTTGTTCTAGCTCTTTCTTCTTCAAACCATAGTGCAGGTCTGCCAGCTCCTTCTTCTGCCCGAATGCCACGGACTTGATCTTGCCCCACTTCTCGGCAACACCTTCCATAATCCTATCTTTCGAAGACTCCGAAGATTTCTTTTTATTCTTCTTTGCGGCATCACGACCAGTTGGTCTATTAGGCACAAACGAAGGCACATCCGAGTGCACATCCGAGTCGGTTGAAGTCCTTGCTTTTTTGTGTCCCTCATCTTGGCTTAAAAAAGCCGGCATCTCATTATCCTTCCAAGCAGAATGGTCCCTCAAAATCTTCCAACAATGCTCCAAAACAAACGGATGACCACACACTACTTGGTATTCATCACACGCTCGTGTATAAACGGTGAGGTCATTCTCACCACTTCCGTAATTCCTGACAGCATTGTTGTAAATGGCACAAAAGTGACCAACTCTAGGACGAACCCTATTTTTCCACTTTGTAACGATAGAGTTGTACGTTCTTTCTGCACCAACCTCCTTCTCAAAGTAAGCAATGACTTTCAGCCAAAATCCTCTAGCATTTTGGTTGTTTCCGGTTACACTATTCTCGGATACATCACACCAAGCGTTGCACAAGGCGATCTCATCTTTTTTGGTCCAAGGCACCGAATCATTCTTGCCTTCTTTCTCGACAGCCTTCTTCTTCGCCTTAGTAGCTCGTTTCTTTGGTTTAACCGGCGACGTCTCTTCTCGACATTCTTCTTCTTCAACGTCATCAAGGTTGATCGAATCGTGATACGATCCATGAGCCGAACCGGTACCCGAACCGTGATACTCTTGAGCCGGATAACCCGATCCGGTTCCAGCATAAAAATTAGGATTGTTGTACAATTGGTCATCAAAATCAAAACCCTCAAGATTAATACGGTTAACCGGAGAATATTCTTGATAGTTTGAATATGAAGACGTTGATGAATCCATTGTTGGACGGTACACAGATTCGTGTGACCCATACATAGATTGGTTGCTTCGACGGGAGTAGCTTTGTTGTTGTTGTTGGTGGTGGATGTTTTGTTGCGGTGGAACAAATGGACGATTCATACTAAATGGATTGTTAGGGTGTTGTTGTGGAGCTTGTTGGGATGGATATTCGAAACCAGGGGGTTGGAAATTGATTATTGGTGAGACACCGGTTAACCGGAAATTCGGATCCGGTGTTAAAATATGCGGGACGTTTTGTGACAAACGGGATTTTCGGCCTTTGGTTGGTGGTGTTTTCTTAGACATTTTTAATAAAGAGGATTGTGAGATTTTTGATAGAGATGATTGTGAGATTTTTGAGTTTTAGTGTGTAAGATGTTGTGAGATTTGTGATGAGATTGTAGTTGTATTTATAGGGTAAAAAGTTTTTTTTTTTTTTTTTTTTTTTTTTTTTTTTTTTTTTTTTTTTTTTTTTTTGGATTGCAACGGAAACTAGCACAAGTTTTGGATTTATTCACATTGGAAATGTCGATCGTGGGGACGATCTAAATGGTTCAAGATGGAGGCGATCGACATGTGCTGCAGTGGGGCGATCGACACCCACTCGATCGTCTAGGTGGGTCGATCGACAACGATTTGGTATCACTGGGGTTAGCCTAAAACTTCCCACACACTCTTCTCACATATTTAAATTTGAATTTCAAACTCACATTGTCTTACACACTTGCTTCTCCTACACTCTTCCCTCTCATATACTCACAACATTCAAATTCGAATTTGAATTCAAATGAATTTCCCTCACACCTTAACTTCCTCAACACACTTTCCTCTTAGACACTCACAACATTAACATTTGAATTTGAATTATTGTCTCCTCCTACAAGACAACTATCACACTCTTGCTTCCTCTGCACTCAACTCTCTCACAAACTCACAACTCTTATATTTGAATTCGAAATTCAAATACTTGTCCCCTCATCCAAGACAAAGTTTGTCCAACACCCAACCATCTCACATACACACAACTGCTGTATTTTGAATCTGAAATTTGGGAGGTAAGGTATTACCAAATTCTTTGGGAACACTAATAGATAAACCCTTAGTCCATCGGTTATTCTTTTTCTCTTTGACAAAAGGACTAACTCTCCAACTATCTAGTTACTTACTTCATTAAATATTTTTAATATATCTAAACCTTGGCTAAATGAGTTGGCTGACCTTATCCTACTTAGGGCTTTAGAATGAACTTGAAAGGTCAAAAGTGAAGTGCACTTGGGGGTTTAACAAGAGTGGGGAGTTCATAAAAAAACCCAACTGTGACCAGACGCCTGGTCAAACTCTTGGTTTTTAATAAAATACACCCTCTTATCCTGTGTATTTCTCACCTCTTGCCATTAATTTTTTCTCTCTACTTTCTTCTCTCTAATCTCTTTAAATCTACTAATCTTCTTGTGTTCTAACATCTTCTAATCTCATCTATTGAAAGAACACTTCTTTCACAAGAGAGACACACAAGTACTTAATCCACTCTTGTCTGTTGTGTCGAGGGTCTTATTCTCTATACCCTTTCTATTAAGATTGAGTCTCTATGTTAGGTCAGGATTAAACACTTCAAACTTATAATCATTTGTGAAGTCTTATCCATGTGTGGATAAACAAGGGTATATAAATTCTTGTATCATGGTGGTCAAGGCTAGATAAGGTGAATGTCTACTTAGGGTTTGATACTTCCATTGGGGAAGTCTTTGTTGTCTAGGTAAAAAGTCGAATCGCGAGATTCTTGTAGGCGGTTCCGGGTGCGGAATACCATTGGGGGTAACTCTTTTCTGTGAGCGCCGATCTTTGTGCATTTTATGGGAGTGACGTTGTAACATTTTGTAATCCATAATAAGGATTATACTGGTGAATAATATCAGTGGTGTCGTGGATTCGTAACTGGACTTACGGATGGTCTAAACCCCAATCCTGAACCTGTATAAATCTTGTGTTTTGGTTGTTTTGCTTACACGGATATATACGCACTTGGAGACTTAAAGTTGTTAAAGTTTAAATTAAAAGACCGTATACGCCCCCTCTACAGTTCTATAGATTTTGTGTTTGGGCTTCCTCGTACTCAACGAGGAGTCGACTTTGTGTTTGTTGTTGTTGACAGGTATTCCAAGATGATGCATTTTATTCAATGTAAGAAGACTTCAGACACGACTCATATAGCAAGATTGTTCTTGAAAGAGGTTGTTCGTTTTCATGGAGTTCCAAAGTCTATTAATTCGGATCGTGATAGTAAGTTTCTTGCACATTTTAAGTTGGAACTTTGGAGGCGTTTAGGTGCATCATTGAACTTTATTAGTACCGCTCATCCTCAAACCGATGGGCAAACCGAAGTGGTTAATCACACTTTGGGCAATATGTTTCGTTGTTTGTGTGGAGATAAACCGAAGTTGTGGGATGTATCTTTAGCTCAAGCCTTGTTTGCTTAAAATAGTGTGGTTCATAATTCAACGGGTTTTTCACCATTTTCTATTGTGTACAAGATTCCGCCAAATCAAGTGGTGGATTATTGATTTATCGGGGAAGAAGAATATTCAAGCAAATATAATGGTGGTAGATGTGCAAGCAACTCATGAAGTTGTTCGGGCTAAGATTACTAAATCAAATGTTAAACACAAGGCCACTGCGGATAAGCATCGTCGAGTTAAGTTGTTTAACGAAGGTCATGAAGTGATGGTGTTTCTTCTTAAAAAGCATTTTCAGGTGGTACTTATAGCAAGCTTCAACAAAAGAAGTATGGTTCTTATTAGATTTTGCGTAAGATTAATGACAATGCTTATGTGGTGGATTTACCTAATTCCATTAATATTTCAAAAACTTTTGATATTTCGGATGTTTATGAGTTTTACCCCGAGGATGATGTTGCAGATGAGAACTCGAGGTCGAATTCTTCTAAAGTGAGGGGGAATGACAAGGACAACATAGAGGAGTTAGCTGAAAAGTATATGTAGTGATTGAAGCATGATAAACATACTATAATCAAATAAACGTGACTTCTCTTCGCTATGACATAACGCTTTGTTACACCATAGAAGCCATGACTTGCAATCACTATGATCCAAGTTACACCGTATAGCTCTCAAATAAGAGTTAATCCCAGCTTTCAAGTTGCTACGTCGTAAACAAGTTTTCTTTGTTACGCCATATAGGCAATGAATGTCGGATTTTCACTTTTATTTTTAGGCCAATTTTACTTTTTTAGGTGATTTTTTTTTCAAGATTTGCTTCCCTGTCTATACTATCTATAAAATATTTACACCATTTTCTTTAATCATATACTTAAAAACTTAATGTTCAATTACTAAAATACTAATAATTAAAAATAGTAACAATATCCACTATTAAATTAGTATTTTAAATATTGTTTAATCCTCAAACTTTTATCATTTTTTGTTTATAACCCATTCGCAGTGATTATATATTGAACTCGTAAGTTGCATCAAAGGTCACCCCAAAACACAAGTTTATTTACAGATATACACCGTCGTTTTGCGCGAGTATTCGTTTAATAAATATAAGGCTCGGGAACTATCGATAAATTTAAGACTTTTAAGTCTTTAAAATCCTTAGTGATTTTGGTCGACCTTTGTTAGGGTTTTATAACGTCAAAAAGTAAATTGCAAAAATTGTCCATGTGTTTGACGAAATATTGTAGACCCGATGTTTACAGTTCTGAAAATATAGACAGTATTTGTGAATTATTTTGATGATTCTATCGCCATCATTTCCTATCACTATCATTCTATCAACTTGTCCCTACCTGCATCCACTTGAATGAACATAGCATCGTTACTTAAAATACCCATCATTAGGACGGCTACCATACATGTATTCTTTAGTTGATTAGTTCTATTGTTACTTGCCTTTAAATAGGGATATGACTTTTGAGCCTTATGGGTCGTATATATTTAATGGGTACTACTATTAGTATCCCGTGGCTTTGACATTGGATTGGATGGAATCGTGTAAAATTAATTTTCCAGCCGTAGTTAAAGTTTTCATTAATGTATATGACTAGAAAACTTTCTATATATGTAAAAAAAATTCAAGTTGAAACCTGTCAAAACTAAGAATGAATCGGCTAGTTTTGAATGGAGAACCATAAAAGTCGCAGAAAGCCGATTCTTTGATTAAGTATTTTATGATTTGTGTTTCTCTTCATCTTCTTGACTTAAGATCCATGCTTGAAACTTGAAACTTGAAACATATAACACATTAGGGGGGAGGGAGTGGATATTTCTTACCCTAATACCCTAAGGGTGCCACCTCACCTCTATCCAATAAAAACCTTCCAACTCAAAACTACCCCAATACTACCCTAACACTACCCTACGTGGACGGAGTGGTACCCTAGTACCCGAATTCCAATTTTTTTTTTTTTTTTTTTTTTAAATACATACCCCCCTTCTTCCTCCCACCTTCTTCCTCCCACCAAAACCATTTTCCTTACCTGCAAAACCATGTTTGGTACCTGCAAAACCATTTTCCTTACCAAAAAACAAGACAAAAGAAGCAAAGATACAAACACAAGCACGGGTACATATTCGGCTTCGTAGCTCGCAAATACAACCCGGCGGTCGAACCCGAGCTGGGCGGAGCAGTGTTGCCGCTCGGGTTCACCAACCCGATCACCTACCCGAAGTCGACTCCGTCCCCCCTTAGAAGACCTTCTCATAAAACACTTCTGACAGGTAAATTAATATCGATATTAAAGAAATCGTACTTGCAAACAAACATTTCACCTGATATGGCATCATCTTCTCATATTGGTAGATTGGTTTTTGTAATATATATCACTTTTAGGGATTTATTAAGTGCAGCCCAACACCCAAAATAAGTGGCACGCTATCTGATGGCGTCAACACCATAAAATCTGTTGGAGGGGACGAAATTTACAAGTGCTTCCAACTTTATATTATTGCTCAAATTTAATAATAATAATAAGATATTAACTTCAATAAGAAGGTTTTTAAACGCGTTTACTAACTAAAAGATGTTTTTCTTTTTCAAAAAAGGAGCCGGTTTTAACTCGTATCTTACTCTATTGTCGATCGTGGCAAGTTAAATAATAATATTAATTAAGAAAAGATTATGACCTTATTATTCAAATATCACGTTTTGCTTGGTACTCGATTATTTTTAAAAGGAATCTTCTTTTTTATGCTGAACGAGACTGGCGTTGGTCCGCCGCGTTGCGGGCGGGCGAATTTTTTAGCCGAGGTGATTGTGCATTAATAAATAGTAATATATATATATATATATATATACTATATATATATATATATATATATATACATATATATATATATATATATATATATATATATATATATATATATATATTTTTCTTTTTTTTTTGGGCGGACGAATTTTTTAGCCGAGGTGATTGTGCACTAATAAATAGTAATATAATCTTTTTTTTTTTTTTGGCGAATTTTTTAGCCGAGGTGATTGTGAACTAATAAATAGTAATATAATATATAATCCTTTTTTTTTTTTTTTTTTTTTTTCGGGCGGGCGAATTTTTTAGCCGAGGTGATTGTGCACTAATAAATAGTAATGTAATCTTTTTTTTTTTTTTTTTTTTTTAACTGTAGCAGGCCGGTTCTAATTTTTTTTTACTGTAGCAGCCCACCGGCCCAGATACTGTAGCACTGTAGCTGCACTGTAGCATGGTGCCAAAAACGACGCCGTTTTCTTTGTGATTTAATATATACTTATAATTATTTTAAGCTTATTAAGATGTATAAAATAGCTTATCTTGCTTGATTTGCAAAATATTATTCAAGAGGTCGTTTCTCGTTTGAATGTTATTTTGATTAGATCGATAATTGTTTGACCAAACAAATTTACGCATCGTTTTATTTAATTATATACCATTTTCAAATAACATAAATCTAGAAACTAGAAACACGTAGAACGAAAATGACAAAGGCTATGTTTGGCGACATGTAGCTGTAGCAGTAAGCAGTAAGCAGTAAGTAATAAGCAGTAGCAGTAAGCAGTAAGCTGTAGTTGTTTGTTTAAAAAATGTGTTTGGTAACGTAGCTGTAGCAGTAATTATAAATTGTAAAATTACGAAAAGGGTCATATACATATTAAAATAAAATAAATGATTAAACAAATAAGGGTATATATGTAATTTCATAAACTAAACGCTTGGAGCAACTGTGAAATGCTTAATCAAGAAGCGTTTACATTGGAGCGGTAAGATAATATTCTAACGCTTGTTGAGGTGTTGCCAAACAAGCTTTTCATCTATAATGCTTACCGCTTGTCGCTCCTAAACGCTTCCAAATGCTTGTTGCCAAACATGACCAAAGGCTGGTAGTATTTATATACTGCATTATTTTGTACTCCATATCTTTTGAGTTTTGTAGAAATGAGTTTTTTAAATCGGTTTATTTGCTTTAATTTAATCCCTCCGTATCGGGTTTCAAGAATGACCAAGTTGTAAACTAAATTTTGGTATTTGAACTTATCATACGATGTTCGTCGGGACTTGTTTACAAGTTTATATATTGATGAGATTTACGGTTTAAGCAACTCAATAGAAATAACAATTATTGATAAATTCTACTGGTTTTGACATTTGGGTTTCGGCTAAGATTTTCAAAAGATTAAATAAGGTTGTTTTAATTCAAAGAAACTCTAAAATCGATAGTGATGTTTTTTCTTTATGCGTCATTTAACTTTTTCAAGGCTCAAAAAGGGTTTTGGGATCTATGAAAGTGTGAGCAAGATGACTAATTTATGCTCGATATTCAACTTGGGCCATCAACTCGAAATTTACTTATTACCCACTTGTTTTGACATTTGCTAAATATTTGACATCTGAACAAATGTAACCGGGTAGACGGTGATGTAATCTCTTTTGTCAGAAAATGGATAAAAATAAGAGGACAAAGTATGTAAGGACCCAATAACACGTTATTGGTATGTCACCTTAGCGCTATATCATACACCTCCCAATAACACACTAATAACTCAAACAACCTTCCCTCATAACACACTACTAACATCACCTGTAGGTTCCGCAAAATACCCCACCAAATATACCGCTCACTCACAATAAAAAAAACACACACACACACACACAAAAGGTGCATTTGGCTTGAGCTAATGGAGTGGCTCAAAACACAAAAGAGTTCATTTGGCATAAGTTTGGCATGTTAGCCGGTAAGGTTGGCACACGAATGGCTCACCAATGGCACCTCATAACTTGTGCTCTAAGAATAGACAATGGATAAAAATAAGAATAGGTATCGCTCATCTGCATAACACTTATTAAGTTATTAGTATATTTCATTGCATGGGAATTTGTCATGTAAAATAGTTGTGTTTTGACAATTGTACAAGACACTAGATAATTTTTGTAAAAATTTTACAATTATTTTTCAAAAGTGTACCTTACTGTAAATCAATGATCAAGACCAACACCTCACTCATGTGTTATAAGAGATCGTGGTTACGGATATCAAAAGTAATGTGTTTCCAAGTTTTGAAAGGCAAGGAAGAAGAGATTAGTAGAAAGAAAAAAATGTTTTAGGGGACTATTTGTCCAATAACTACTTTGGAACTGATATTCAAAGGATTGAATTTGTTGTACACAGAAGACTAAGGATCAAATGAAAAGAATCATTAAAATAAGAAGAATGAGAAATAACTATAACTACACATTAGAGATGCATCAATTTGATTTAAATGCATCCCTAATCTTTTAGATACATCACAATATATTTTCTAGCTAAAAATTAGATGCATATACATATATTAGATGCATTTCATCAAGTTATACAAATCCTATGTATTTTTCGTCCTATGCGAGTCAAATTTGTTGCTAGTACTACTTTGCATCGTTTGCACTTCAAAATCACTTTCAAAACTAATTGTGATGCATCTAAATGAATAGAGATGCATCTCATTAAAGTCGATGCATCTCAAATATGCGGTTATAGTTATTTCTCATTCTTCTCATTTTAAGTTTTCTTCTCACTGGATCCTTACCCGTACATGGAAACCACATATATCTTTAATACTATTTCATTCTACAAATTGTTTCTGCTTATCCTCATGCTCACAGGATTCTGACAAATGCCAGAAATAACGGTTTGGATTAGAACTATAAATGAACTGAACGTTCATTTAACACTTCATAAACCATTTGGTAAAAAGTTCGTTTATGTTCGTTTATTTATTAAATGAACGAACATGAACAATATTTTACGTTTCTTTAGTTAATTGAATAAACATGAACAAAAGTCGTGTCCGTTCATTTATGTTTGTGAACGTCCGATTATGCGTTAACGTTCGTTTATGTTCATTTATTTAGTTATGTTCGTATATCATATCTTTTAATAATATAATTTTAAATTTAGTTTGTTTAAACAAAACAATCACTTATAAAACAATATATTGTGTATAAATTAATAAAGTTTATGTCTTTTTGTCTATGTTCATTTATGTTCGATCGTTTATATTCGTTTAACGTTCATTTAGTGTCTTGATGAACGAACATAAACGAAAATGAACAACTCATTTTCTTGATAAACGAACATTAACAAAAATTCGTCCGTTTAAGCGTTCGTGTTCGTTTATTTGTCCTGCTAAAATTAAACGAACGAACATGAACAAGTCTATGTTCGTGTTCGTCTGGTTCTTTTACGACCTTAGTTTGGATGCAGTGAGAGAATGAGTGGTAATAAAATATATAATATTGTTGTGTTTGTAGGATAATTAGTAGGAGAATATTGTAGGAGGCTTTAGCAATCTTTTGTTTAATACGGAGTAAAACAAAACCTTAAGTGGGGACTTTTTCATTTAAAAAAACTCAACTTTCCCTTATTAAGTAATATTTTATTTCTTTATTATTATTTTTATTTTAAAATATTTACTAAAAAAACTCAAATATTTGGATTTGGCAATAGTTAAAAAAAAGTTCTTATATATAGTCAAGAAAATGAAAATAAACATAAAAGTTTAAGTGTCAAAACTCAAAAGTATAAAGAAAAAAACTTAGTAAAAAGTGAGAGTGATTTTAAAAATATTTGTGTCTAATATACAGAAATAAAAAAATCACCCGCACATACATACACCTTCCAACCTATGTGTAAATTTAAGATTTTAAGGCTGCTTTTTACCTATTGTCTTACATCGACACACAAAGAAAAAAAAACCCTTACCCCTAATTAATATATTAAATTAATTATAAGGTTTATATATCAACAATTTATATAAAATAAATAAATTAGTAATCGGTTTTTAAAAAACACAATATATAAAATCTCGCACACGCGCGGATATTATAACCAGTACTCTTTATATAATAAAAGAAGATAAAAAAATTGAAAACTTGTTCTTCTATTGATCAATGAGAATGAGAAAGCTCAACTGCAAAACCGAATCTCTTAATTAATTAATCAATTTAGTCAGACATAAAAAAACACTTTGTACAGCTTTACAAAACTTATAAAAATAGATGTGGTTTCCAAATTGTACAGGCAAACTTGGATGAACAAGCTAAGCTAGGGAAATGGTAAATAATGAAGAATCGAAGTGGCCCTTTGGGTTGGAGTAGTGAATTCCCATTTACCCAAGCACTACCTATACCAACACTGACTGATGAGAAGAGGGATGAAACAATGTGACTAACTAAAGATAATAAATGTGGGAAATACTCCATGAATAGAGCTTGGAAGGATTGGAGGGATTGACCATTAGCCTAAACATATTATCGAGATGCAACTTAATCACTGATCTCGAAAATCCAATATTTTTTTTCAGTTTCTTCTAATTAAATTTGATTAGAATTTAGAAGTAATGGCTCTGTGTTTCAAACTCAATAATAGGAGCTGCTAACACCACATTTCAAGAAGATGCCCTATTGCCATGAACAAATTGGCTACTTGCATCATGCGGCAGGTCCAGACTTTTTAACCAGCGTATGCGCAGCCACTACAATATAAAAACTGACTAGAATTTTTTATAAATTAATATTTGGGTTGTCACTAATGATGATTTTATTGTACGTTGAGGATAAGAATCGAGCAACACATGTTGAACTTTGAGTAAGTTCCAGCTTAAGTTCGACACATTGTTAGATATTTGGTAATTTATCAGGTAATACGCAGAAATAGAACTCAAACCTAAAATCTCAAGATTATTCCAATCATTTAAGCAAGTCTACAGGTCTAATTAGAATGCAATTACTATATATTAAGAATCATTACATATTAAATCAATCCCTGCATAATATTAACAAAAGTTCAAACTAGTTATATTTGGTACAAGAAAAAATCACCATAAAAGCAGCTCGAAGATAAGAGCCCTAACTTAGGCACTCGAAGGAAAGCTCACCAAGTCATCTTGCGGTAAAAACAGGCTCAGCATCCGCAGTAGGTTGAGTTCTTCTAGTGTATTTCAGCAGTAAACCATCTGAAGTCAGTCCTGGAACACTTAGATCCCTACACCAAACAAAAACAAGGATATGTGAGTATAGTATATATCTGAACCATGCTCCAACAAAACAAATGTTTCCAACACTTTTGCGGTTCAAACTTAACCTATCACATAAAGATCAAGGTATTGGAAATATAACACTGCAAACTTAAGTAATAGCAGTGGAAATTTATGTAGTATCACATTCCATGGAAGTTGGCGATCTGGCATAAAATTTGGAGTTGATGTTTGTTTGTAGAATCAAAAATTTCAATCCATTTACTTGATGGTTCTATTCGGATTATAATCTCTCTAATGGGTAAAATTAGCTCAAATGAAACGGGTCAAATAAAGTATCGAAGTTCGCGAAAAGTGTAAGTTTCATTCATATAACCTCTTTAAATCATTTCATTAAAAAAACTAGATGATACATCAACCAGTTTTATTTTAGTTATTATATTTGACATACTAATTATAACGGAATACTCGAGTTTTAGGTAAATAAGTGTTCTAGGACAGGCTGGCCTGTATTGACCCGTTATTCAAAAGCGAAAATGTAAAGAGGCAAGATGTAGTAAAAAAAAGCAGCACATTAACACATTGAAACATTAATAAGACCTGATGTAGGGGTGTAGATCCTTCCAATCCCATTTGGACCGTTCTTGAAAGAGCCTGGCGAAACGATTGGCCGGGTCTGATGGCAAAGAAGAGACACTAAAAGCATAAACCCAAGACTGAATTCCAAGCTTTTCTACCAACACTTCACCTTCCAACATATCCAAACTCACGACCATTCCACTTGGGGCTTCCATTGTCCATTCCTCCATAAAACTTTCCATTTTCATCTTTCCACGTGCTAATATCTCTCGTGCAATATGCACACAAACCCGCGTTTTATCCAAACTCCAAATACTTTTTCCACCTTTTTCACACCCATTTGTTCTAGTACCAAACACTTCCAAACAATGGTGTGCAATATCACGAGAAAATTTATCCTTCACTAGAGATTCCACAACCTCATTTTCATCAAGTGCATTCAATGACCAATCATTTATGAGTGAGTTATTTATGAGCATGCTACGTATTCTATACATGTATTTCTCATCAACAATTCTCCAATACCCATCGATCTCTACAGCAGAAAAAGCTCTAAGCGCAGACCTCAATTCTTCATCGCTAGCTTGAACCCTATCGATAAGATCATCCCATCTATACAAACCAGTATCATACTTATTACAATCTCCATCATACTTGTATGTGTTTTCTGAAAGAAGTGATTTAAGTTTGTCTATTTTGGGGGCAACCTCAACGAGCTCCATTGTTCCAGGTGCCAATTTAAGGACAGATGCAAATGGTTCATTACTGTTGGGATATTTTTCATTAAGATCTTCTGTATTCTCGTTTATTGTATATTGGTTTGAAGGGGGTACAAGGAATACAGAATTTGAGGTTCCAACAAATTTAATGGCGTAAGTTTTTGACCGTGTACAGAAAACTGCATCTTCATCCGGCTGTCCTCGTAAGCTTACTCTGTGTACAGATAGTACAATTAATAGTCCATCCTTAAGATATTATATAAATAAACACGAGAATGGCAGATGGAGTTATTACCTTTGGTTAATGACATCAGGGAGAAGCTTCTCATCAAGCTCAAGGAGAAGCAGGTCATCATGAGAACCAAAAAGAGGGTGATATGAAATTGGAATTGATGAGTTAGGGGGAACTTTTAGAAGTGCGTCTGCTCCTTTTGTACAGTCACATTCAGTCATTCCCATATTCTGCTTATTTGATTTATTTTCAAATTAGAGACTTGGATAATAAAAGTGAAAAAATTGTAATTATAAGAAATCAGTACGAGACATAATTATGATTAGAAATAAAAGTAGTGACATCATGCGATGCTTAATAAGCCCTTAGCGGTATTGTATACAAACAGAGATGACCCATGGTGTACTCAAAACTATGATATCTTCTTAGTTAATAGCATGGCCATCTTTCTCTGCTATAGCCAAACATAGACTTCAGAAAACCAAATAGGAAATGAATACTTTGCGCACATTCAACTTTTCACACTTTCCTTAAAGGGGTTCTCAGCAGAATGCTTACTGTTGTCACACACCAACACAAAAGGGGCCCCTAGTCGACATAAATGTTTTTCCATACAAAATCATTTATCAGTTTCTTGGTGATTGAGGTCAAAGGTTTAGCTTTGACCAACCCGTGACATAGTCGTATTAGTCATTATTATGTAGAGAGGCCCATTTATATATTTGATGTAATAAAGCCAAGCCCATAGTCTAGAATACTCTTTGTATCCTATATATTTGCTAGTTGTTATCAATAATAAGCAAGCAAAATAAACCTTCCAATATTCCAATAAGTCGATAGCCATAAGAAAATACTTGACCCTGCTTGTGGGAAGGGTCCAGCAATATCAACACCATACTTGTAGAAAGGCCATAGAGATGAAACTTATTCATGTCATGCTACAATATCCTAGGAATCGAAGCATGAAGTTGAAAGAGCCGCACTATGCAATATCCCTAGAGGCATCTTGATCGGACAGTAAATACCTATCCTCATTACCTTTGCCACTCTTGTGGTGGAAGCAAAGGTAATCAGCTCAAGCTATTATTTGGCTAGCGATGCATCAAGATGCCTCGTACGTAAACACATAGTGCGATTCTTACCAAATAAATGGTTCGGTATTGAGAACACCAAAACATGACACGATTTCCATTTCCTCAATGATTTCCATTTCCTCCTTATGGCCAATCTATAGTGGGACTTGAATATTGTTAGATTTATTGCACAAACATCAAGTAAGATAAAATATCCTCTAGTGGTAATTAATTACTTCACTAAACAGGTGAGACTCAAACCATTAATGTAACCAACAAACAATGAAAACCCTGTGACGGAAACATCCTGTATGTCATTATGATGTCCCTCAAGTACTTGTTATTGACAATGAGGAAAAAAAAGTTTACTAAGAATTTCTTCAAAACCTGGTGTGATAAGAAAAGTGTACAAACTAAACTCATCCTCAAACCAACAAGTAGAAGTTGCATACCAAAGCATGGTCCAGACTACAGAGAATAAATGCTAGATTGGGACGAGCCAATAAAGTATGCATTGGTAAATGATCTAACATCTTGTGGGCACACAAACTAACCCACTGCAATTATAATCAATATTCAATAATCACAAGCCTTTTACCTAAGGGCTAAAGTTCAAAGACAGTTGTGCTGCAAACATAATTGGGTTTAGAATAGATTTAGGTGTTCTGACCATATTTGTGGTATAACAATAAAATAAAATACCTATAAGACTAGATGATATAACAGCATATACATGGTTTAACATTTAGTAAAAAACTTAAATATAAAACTTGGTCATATGGATTAGTACATCGTCATGTGATACGCCATGTGCAAATATGAAGATGTAGTTTCAACAAAACTACGAGATACCAATAGACAGATTCCCGATTAATGGTGTCAGTCAGTCAGTGTCCTTTCTACATGATCTGAAGCCTTTTGGCCTTACTTAAGGTTTAGAGGCAGTCCACACTTGTGCCACCGACTGACATGAAGATTCTAGTTTCCTCAAAACTAGATTACTTCAAGCGGTATTGTGTCCAAATTCCAAACAGCGATGATCTGTGGTGTACTCTAAATTATTACATCTTCTTAGTTAATGGTATGGGTATCCTTCTCTAATAAAGGCAAACATTGAATTCAGAAAACCAAATAGGCATTTTTTTTTAAGGGAATATCAAATTTTGACCCATTCGCATCAGAACCCATATCAAATTTAAATTAATAAAGGTTGTAGCCTTGTGAATGAGCTATGAAAGTGAACAGTCAGTACACATTCATTTTTTCACACCACGCCTTAAGGGGTTCTCAGCAAATTGCTTATTGTTGTCACACACCAAACACATAAGGGGCTCCTAGTCGACATAAATGTTCTTCCATACAAAATCATTCATCTGTTTTTCAGTGATAGAGATCAAAGGTTTAGCTTTGATCCACCTGTGACATAATCTATAGCCACAAGAAAATGTTATACTTGACGGTGCTTTTGGGAATGGTCCAACAATATCATCACCATACTTGTAGAAAAGCCATAGAAACGAAACTTATTCATGTCATGCTACAACACCCCGGAGATCGAAACATGAAGCTGGAAGAAACGCACTGCTGCTGTACTATTGAGGCATCTTGGTCGGACGGTAAAAACCTATACACATTATCTTGATTGTTGCTCAACCAGCGGTAGCAAAGGTAATGAGCATAAGCTATTACTAGCTAGTGATGCATCAAGATGCCTCATAAGTAAACAAACAGTGCGATTCTTGCCAAAACACAACATGACTAAATGATAAAAACTTAAAAAGCTCTATGGCATGACTTATGGTTTAGAATAACAAAACATACTTGTAATATCATCTAATATAAGCTATGAATATGTAACATACTTTGCTTATTCTACTTGTATCATGGATATATGTTACATTAAATGGTCGAAATAAAGTACCCAAGCTACAATATACTAACATTTTGAACCCTTGATTATACTATCAAGAACCCAGTAATCATAAAACTGACATACAATAATTCAGTAAAGTGTAACTGGAGATCCAAAATAAAAGCAATTAACGATTGTAATAGAAAAAAAAATAAAAATAAAAATAAAATACAAATTTGATTTACCTGATTTGGGGCTAAGTCGATGGTGAATGAAGGTGTTGTTGTTGTTGTTATTAGGGTTTTAAGAAATATAAAAGAGCGGGAAAGTGTGACAAATGTGGCGGGAAAACACCCTCATGAATTGGATCTAGAATTTTCTAATACCAAGGTTGTCAAGATCGGGATCCTACCCAGGATCGTTTTCATCTTTGCAAGATCGTGATCGTAAGATCGGATCGGGATCTTAAGATCCTACTCTAGTGTTATTTCTTAATAATTTATGTAATTTTATACAAATCTACAAACTCTAATACATTATAACCATAAAATACTATGAATACTTCATATAAATATTGTCCTAAATTATGATTAAAAAATGTTTAAAAAGATTAACATGTTGTTTTTTGAATTTTACAAACAAACAACCCATAAATTTGTAGTTTTTTAGTTTGTTCCGAGAAAAGTAAGATCGGATCGGATTAGATCGTAAGATCGTATGGTCAAGATCGGGATCCTATAAGATCTTAAGCTTGCAAAGATCCTATGTAGGATCCGGATCGTTTTTGCTTTGCAGTATCGTAAAATCGTAAGATCCTAAGATCAGGATCGGGATCCTGACAACCATTTAAATACACTATTAGTACATGTGGTTTAGCCAAAATTCAGGTTTAATCCCCACTATCTAGAAATTACGGCATTGCCTCACCAAGCGTTTGGATTTTTGTACGCTGCTAGTCCAAAATCCTAAATGAGTGTTGTGATTGATGAAATAAATGAAGACAATGGTGTTGGTAATAGTAGTCACAGTCCATAACATTGTTAAAAAGGTTATTCTTGGAAATGTTTCATCATGATGAGCCACCAGTAAGTAATGAATTAATTGGGTATACTCAACTAACTTGAAGAAATATATGATGTCTTTGGTAATATTAACTTAAGTTTTGCTAAAAGTCTTAGTTTAGAAGTTGAAGAAATATCTGATTTAGGAATTGATGACAAAGGTTTAAGAGAAGATCTAACACTGAAAATATTGTGAATGATACTGTGATGAAAGGTGCTAATGATAGCGTTGATAATGATATTGTAAAGGAAGAGGAAAATTATGATGATATGGTTGCAAGTGATAGGGTAAAGGATGAGAATGATGTTGATGAAGGAGATAAAAGACATAGTTTACATGCATGCATTCCATTGAAACCAGAAAGAAACTGAAATTGTTATGGAATGACAAAAGGGGATTTAGAGCCATATATGTTGGGCTTGTTTGTGGCCCTAGCGAGTTTAGGCCTTGCGAAGATGGGTCTACGAAAGATGGTGCAAATGGATCAATTGGTCCAAATACAAGGTCTAGGTCAAAAAAAGATTTAGAAAAAGGAAAAACAATAAATGAAGAGGAAGAGAAAGGGTGTCCTTGGAAATTTATTGCACTAAAGATCATGAGGAATAATCTTGGATATGCAAGACACATAAAGATGAGCATTTATGTCTTTAGTCAAGAGACAATAAAGCTTGCAACTATAAGTTCTTATCAAAGCAAATTATAGAGCGGGTTAATGTAGATCTTGATATACCCACAAAGGTTGTACAAAATGCACTTTAAAAAAAGTAGGAATCAAATGTTCCTCATATGAAGGCATTCAAAGCTAAGGCACAAGATGATATGTTGATAAAGGGTGATCACAATGCACAATATGCAATGTTAATAGATTGTATCTTGAAGTTGTGAATATAAAAATCTTGAACCTACAGTCAAATGTCAAGTTAAAATGCCAGATGATCATAATGCTCCTACAAGAGTCTTCAAGAGAATCTATGTATGTCTTGGTGCATTAACGTAAGAGTTCCAAGCTACTGGAAGGAATCATTGGGTTTGGATGAGGATTTCATGAGTGGACCATTCCTTGGACAGGTTTTAAAAACTGTTGGTATTGATGCTAATAATGGCATATATCATGTTGTATATGCTATTGTGGAATCTGAATGCAGAGACTCGTGGTGTTGGTTTTTGAATTGTTTGGGGGATGACCTGATCTATTCGAAAACTCCAATTTTACTTTTAGTCAAAATGACAGACTTTAAACTCTTTTAACTGCTGTAAATGTCTACGACTTTTTATAACCATATACTCTTTAAAATGTTTTACACTTTTTGTTGGTTTTTGGTATCATTAAAGCTTTGGCTTAAGTTTTCCCAAGTGTAGAACATAAATATTGCTTAAGGCATATCTATGAAAACATGAAGAAACAATAGAAGGGATTAACTTATAAGCAAATGATATGGAAATGTGCTACATCAACAAAAGTACATGACTATCAAACTGTTGTGAGTGAGTTTAAGGAATTATCTCCTGGTGCATATGCTTGGTTGTCACAGATTCCACCACAACATTGGTCTATAGCACACTTTTCTGGCAAACTGTTATTTCTTAAGTTAAATTAACCCATAGTGTATACATTCCTTTGCTAAGTAAGTTTTTGTAATCGTTTGTAGGAAGAGGTCATTTAGATGTGTTGCTAAATAATTTGTGTAAAGTGCTGAATGGTAAGATTGTCAAAGGTAAGGTTTAGGGGTGAAAACGAGCCGAGCCGAGCTCGAGCTCGTTTAGGCTCGAGCTCGGCTCGTTTATATATAAAAAGCTCGAGCTCGAGCTCGTTTCGAGCCTCACATTTTGAGCTCGAGCTCGGCTCGTGAAATTTTTCACAAGCTCGAGCTCGGCTCGTTAACACAAAGCTCGACTCGTTAACACAAGGCTCGAGCTCGTTAACACGGTTATACGTATAGAAAATATATATACGTATATATTTCTAGGGCTCGTTTAGGCTCGCGAGCCTAAACGAGCCTTTTGTATAGAGCTCGGACTCGAGCTCGATTATTAAATGAGCCCAAACTTAGGCTCGAGCTCGGGCTCGAGCTCGTTTAGGCTCGGCTCGTTCGAGCTTTTTAGCGATCCAATCCCGAGCTTTTCACGAGCGGCTCGGCTCGTTTCCACCCCTAGTAAGGTTAAACCAGTTGTCATTACTTTAGAGTTCCTTGGAGAGTACTGCATGAAAATTATTGTGAATGTTGTAAAAGTGATTAATAAATGTCCTGGTCCTCTAACCCATATTGCAATTACTATTATGAAAAACATCAAAACTAAAGCAAGTAAGTATATTATGCAGTGGAATGAGATTGATGAGTGTCTAAATACTCATCATTTTTGTACTGTTTTGAATGCCAAAAACATCTGAAAACACTCATAAATGCATCAAAATGATGAAAATATCACAAATAAGTGTTTTATATGTTTTAAATGCAAAAATGCCAAAATCTGGTGAAAAACGTATCAAGTTTGCATAATTGGCAGTTTTAGTCCCTCAAGTTTCAAAAGTTGTCAAATTTAGTCCCTGGTAATTCAAAAACTTGTAAAATATCATTTAAGGTCCATGGGATTCAAAAGTTGTCAAAATAAACCCTTTAAAGTTTACAATTTACAAAATGACAACTTTAGTCCCTAAAGTTTGAAAATTGTCAAAAATAGTCCTTGGTTAATTTAAAAAGTGAAAATTATCAAATATTAACCTTGTACTATTAATAAATGACAAAATTGGTCCTTATGATAAACTTTTGGAAAATTACAAGTTTGGTCCCTAGAGTTACAAAATTGGCAGTTTTAGTCCTTGGACTTATAAAAATGGAATTTTATGCAAATTTAGTCCTTGTACTAACCATTATTTGCAGGATTGACCCTTGTGATAACCTTGGAAACTTGTCAATTTCAGTCCCTCACTTTTGGCCTAATTACAATTTTGGTCCTTGTGTGTTACTAGCTACAAAAACCAAACGGACCTCTTTATTATTAACAAACCAAGCCCAAACCCAATATCACAACCCGGCCCAATTTTTAAACAGATAATACCGCGTACACTGTTCACATCCCTCTCCCACCCCTGCATACCTGAAACCACCTGGTTTTCTACACCTCACCTCCACTTTCCACCTTTCAAACTTATCCCCCCAGTTGTATATCTAATCCCTAACACCTCCATATCCTCCCAAACTGCATTAATTGCAGAAACCCACCCAAAGACTTTTTGGCGCCAATTTGCAAATCAATGGCTGAGATATGTTACAGAGATCCAATGGTGGTGGGATAAACTCAGAAGCATGTGGGGAGTCTAAAAAGGCTATAAAGAAAGAAAAAGAAGCAGAGGAGAAGACCAAGTAGTGTAATTTAGTTTAGGATATGTCGTTATAGTTAATTTTTAAATTCCAGTTTATGTTCAAGCTTTTCAATACTTTGTAATTATATTCCAGTGTTTTTCAAACTTATTTACAGTGTCAATTTCAGTTTATACATATAAACTCAGTTTGTGTGAATTTCAAGATGTCAAGTTCATATGAATGTTGTTTGTAGTTGATATCAAGCTCATATAAGCTCTCATATAAGCTTTAACAAGCTCAGTTTAGCTTATTACTTACTCAGAAACTCACTTACTCCAATTTTACTCTCAAAATTATCTTGGTCAACAAAAGTCAAAGGGGGAGGTAATTTGTTCTTGGATATTGGAATAAGCCTGGAAATGCTTGTAGGAGACCTTTGAACTTGTTCAAACATTATTCAGACAGAAATTAAGGTTAACAGTTTGATTTCTTTAATTTTCAATTCTTAGCATAAAATTAGCTTAAATAGAATCTGTTGGTTAATTGCTTTCAATATTGTTTAGTTATGTGTGTATCAGTCTTAATTCAGTTAGTTATATTCAGTTTAATGATTAAATGGCTTGAACAATTCCATTGCTTAGTCAAAATTCAGTTTAGCCATTATAAAGGACTGTTTGGATGTGATGAGTTAATTAGGATAGAGACCAGTGGTGTTGTTATTTATTGTTGTTCTAAGTCCCAATAGGTCATAACAACTCAGTGCAGTCACAAAAACCAGTTCTCATTACATTAAAAGTCAAAATAGTTTCTTATCTCAATTTTCAGTTCACTGTTAGGATTTTTAAATAATCTCATCTAAGTAGTTGATAACTTGATAATATAGCTTATAATCATCTTATTATAGCTTATCATAACATGTTCAGTTTATAAAATCAATCACAAAGTCATATAAGTCAAACTGCTTCATAACTGAAAAGTCAAAATTTTTCCAAATGCAGTTTTTGAATAAACTTTAGAATTTCATTGTGTGTTTATTATTAGGATTTAACCATTCAGCTTTTGGGATAATAAAATTTAGTTGCTTAAATAAACTTTAAAAATATTAGTTCAGTTCTAACTAGCTTATCAAGTGCTTATTTTCTAGCTTCTTTTGACCCCCTTGTCAAAATGCATGCTCTGTGCACACACTCAGTATTCACTGAGTGTGCACAGGCACAACTTGCAGCTTGTTCACAAGCTTCATTCAAGCTTGTTAGAAGCTGATTTTTGGTCCAAGTATATTAGGCCAGGTCTACTTTAATTCCCTATATCTGTTTTTCCATTTAGCTTATTTGTTTAGCTTATGCAATAGCTTAAAGTAAGCCTTCTAATCACTGTTTTTCATTATTAATCCAATAAGCTCAAAACTAGTTTAAGCTTATTTAATAATTAAGAGTACTGTTAATTAGCTAATTTAGACTTAATATAGCATTAGTTAGCTTCTGTGTTCAACTGGTACTCTGTGGTGGCTTTTGGCTTATTTTGAATTGCTTATTAATAAGTAGTTACACTGCAGTTGCATTTTCCTCCACATAAGCATATGTTTTTATATTTTTTATAAACTTAGAATAATATTTTAGCATTTTCCTGAATTTTTCAGATTTTTCCATCACTGTTTAGTATTTTTCCTTATTTAAACTAGTTTTTAATCCTTTTTAAATAGCTTTTAATACAAATAAATCAGAAAAAGCTTAAAAAAATATGTTTTCAATTTTCATAGATTAAGATAAATATAAAAGTCATAAAAAGTATTTTTTTCATAATTTTCTTGGTTTAAATAGTATTTTCTAGCATTTTAATTAGTTTTAAATAGTATTAAATTAATAATAAATACATAAAAAGTCTAAAAAATATATTTTTAGTTTTAAAATAAGTTTTATCATATTTTAGATTTTTCTAAGTTATAATTTCATTTTTCTAGGTTAATTTTGTATTTTCTTATATTTTAGTGCATTTTAAATACTTAATAAATAGTTTTTAATTAATTATAATTAAATAAATAGTTTTAAAAATAATTTTCTTTTTCTAATAATTTTCTGTTATTATTAGGATTGTAAAAATGTCATTTTCATATTTGTAGGCCTTTTATTTCTTTAAACTCACGTTTTATTTTGTACGTTTACGTAATTTTATTTAAACGTACGTTTTAGGTTTTAAACGTTCATCGATTTTAAAAATAGTGATAGTGTTTATTTAATATATTTTAACTTTTTAATTTCTTTTAATTTGCATTTAAGCCCCTGTAATTTATAAAACTTTTCTTTAGGTATAAATATCTCAAAATCCTTTCTGATCACTATCCTTAGTGATTATTCGACATCTGAAGTTGTTTAACACCAATTCAACCTCCGTGGGACTTAACGACCCAGGAATCCCCTATATTCCTCTGATCTAAATTGCATTTGGTGTGTGAACTGTTTTGAGTTTCTTACGGTTGGTCATTCACAAGTGGCTAGCTTGCGTGAGATAACTTGACGGTTTTGCACCAATCAAAATTTTGGCGCCGCTGCCGGGGAGGCTGTAAGCGTGTTTTAAGCATTTCCAGATCCATTCTTGCACATATACCACCTTTTTGTAAACAGTTTTTTGTAAAGTTAATCAAAATCAAAAAGTTCATTAACACTTTTCCTAAAGTGTTAACAACACCAAAAATATTTTCATTCTTTGTTTTTACAAAATGTTTATCCAAAAAATCCAAAAATATTCATCTTTACCCTCTTACCCTTTTTGATTCTTTATCCCTTTACCCTCTATCCATTTGATTCTAACTTCTTCTATTCTCATGGAATCTCTCGACTACGACGAATTCTGGAACGAAGTTGAAAAACTTCCTATTTTATCACAAATGTCAAGAATTCGTGTTGTTCATGATGATCCATTAATTCTGCGTAGGGAAATGGAACGAGAAACCGGGGTGACAAAGGACCAGGTACTTTCCTCTGATAATGGAGGTGCTAAATACGTCCAACCTACGGTTATCCAAAGATCTAATCCCTCAATTGCTCTTAAGCCGTCTAAAATTGATCCTACACTTTCACGATTTACGGTTAAAAGCAAACATGCAGAATTTAGACCGGTGACTAGCAAGAATGACTTGCCTAATCTTCACGTTTCTCAAGAACCAGAACCGGAGACCATAACGGAAGTGATGGAAATTGCTAGCTCTCAGAGCACACCACTTGTCCCACCTCCAGATTTTTCAAAATGTTCTTCGAGTCTTAATAGTCATTCAGATCACCATGTTGGTTTTGTTGATTCTTTGAATGAACCGATTCCTTCTCATAACTCTCAAATAGAATCGTTTATTCCTTGTGTCGGTTGTGGTGAGCCTCTTTTTGGTTCACCATGTCGCTGGTGTACGTGTGTACAGTGTGGTAATGATATTCGGAACGGGAGTTGTTTGTTTTGTGGTTCGAGGAATTCATTTGATTATGATCCTAATCCGAACTCATTTAACTTTTCCAATTACCCACCACAGCCCGACTTATCTTCATATAATCAACATAACTACTGTGAATTTTGTGGAGGTCCTCACCAAGGATTTGAATGTCAATCCGGAAACAAGATTGTCTATGAACAGTTTTCCGGTGATGCTCAGAACTTTGGTTATGACCAATATCCATATGATTCACCAATCCAGGCTCAACAGTTTTACTGTTGTGAGAACTGTGGAGGTCCCCATTTCAGCTCTGATTGTCAAACAGGGAATTCATTTCCTTGTAACAATTACGACTATCCTTATCACGACCAACCTCCACAGTGCCAAATGACTCAAACTCCTCAGCAAACCCAACAAGACACTTATCTAGAGCTTCTGGAGTCGGTGAAAAGAACTGAGGAGTTGAGTAAAACAGCATTTCATAATGTTCCCAGTTTTTCTTGTGTATATTGTGGGGGTCTTCATGATGATTATCAATGTCAACCTTCTGGTTTTGACAAATCTCCACTCCCACAATGTCCCGTCATTCAAAATTCACATGAGAAATCCATGGAAGAATTGCTAGCTGAAGAGCAGGCTGCTAAAATAAATTCCCAAATTGCCTTTGAAAAATCTATTAGGGAATTAATTGCAAAAGAAAAAGCAGCCAGATCTAGCTCTCAATTTCGTTTTATTCCTGATGATAGTGATGATGATGATACACTTGATTCATCAAGTTCATCAGTGGATATCCCTGCAGTTGAGATTCATTCTCAAACAACTGCTATCACACCCGAAGCTCCCACTCACTCTCTGAACATGGGGGATGAGCATCTTGACACTGTTCCTGAAAAGGAATCAGACGAATTCATAAAGTCTAGTGTTGAGGACCTTGTCCCAATCCCGAGAGAGTCACAGGGAACTTTTGACCATATGTGTGATATCCCTCCTCCTCTAGTCTTCCAAAATGATCATATTGAGATGTTCTCTGATTCTGATGAGGACTATTCTTTATCTTGTGGAGACATAAGTTATGTGGGTGAGTTACCTTCTAAGCTTGTCAGCTTAGGAGAAGAGAATGATGAAGAAATAATCCAAGACGAAGCTCTTCGTCTTACATTATTGAATGTTAATCTTCTCATTTCTAGAATCGAGGCTTTTAATGAAAAGCCTACTTCATATCATATCCCCTTTGAGGATAGTGAACTTTTGTTCAATGATTCTATTCCCGAATTGCAAACGTTCCATTTTGATCATATGGGAGAGAAGATTAGTGGTATTACCACTTCTCATTCTCATAATTCTCTCCCCGATTATGAATCATTCACTTTTGAGGAGTTCCCCAGTGAACTCAGTCAAATCAATCCTGAATATGAATCATTATCCTTTGAGGAGTTCTCCTGTGAACTCACTCATATCATATCTCCACCGGAGTATGATAACTTCTACTTTGATCTAGACACACCCTGGATATGTCTAGACCAATTAAGCTTAAAAGATGAAATTCATGCTATCATGAATTCCCTTTCTGATGATGATGAGTTAGTCAAGATTATTATCATGACTTTCTTTCTCTTCTTCACCTATCCCGTGGCTTCTCCTGTTCTTCACTCCTTCGGGAATGAAGACATTATCTTTGACCCCGGCATTTTCATTTATCATTTGTGAGCCGGTTCTATGTATATCTCATCGGTGTGGAACTTTCACGTACTTCAATGTTTATACAAACATCTTGAATGAAAGTCCGATGGAGATTGTTTCTTCCACTTACTTCCCCATGAACAAATTAATTCGGGGTCGAGTCAAGCTAGCGACTCGGTAATCAAAAAAAAAAAAAAACAGTAGTTAAACATGGGTTTTCACCCATGTGTACCACCCTAGTGTGGGGGAGATACCCCACATGTTGTATATAGACCTTAAAAATGAATGAAAATTGTAAATATTAAAAAAGAGAATAATTGTTGTGTTTCTACACTTAGCTAGTAATGTTATCTTTTTACGTTCTAAGTTTCGGCATAACAGCCGGTACTTTGAATATTGAGGACAATATTCATTTCTAAGTGTGGGGGGGGGGGGGAAATTCTGGCGAATTTGATCATAAATGTACCCTTTTAGTCCCTTTTCCCCCCAAAATGGCCAAATTTTAAAATTTTTTTAGTGGAAGTACTATGTACTAAACACAACAAATGGTAATCAGTCCACCATGTCTAACCCACATAAGGATTGGCTAATCCAGGAGCAAACGGCTCTTGGTAAAGATATCTCAAATCCGTTTATGGCTTGCAATTTGCCCAAAATTGTATGGTGTTCAGCTCACCATATCTTTAATTAGTAAAGAGTTGGCTAGCCCGAAAGTTTATGGCTTGTGGTAAAGGCAGTGGGAAATCCATAATTGGTAATCGGCTCACCAAAGATATTTTATCTAAGAGTTGGCTAGTCCAGAAGCAAACGGCTTCTGGTAAAGACAAATCAAATCCGTTGAAAACTTATGATTTGCTCAAAATCATTTGGTTATCATTGTACCAAGGTTCTTACTTGAACTAAAACAATTGGCTACTCCAGAAGTAATGGCTTTTGGTAAAGAGATAAAATCCATTAATCTTTTCATAAAACATTGCTAGGGACTAGCAATATCTTAGTGTGGGGGATTGATGAGTGTCTAAATACTCATCATTTTTGTACTGTTTTGAATGCCAAAAACATCTGAAAACACTCATAAATGCATCAAAATGATGAAAATATCACAAATAAGTGTTTTATATGTTTTAAATGCAAAAATGCCAAAATCTGGTGAAAAACGTATCAAGTTTGCATAATTGGCAGTTTTAGTCCCTCAAGTTTCAAAAGTTGTCAAATTTAGTCCCTGGTAATTCAAAAACTTGTAAAATATCATTTAAGGTCCATGGGATTCAAAAGTTTTCAAAATAAACCCTTTAAAGTTTACAATTTACAAAATGACAACTTTAGTCCCTAAAGTTTGAAAATTGTCAAAAATAGTCCTTGGTTAATTTAAAAAGTGAAAATTATCAAATATTAACCTTGTACTATTCATAAATGACAAAATTGGTCCTTATGATAAACTTTTGGAAAATTACAAGTTTGGTCCCTAGAGTTACAAAATTGGCAGTTTTAGTCCTTGGACTTATAAAAATGGAATTTTATGCAAATTTAGTCCTTGTACTAACCATTATTTGCAGGATTGACCCTTGTGATAACCTTGGAAACTTGTCAATTTCAGTCCCTCACTTTTGGCCTAATTACAATTTTGGTCCTTGTGTGTTACTAGCTACAAAAACCAAACGGACCTCTTTATTATTAACAAACCAAGCCCAAACCCAATATCACAACCCGGCCCAATTTTTAAACAGATAATACCGCGTACACTGTTCACATCCCTCTCCCACCCCTGCATACCTGAAACCACCTGGTTTTCTACACCTCACCTCCACTTTCCACCTTTCAAACTTATCCCCCCAGCTGTATATCTAATCCCTAACACCTCCATATCCTCCCAAACTGCATTAATTGCAGAAACCCACCCAAAGACTTTTTGGCGCCAATTTGCAAATCAATGGCTGAGATATGTTACAGAGATCCAATGGTGGTGGGATAAACTCAGAAGCATGTGGGGAGTCTAAAAAGGCTATAAAGAAAGAAAAAGAAGCAGAGGAGAAGACCAAGTAGTGTAATTTAGTTTAGGATATGTCGTTATAGTTAATTTTTAAATTCCAGTTTATGTTCAAGCTTTTCAATACTTTGTAATTATATTCCAGTGTTTTTCAAACTTATTTACAGTGTCAATTTCAGTTTATACATATAAACTCAGTTTGTGTGAATTTCAAGATGTCAAGTTCATATGAATGTTGTTTGTAGTTGATATCAAGCTCATATAAGCTCTCATATAAGCTTTAACAAGCTCAGTTTAGCTTATTACTTACTCAGAAACTCACTTACTCCAATTTTACTCTCAAAATTATCTTGGTCAACAAAAGTCAAAGGGGGAGGTAATTTGTTCTTGGATATTGGAATAAGCCTGGAAATGCTTGTAGGAGACCTTTGAACTTGTTCAAACATTATTCAGACAGAAATTAAGGTTAACAGTTTGATTTCTTTAATTTTCAATTCTTAGCATAAAATTAGCTTAAATAGAATCTGTTGGTTAATTGCTTTCAATATTGTTTAGTTATGTGTGTATCAGTCTTAATTCAGTTAGTTATATTCAGTTTAATGATTAAATGGCTTGAACAATTCCATTGCTTAGTCAAAATTCAGTTTAGCCATTATAAAGGACTGTTTGGATGTGATGAGTTAATTAGGATAGAGACCAGTGGTGTTGTTATTTATTGTTGTTCTAAGTCCCAATAGGTCATAACAACTCAGTGCAGTCACAAAAACCAGTTCTCATTACACTAAAAGTCAAAATAGTTTCTTATCTCAATTTTCAGTTCACTGTTAGGATTTTTAAATGCAAATCTCATCTAAGTAGTTGATAACTTGATAATATAGCTTATAATCATCTTATTATAGCTTATCATAACATGTTCAGTTTATAAAATCAATCACAAAGTCATATAAGTCAAACTGCTTCATAACTGAAAAGTCAAAATTTTTCCAAATGCAGTTTTTGAATAAACTTTAGAATTTCATTGTGTGTTTATTATTAGGATTTAACCATTCAGCTTTTGGGATAATAAAATTTAGTTGCTTAAATAAATTATAAAAATATTAGTTCAGTTCTAACTAGCTTATCAAGTGCTTATTTTCTAGCTTCTTTTGACCCCCTTGTCAAAATGCATGCTCTGTGCACACACTCAGTATTCACTGAGTGTGCACAGGCACAACTTGCAGCTTGTTCACAAGCTTCATTCAAGCTTGTGAGAAGCTGATTTTTGGTCCAAGTATATTAGGCCAGGTCTACTTTAATTCCCTATATCTGTTTTTCCATTTAGCTTATTTGTTTAGCTTATGCAATAGCTTAAAGTAAGCCTCCTAATCACTGTTTTTCATTATTAATCCAATAAGCTCAAAACTAGTTTAAGCTTATTTAATAATTAAGAGTACTGTTAATTAGCTAATTTAGACTTAATATAGCATTAGTTAGCTTCTGTGTTCAACTGGTACTCTGTGGTGGCTTTTGGCTTATTTTGAATTGCTTATTAATAAGCAGTTACGCTGCAGTTGCATTTTCCTCCACATAAGCATATGTTTTTATATTTTATATAAACTTAGAATAATATTTTAGCATTTTCCTGAATTTTTCAGATTTTTCCATCACTGTTTAGTATTTTTCCTTATTTAAACTAGTTTTTAGACCTTTTTAAATAGATTTTAATACAAATAAATCAGAAAAAGCTTAAAAAAATATATTTTCAATTTTCATAGATTAAGATAAATATAAAAGTCATAAAAAGTATTTTTTTTCATAATTTTCTTGGTTTAAATAGTATTTTCTAGCATTTTAATTAGTTTTAAATAGTATTAAATTAATAATAAATACATAAAAAGTATAAAAAATATATTTTTAGTTTTAAAATAAGTTTTATCATATTTTAGATTTTTCTAAGTTATAATTTCATTTTTCTAGGTTAATTTTGTATTTTCTTATATTTTAGTGCATTTTAAATACTTAATAAATAGTTTTTAATTAATTATAATTAAATAAATAGTTTTAAAAATAATTTTCTTTTTCTAATAATTTTCTTTTATTATTAGGATTGTAAAAATGTCATTTTCATATTTGTAGGCCTTTTATTTCTTTAAACTCACGTTTTATTTTGTACGTTTACGTAATTTTATTTAAACGTACGTTTTAGGTTTTAAACGTTCATCGATTTTAAAAATAGTGATAGCGTTTATTTAATATATTTTAACTTTTTAATTTCTTTTAATTTGCATTTAAGCCCCTGTAATTTATAAAACTTTTCTTTAGGTATAAATATCTCAAAATCCTTTCTGATCACTATCCTTAGTGATTATTCGACATCTGAAGTTGTTTAACACCAATTCATCCTCCGTGGGACTTAACGACCCAGGAATCCCCTATATTCCTCTGATCTAAATTGCATTTGGTGTGTGAACTGTTTTGAGTTTCTTACGGTTGGTCATTCACAAGTGGCTAGCTTGCGTGAGATAACTTGACGGTTTTGCACCAATCAGGGATGATAAGTATTAGTGTAATGGGCCATGTGGGGGGGGGGGGGTCAATGTGTAGTTGATGTTGTTTGGAGAACATGTACTTGTAGAAGATTGGATATTACATGGATTCTGTGGAAAACTAGAAGGGGGGTTGAATAGTTTTGTCAATTAAAACTTCCTTTTAATCTATTTAGATCGACTTATGTCAATCTATTTAGTTGTGTGTGTTGGATGTTGATAGATAAACATATAAAGGTATGTAATGAAAGATAAGAGTAAGAAGCATAAAACCACAACGCGAGTATTTATAGTGGTTCGGCTACAAGGACACCTTCCTTGCCCTACTCCACTCCCCGAGTCACCTACTCGAGAGTTCGTAAACACTACACCAATCTCCTTATGGCGGAGAAGCCTTCACAACGTCGCCTACCCTTTTTCCGGTGCTAGGCTAACCACCGGGTTCTTTCACTCCAAGGTGAACCACACCTACACAACGTCGCCTACCCTTTATAAGGTACTAGGCTAAGTACCTAGTTCTTTCACACCAAGGTGAACCACACCTACACAACGTCGCCTACCCTTTATCAGGTACTAGGCTAAGCACATAGTTCCATTGCAATGGAGGAACTACTACCCAACACTACACCAACGACTAATCCCAAAGGAGATCCACTCCTTTTTACAACATCATCAAGGATATGAATATCCTTGGATCTAGTACTAATCTATCTTGTACATCGAAACACACCATATCGAATGTACATCAAAGGCACCTTTCACTAATGACTTTAACTAGATCTTCAAGACACCCTTCACTAATGCCTTGTGTCTTGACTTCTAAGCACCCTTCAATAATGCTTCTAGTCTTGACTTGTAAGCACCTACCACAAGTGCTAATGATATGGACGATAGATACCCTTCACTAATATCTTCGTCTTGACACTTGAGACACCTTTCACTAATATCTTCAACACTTCTTAGGAAAAGAAAAACAATCATCAACAAGAAGACTTCAGTAGTCTTGATGATGAGGAAGCATGGCAACTCATGGACTTGAGCTTGCTCGACTTCAAAGGTGGTGATCTCGCCTTTAAGAGGAACCTAGAAGATCACACAAAAACAAAACTACAAACATAGATCTCTTGGATATGAGGTTAGAGAGTTTTCAACTCTAGGGGAAAGTATGTTAGAAAGGGGTGAGAAATAATGAAGAAATGGCTCACTATTTATAGAGGAAAAATTCTACTGTTCCCCGGATCCCACGTATCCCTTCCACAAGGGATCCGTCTAGCGTAAAGCTAGGGATCCGTGGGACGCTCCTCTTTACCCATGGGTATTTTAGTTATGGGTCATGGGTCATGGGTTGATCCATGGGTCTTTAGCTAGATACAATATATCTCTTGAGTGCAATGCACCTAGTCACATGGGTATGGGTCAAAACCATGGGTTATGGATATTATCCATGTATGATATAAGCATGATGTCATGCAATGGGTTATGGGTCAAGCTCCATGGGTCATGGGCTTTGGGTTGTACCCAACTACATTCAATGTATTTGCCCAATGGGTTATGATACTTAAGTTTCTACCCATTTATATTACCCAATATACTACATACTAGTTATGTGTATATTTTACCCAAATATGTAAACACTAATTGTTGTACATATGTAATATTAAAGGGAAAATGACACAAATAGACCGCGCGCCCTGATGCACATCACTTTATGGACCACTTTTATTTTAAATTTGAAAATAGACCGATGGCAACCGCTGTTATTGGGCAACTCAACCACAGTGCGACAAGTGTCCCGTATGTGTAAGGTATTGTTTTTTGGGCAACCAAAAGTCGGTGGGCAACCGTATTTTTTAAAAAGGGTTTTTTGGTCATTTTACGTTACATAAAAAGTACACATTTGAATAGTGAAAGTACAGTGAATTTAAATTCAAAATCCAATACTCACTCGTCTTCATCATTCGTCTTCTTCACTCTCGATGTTTTTTGCTTCTCGCATAAAAGCATTCCTAGTTAATCTTTTCACAAATGAAACAGTCTGCTGCGTCGGCACCTCTCTTGCTCCTAACGTATAATGTTCATAGCAACCGATTATTTCTATTCGTTACATTTTTGTACAACAAGAAAACCACCTTCAATTGCTCAATCTTTTTGTTCCAATAATGTGGCAAAGTATGGTACGTTTTAATTCGATTATTGTTATTCGATCTGTTAATACAAATAAGCCGTAAAAACGTTTATTTATATTTTACGATCTTCTAATGTTTTGTCGATAACAAATGTAAAATCATTTTAACGAAACAAATAGAATACATAAATAGTTTGAGTTGATAGTTTCCTAACACACTTACGCTTTCACATAAAACACTAAAACAAGTATAAGTGATTTTATGATTTAAATACATATGTACAACAACTAGTGTTTACAAATTGGGTTAGCATATACTTAAACTAAGTATACTAAAATGGGTAAAAACAAGTATATACTAAATGGGTAAAAACTAGCAAATGGTATTGACCCATAACCCATGGTTTTATATATACCACTTAACCAAGTTCAATGTATCTAGAAAGAAAACCATGGATCAACCCATAACCCATGACTCATGATCCATAACCAAAAATACCCATGGGCAAAGAGGAGCGTTCCACGGATCCCTGGCTTTGTGCTAGCCGGATCCCAAGTGGAAGGGATCCGTGGGATCCGGGGAACAGTAGAGAATTTTCTCTATAAATAGAGAGCCATTTCTTCCTTTCTATTCATCACTTCACATACATATTTCCCCAAGTAGTATAACCCTCTAACCTCAGATCCAAGTGATCTATGTAGTTTGTCTTTTGTTTTTGTGTGATCTTCTAGGTTCCTCTTAAAGGCAAGATCACCACCTCTTGAAGACGAGCAAGCTCAATGTAACACCCCCGAAAATCTTAATGACAGCGGAAGACTAATTCGGGTGTTACTTGAATGGAGATCATAGTCAATAATTATAGAAAACGACTCGAAAGAGGCGTTTTATTAAAATAGTTATCATTCATCGAAAACTCATAGTTTGAATATTGTAAATAGATCCAGTGTTTTTCCCAAAAGAAAGATCATGAGTTTGAAAGAAATGATAACTTTTATGTTTTACACCACCAGATAAGCCTTGCCATGCCCCGTTCCGCACCTTAGTCATAATCTTCACTGATTACCTGAGATAACATGCTTAAAAAGGTCAACAAAAATGTTGAGTGAAGTCCATAGGTTTAAAATAAGTTGAACACAAGTATAAGATCATGATCATTGTAAACTAACAATATCATAAGAAAATATCACAGATTATTATGCACTAAGCTCATGAAACCAAGACTCAACTGCATACACCGAATTACCAGTGTACGTAAGTATGCCCCAAAGGAGGTAATAGCCAATTACCTAAAGATATTCGATATGGTGCGCCCCGGTTATTTCTCTATAACCGAAACGGGGTTCGTTATTCCCCATAGTACTATTCACGATATCTACGTTCACTCGCGGTGACTAATGGTTCATGATCAGGGGACTTGTGGCTAACAACTTAGGCAGTACCAATAATCAAGAAGATCAAGCATTTATGAAAAACCTTGTGTTCTAGTTTAGAGCATGTATCTCCCTCGCGGGGTTTATGAAAATAAAGTAAAAGCGAGGCTATGAACTCACCTTGATGATAATGCACACGCACAAATAGGTCAAGCACAATGTAGCGGAGGTTCCAACTCGAAACCTAAAATGATGAGATGGCGAGTCTCAGTAAATGAGCATTTTGGTTCGCGACCAAAATAATAGAGCATTGAATATTCTTATTCAATAGATCATTGGATTGTCCAATCCAATAGTGTGCGATCGTGATTAACGTTTTAAGTTAATTTATGTGCTACATTGCCTTAATTAGTGATCCTCACTTACGCATAAGTGAAATGTTCCCCTCGTTGTGATCTTATAGATTTGTTGAGCATTTTAGCGTATTTAGATTTCCCGTATGTTTTATCGGATTTATATATAATTATACTCTTATAAATATATATATTCGTAATACATTAACGTTATCCGAAAATAAAATACTCATATGATCAAAATACTCGTTTTTACGAAATTATGATGGATTTATAAATTTTTCTAACTTTTTCCCGAATTTACACTTTTTACCCTTAAGTTATAAAAAGTACGAGTTTAGTACCTTAACTTTGATAAAATGACAATTTTTACCCGAAACATACTTTATATCAAAACTTTCAGAAATGACATGTTTAACCCTTGGTAAAACTGAATTTACAAAAACAGCCCCTTTAGTTAGCTTTATACACTAAAAACCTTTACTTTCCAAACTTGACATTTTTAACCCAAAGTTTATAAATACTAGTTTAGGTAAATTACATATTCGGTCCTTGTGGTTTCCATGCGTGCGCATGCACGTAAAAGTTGCTCCTTATACTTTCGAAAATAGCATTAATAGTCCCTAGACTTTCATAAAACACTTATTATACGTATAAAATGACCCTTTACTTTAGAAAACTTTCCACTTTCTACCCATAAACTACTCGTTTTGCAATTTAAGTCCGAAATTCCTTTTTAACATACGAAAACTTTACAAAACTTTTACAAGCTTATTCCTAGCTTATTTTTAGAGCTTATTAGCTTATTACTAATTTATTGGGCCGGGTTGGATCTCTCTTGGAGACGGGTTGGGCTTATTGGGCTGAGCAGTTGGGCTTTTAGGCCCATTAATGCTTCGCGTGCGTTTTAAGGTGTACGAGTGTTCCTTATAAGTTTGTGATGTGTTCTCAACATATTAGACTAGTATTAAAGTGTGACTAAGTGTCGTGATCAAGCATACCATACGAGTTGCATTGAAATGGTGCGCATAACATATTTAACGTGCGAGAACCAAATGTAAACGAAGAAATGAAATGGAAACGAGTTGGAAGAGACTTACTACACTCAAAATGAGTGGTGATGATACGTGTGAGAAGTGAACGAGAAGAAGTGCCCAACGAGAACCCTCTTGTTCTCCTTATAATGTTACCCGAACTAGTATTTTACCCAAGTCTACCTAGTTTCTTGTATTGCAACGTTTCTTTTCTTCTCTTCCTTTTCGTTACCACATTGAACGCTTTATGCTTAGAGAGTGCAAGTGTTTGAGTGAGCTTGTGATGTTGTGAGTTTGGCCAAGTCTTGTGATGGTTTATAAAGAAGAATGGTAGCATGGCTTCTATATTAGTTTAATCTCTTCCTACAAGTTCCTAGATTTTTATTCAACATGTGTGAAATTGGTTTCATAGGCGTGCAAGATATGGCAGCCGATTTCTAGGGACCTTACATGTATGTCGAGTGTATTTTTGGACTTGGAGCACATTACATGTTGGATCTTAAAGTCTTACTAGGTCAAGGGTGGCTATTCATTATTTTAATGGTGTTTAGGAGCTAATGAGACATGTTTTGTCTCCCTTTATCACACACATACACGCACGTCGTTAGGGGTATGAGGGGGGGGGGGAAAGATGAACTTAGTCTAATCTTGTTGGTTGGTTTGGTTACTTATTTGGTTTGGTTTCTCCTTTTTGTTCGACCGGTTACATGATCACAAAGCAATAATATTTCCAAGTTGTTAGTCTTACTAATTGGTGTGTGTTGGGCTCGAAGGCTTAGGCCCAAAATTTATCAAGGGTGTGTGGGCTCTTTTCTGGGGTCGTGTAAAATGGTTAGGCCCAAGGGAAGTATTAAACGAGTTGGCGTGAGGCCCAAAGATAAAAATAGTGTGGGCTTGGTTCGGATATGAGGCCCAATGATATGTTGGGTTGGGTCACGAGGCGGTATAAAGTCCAATGAGTTCCGAGGCCCGATACGAATTTTATATATTTTTGTTATATTTAAATTCGTAATTTTTACAAATTTTTACGTATTCATTACGTATTTTAGGATTATCAAGGTAGTGGGGAAATTTATTTAGATCACAACGGTATTTTTATGAACGCTCAAGCTGCGTTGATCATGCATATGCCAAATGATATGCAAATGTGATGTTCAGAAAATTTCATGACGAAACAGATCGTGTTTAATTCCTGATTAAAGCGTTAAGTACATTGAAATTTTCCGGGAGCTTACAGTACCTACCCCTTAAGAGAACCGCGTCCCGCGGTTTAACTCGCAGAGGCTGTCATGGGTGATCTAGATGAACAGGTGGGGATACTTGGAACGCATTACATCCTCGCGCTCCCAGGTGAACTCTGCACCTCGTTTCTTATGATTCCATCGAACTTTAACGATAGGAATGCGGCTTTGCTTAAGCCTCTTAACTTCTCTGTCCATGATCTCGATGGGTTCTTCGACAAAGCTAAGTTTGTCGTTGAGCTGGATGTCCTTGAGTGGTACGACTAGAGTTTCATCCGAAAGACACTTCTTAAGATTTGAGACATGGAACGTGTCATGTACTCGGCTAAGTTCTTCGGGAAGATCAAGTTTATATGCCACTGGACCAATTCTTTGAAGAATTTTAAATGGTCCGACGTATCGAGGTTTGAGCTTTCCTCGTTTTCCAAATCTGACCATCCCTTTCCAGGGTGATACTTTGAGCATTACACGGTCTCTGACTTGGAATTCCATTGGTTTTCTTTGAACATCTGCGTAGCTCTTTTGTCTATCTCGAGCTGCTTGCAATCTTTGCCGAATTTGCATTATCTTTTCTGTTGTCTCTTGGACAATTTCGGGGCCTGTAAGTTGTACTTCTCCAACTTCCGCCCAGCAAACTGGCGATCGGCATTTTCTTCCATAGAGTGCTTCAAAAGGAGCAGCTTTAATGCTGGCGTGATAACTGTTATTGTAAGAGAATTCAGCCAGAGGTAAGTGCTTATCCCATCCTTTTCCGAAATCAATCACACATGCTCTTAGCATGTCTTCCAGAGTTTGGATCGTTCTTTCACTTTGTCCATCTGTTTGAGGATGGTATGCGGTACTCATATCTAAATTGGTACCCATGGCTTTTTGAAGCGTTTGCCAAAATCTTGAGGTGAATCGGCTATCACGATCAGATATGATAGAGATTGGTACACCGTGACGAGAAACAATCTCTTTGATGTACAGTCTAGCGAGTGTAATCATCTCGTCGTTCTCCTTGATTGGCAAGAAATGAGCGGACTTTGTAAGACGGTCTACAATAACCCAAATGGTGTCAAAACCATTAGAAGTTTTCGACAACTTTGTGATGAAGTCCATTGTGATTCTTTCCCATTTCCACATAGGAAGTTCTGGTTGAGTTAACAATCCAGATGGCTTTTGATGTTCAACTTTAACTTTTAAGCATGTCAAACATTTACTGGCGTATACAGCGATATCAGCCTTCATATTAGGCCACCAGTACAAAAGCTTTAGATCTTGATACATCTTGTTGGGACCAGGATGTATGGAATACTTCGATTTATGTGATTCATGCATGATGAGTTCTCGGATACCTCCAAAGAGTGGAATCCAACTTCGATTTTTGAAACATAGCGTTCCGTCCGATCTCTTCACAAATCCATTCTCATTCTCCGGCATGCCATAAATCTTCTCATTCGGCCTATTTTCTTCCCTAAGGGCTTCGATCTGAGCTTCAAGAATTTTCGATGGTAGGGGTGAATTGATTACCATTCCTAATGATCTCACTCTAAGTGGCTTAGGGCGATCTTTTCTGCTCAAAGCATCGGCAACTACGTTTGCCTTTCCAGGATGATAACGGATCTCGCAGTCATAATCACTAAGCAATTCGAGCCAGCGACGTTGACGCATATTCAATTCCTTTTGATCTAAGATGTGTTGAAGACTTTTGTGATCAGTGTACACTATACACTTGGTTCCGTACAGATAATGTCTCCATAATTTAAGTGCAAATACCACGGCGCCAAGTTCTAGATCGTGAGTAGTATAATTCTTCTCATGAGTTTTGAGTTGTCGTGACGCATAAGCAATCACTTTGTTCCTTTGCATGAGAACAACGCCTAAACCCATGTGTGAAGCATCACAATATACTACAAAATCTTCGGCTCCTTCCGGTAGTGCCAAGATAGGTGCTTCGCAAAGTTTGTTCTTTAGGAGTTGAAAAGCTGATTCTTGATCGTCTCCCCATTCGAATTTCTTCGTTTTCTGGGTTAACTCGGTCAATGGTTTAGCTATTTTCGAGAAACCTTCGATGAATCTTCGATAATAACCAGCAAGTCCTAAGAATTGATGAATTTCAGTGGGGTTAGTGGGTACTGGCCAATTCTTAACAGATTCAATCTTTGCGGGATCCACATGGATTCCTTCACTGTCGATCACATGACCAAGAAATTGGACTGTCTCAATCCAAAAGTCACACTTGGAAAACTTTGCGTACAATTTTTCATCCTTGAGTAACTTCAGGACAGTCTTCAGGTGTTCCGCATGTTCTTCTTTATTACGAGAGTAGATAAGAATATCGTCGATGAACACAATGACGAATTTATCCAGATATGGTTTGCAGACTCTATTCATGAGGTCCATAAATACAGCAGGTGCATTAGTTAAACCGAATGGCATTACTTGGAATTCATAATGGCCATATCGAGTTCTAAATGCGGTCTTGGGTATATCTTCTTCTCTTACTCGTAACTGATGATATCCAGATCTTAAATCAATCTTCGAGTATACACTCGAGCCTTGTAATTGATCAAACAGATCATCGATTCTTGGTAAGGGATAGCGGTTCTTGATTGTGAGCTTGTTCAATTCTCTATAATCGATACACATCCGGAATGATCCATCTTTCTTCTTAACGAATAATACCGGTGCTCCCCAGGGTGAGGAACTTGGTCTAATGAATCCTTTCTCAGATAGCTCTTCTAGTTGTTTGGATAATTCTTGCATTTCTGAGGGCGCTAAACGGTACGGTGCTCGTGCTACAGGAGTAGCTCCAGGAATAAGATCGATTTGAAATTCGACTTGTCGAGCAGGTGGGAGTCCAGGAAAATCTTCTGGAAATACCTCAGGGAATTCCTTGATTACAGGTACATCCTCTAGTCGTTTTTCTTCCGACTTCTTTTCCGTTACTTGAGCTAAGAAGGCATAACATCCTTTTTCCATGTACTTTATTGACTTCGCACAGGATATGATACTTAAGTACTTTCTACTTTGATCTCCTTGGATGACTAAGGTTTCACCGTTGATCGGGATATGAACGGTTTTCTCGTCACAAACAATCCTAGCACGGTGTTTGGACAACCAATCCATGCCAATTACGACATCGAAACTTCCAAGTTTGATTGGCAAAAGATCTATGAGGAACGAGTGATCTTGTAATAGAATAGGACAATTACGGATTACGGTGTTGGTTCCTATTATTTTCCCATCGACAAGTTCTATCTCATAAGTTGTATCTAAGGCGATTGGGGATATTTCAAGTAATGGTGCAAAAGTAGTAGATACAAAACTCTTATCTGCTCCCGAATCAAACAAGATTTTTGCAGAATGATTGTTAAGAGAATACGTACCCGTCACAATGTCAGGGTTCAACGGTGCATCTCCATCTCCTAGCATGTACACTCTTGCACGCGCATTGTTTGTTTGAACGACATTTAACTTTGGGCATTGACTCTTGAAATGACCGGGTTCTCCACATCCATAGCAGTTCATGTTTGTCACAGTGTTGCCTCTTCCAGGGTTTCTACAATGCTTACCTTGATGACCTACCTTGTTGCACTTATCGCACTTCACAGTACAAGGTCCAGAATGGTGCATCAAACATCGGTTACACTGGGGATGTGGTCCTACATACCCTTTTCCAGCAGTGGGTGCAGCATAAGCCCTTGCGGCTTCTTGCCTTCGGTTTTGCCGATTGTGATGTTGATTTCTGTTGTGGTGATATTGGTTGTTGTTGTTTCGATTGTTGTTGTTGGACTGATGATGGTTGGAATTTGAGGTTTTCCGATCATCAAACTTTCTTTTGTTGTCACTTGAGCCTTGTGCATTTGCAAGCTTTAGTATTGGTTCCATAAGGCGGTGGGATACAATGACAACTTCTTCAACAGTTTTTGGCTTCGAAGCGATGACATCTCCTTCGATGCTTCGAGGTAAACCTCCGATCAAAGCTTCCAAAAGCTTTTCATTGGTGGGAAACAAATGAGGACATAGAGCTCTTAGCTCATGGAATCTCTTGAAGTATGTCTTAAGATCATTACCTTTAGCAGCCAAGTGGTAATACTCATCTTCGAGTTTCTTGATCTCAGTTCTCGGGCAATACTGTTTCATTAACAGTTGTTTCAGATCTGACCATGAAATCTTACAAGCTTCTTCCATTCCAATTGGTTGAGCATGGCCTTTCCACCAAGATAACGCATCTTCTAACAAAGTTCCAGTCGCAAACTTGACTTTGCAATCATTTGTGCAGTTACTTAGCAGAAATACAGTCTCGGTTCTCTCAAACCAATGAAGTAAACCAATAGCACCTTCAGTGCCCTTGAAGAATGTCGGCTTGCAGTTCATGAACTCTTTGTAATTACACTTGCGAGTTACAGTGGACTCACTTTGATTTGTTGGAGTGTTAGTTGCATTTGAGTTCGCCATTTCAAGAAGACGTGCAGCTTCTGTGGCACGATTCTCTTCAGCAATGCGAGCAGCTTCAGCCTCACGTGCTGCTTGAGCGACACGCTCAGCTTCAGCCTCTCGAGCAATTCGGGCGTTCTCAGCTTCTCTTGCAATTTCAGCTTCTCTTGCAATTTCAGCTTCACGTGCCTCTTGGGCAATTCGTTCAGCTTCAATGCGTTCAGCTTCGGCTCTAGCAGTATCAGCGACATGTTGTGCTATAGCTGCGCTAACACTTTCAGCGACCATTTTCTGAATAGCTGCGGGAGTGATGGTGGATGAGGTAGCTTTCTTCTTGACCATTTTTCTAAAATTTTCAAGAATAAATACCAAGATTAAGAAATTATCGATCGATGATAAAACTGATTTCATATTATACATATCATAATAGTCCAGATTACCACTTTAAATTAATGATATGATATGAATATGATTTTTCTCAACAAATCATAATATATGTATAAGGAAATAAGGATCGGTTCGGCATACATTACCGAGGAATAATATCATAACATCAGAATAATAGAAATACAACCATAGGATACATGGAATACATCATTACATAGTATTGTTCACAACCATAGGTTACATCATCATAATTCTTGTTCCAAGGTTACAAACCAAAAAGATACAAGCCTTAATGCTTCATATGGCGGCTTTATGATACATACTAAGATAAAGATGACTAGGATCTACGCATCTCCCGATGCGTCATCCTGACGACGACGAATCTCCTCAACCATGGCTGTCAAGTCTCGGATCTGCTGCTCACGGGCTCGATCTCTCGCCTCGAGGTCATCAATCCTCTCCTCCAGAATAGCAGTGTGAGCATGAGCGGATGCAAGTTCGTGATGCAGGACTCTCTCTCGACCTAAGGCAGTCTCTCTCAAAGTACTAGCATCTCGGATAGTAGTCTCCAATCTCCGAGTCAATTGGTTAACGGCCTCTCTCGCCTCCACAATCTGAGTACTCATCATATCAAACACAATCTCAATGGAGTAGCGACCTACCACGAGGTTCTCGACTTCTTCCTCCAAGCTTTCTATCCTAACTAGTGGAATCTCATCATAATGTGCCATGAGCTCATTCAACTGGTCTTCGTGCTTGATAAGTCTCGTAGCCAACAGAGGAATAGTGTGGTGCACTGGTTCACCGGTAACAGGTAGAACTGGAGCTGGTGCAGTAGTTGAGCTTTCCCCAAGCTCAAACGAACTAGGCGCTCCCTCGTCTTCTCTCCAACGTCGAAGTAAAGGTATCAAGAATGACCATCTCCTAGCACCGGATTTCTTCCTTGGTCCGGCCTCATTATCCACTTGAGTAGGCTTGTCAGGATCAGATAGTGATGGTGGATAGCACTTGATGCAAAGTGGTAAAATTGGCTCACTAAAAGTGTCCAAAGGAGGTGATGCTGTAGGTGGTGATGAAACAGGAACAATAGTAGTCTGATGGTAGAACACAGTAAGTGGCAGTGGTGGTGAAGTAGCAGTAGGTGGAACAGCAGGTGAAACTGGTGATGACTGAGCAGGTGGTGACTGAGCTGATGGTGACTGAGCTGGTGGCATCACATGAGTCATAGTGATGGGTCGCACACGCTTCCTAGCGGTATGCATGACGATAGCACTCTTACGACGTGGTCTGTAAGGTACTCCAAAAGGCTCAGGCTCATAAGGCTTAAGAACACGAATCCTACGTCGACGACGACGGATAGCTCGGGAAGATGATCCAGAAGAATCTGATGAAGTAGAGTCAGTGTTCTCTGATGACTTGGATGATTCATCATCCACAGCAACATCTGAAGCAGGTAGCCATTGCTGCGACTCATAGTACTGATCTAGGGTCATGGAAGCAAAAGCATTGTACTCTTGAGGATGAGCAGTCATAGCTGGAGTAGTAGGAGTTCGGGCAACTTCACCTTCCTCAAAAGGTTCAGTTTCGTCCGAAACAGTAGCTGGTATGACAGGACTGGGATGAGCTGGCATAGTGACAGTCGTAGAGGACATGGTATCATCCATCTCGGTGTCTGAGGACAGAACAACTGGGTGGGATGCAGACATGGTACTGTAACAACCCATAAATTAATGTAAGTAAATGCCAAATAATATAATTATTTTAGTTAGCTAAGCAAATCTCCATTCCTAACTAAAATGAATGCAATTTACTTATGATCCAGTGATGCATCAATCCTAATGCATAGAGCGGTCACGGAAGGGCGTAAGGCAGTGGTGTAAGATAGTCCCGTTTTAAAAGTGCGGTTATAGTCCAAATGATTTTGAAAAACTCTTTGGTTCTCTATAACTTTGGCTCTGATGCCAATCTGTAACACCCCCGAAAATCTTAATGACAACGGAAGACTAATTCGGGTGTTACTTGAATGGAGATCATAGTCAATAATTATAGAAAACGACTCGAAAGAGGCGTTTTATTAAAATAGTTATCATTCATCGAAAACTCATAGTTTGTTACAAAATATTGTAAATAGATCCAGTGTTTTTCCCAAAAGAAAGATCATGAGTTTGAAAGAAATGATAACTTTTATGTTTTACACCACCAGATAAGCCTTGCCATGCCCCGTTCCGCACCTTAGTCATAATCTTCACTGATTACCTGAGATAACATGCTTAAAAAGGTCAACAAAAATGTTGAGTGAAGTCCATAGGTTTAAAATAAGTTGAACACAAGTATAAGATCATGATCATTGTAAACTAACAATATCATAAGAAAATATCACAGATTATTATGCACTAAGCTCATGAAACCAAGACTCAACTGCATACACCGAATTACCAGTGTACGTAAGTATGCCCCAAAGGAGGTAATAGCCAATTACCTAAAGATATTCGATATGGTGCGCCCCGGTTATTTCTCTATAACCGAAACGGGGTTCGTTATTCCCCATAGTACTATTCACGATATCTACGTTCACTCGCGGTGACTAATGGTTCATGATCAGGGGACTTGTGGCTAACAACTTAGGCAGTACCAATAATCAAGAAGATCAAGCATTTATGAAAAACCTTGTGTTCTAGTTTAGAGCATGTATCTCCCTCGCGGGGTTTATGAAAATAAAGTAAAAGCGAGGCTATGAACTCACCTTGATGATAATGCACACGCACAAATAGGTCAAGCACAATGTAGCGGAGGTTCCAACTCGAAACCTAAAATGATGAGATGGCGAGTCTCAGTAAATGAGCATTTTGGTTCGCGACCAAAATAATAGAGCATTGAATATTCTTATTCAATAGATCATTGGATTGTCCAATCCAATAGTGTGCGATCGTGATTAACGTTTTAAGTTAATTTATGTGCTACATTGCCTTAATTAGTGATCCTCACTTACGCATAAGTGAAATGTTCCCCTCGTTGTGATCTTATAGATTTGTTGAGCATTTTAGCGTATTTAGATTTCCCGTATGTTTTATCGGATTTATATATAATTATACTCTTATAAATATATATATTCGTAATACATTAACGTTATCCGAAAATAAAATACTCATATGATCAAAATACTCGTTTTTACGAAATTATGATGGATTTATAAATTTTTCTAACTTTTTCCCGAATTTACACTTTTTACCCTTAAGTTATAAAAAGTACGAGTTTAGTACCTTAACTTTGATAAAATGACAATTTTTACCCGAAACATACTTTATATCAAAACTTTCAGAAATGACATGTTTAACCCTTGGTAAAACTGAATTTACAAAAACAGCCCCTTTAGTTAGCTTTATACACTAAAAACCTTTACTTTCCAAACTTGACATTTTTAACCCAAAGTTTATAAATACTAGTTTAGGTAAATTACATATTCGGTCCTTGTGGTTTCCATGCGTGCGCATGCACGTAAAAGTTGCCCCTTATACTTTCGAAAATAGCATTAATAGTCCCTAGACTTTCATAAAACACTTATTATACGTATAAAATGACCCTTTACTTTAGAAAACTTTCCACTTTCTACCCATAAACTACTCGTTTTGCAATTTAAGTCCGAAATTCCTTTTTAACATACGAAAACTTTACAAAACTTTTACAAGCTTATTCCTAGCTTATTTTTAGAGCTTATTAGCTTATTACTAATTTATTGGGCCGGGTTGGATCTCTCTTGGAGACGGGTTGGGCTTATTGGGCTGAGCAGTTGGGCTTTTAGGCCCATTAATGCTTCGCGTGCGTTTTAAGGTGTACGAGTGTTCCTTATAAGTTTGTGATGTGTTCTCAACATATTAGACTAGTATTAAAGTGTGACTAAGTGTCGTGATCAAGCATACCATACGAGTTGCATTGAAATGGTGCGCATAACATATTTAACGTGCGAGAACCAAATGTAAACGAAGAAATGAAATGGAAACGAGTTGGAAGAGACTTACTACACTCAAAATGAGTGGTGATGATACGTGTGAGAAGTGAACGAGAAGAAGTGCCCAACGAGAACCCTCTTGTTCTCCTTATAATGTTACCCGAACTAGTATTTTACCCAAGTCTACCTAGTTTCTTGTATTGCAACGTTTCTTTTCTTCTCTTCCTTTTCGTTACCACATTGAACGCTTTATGCTTAGAGAGTGCAAGTGTTTGAGTGAGCTTGTGATGTTGTGAGTTTGGCCAAGTCTTGTGATGGTTTATAAAGAAGAATGGTAGCATGGCTTCTATATTAGTTTAATCTCTTCCTACAAGTTCCTAGATTTTTATTCAACATGTGTGAAATTGGTTTCATAGGCGTGCAAGATATGGCAGCCGATTTCTAGGGACCTTACATGTATGTCGAGTGTATTTTTGGACTTGGAGCACATTACATGTTGGATCTTAAAGTCTTACTAGGTCAAGGGTGGCTATTCATTATTTTAATGGTGTTTAGGAGCTAATGAGACATGTTTTGTCTCCCTTTATCACACACATACACGCACGTCGTTAGGGGTATGAGGGGGGGGGGGAAAGATGAACTTAGTCTAATCTTGTTGGTTGGTTTGGTTACTTATTTGGTTTGGTTTCTCCTTTTTGTTCGACCGGTTACATGATCACAAAGCAATAATATTTCCAAGTTGTTAGTCTTACTAATTGGTGTGTGTTGGGCTCGAAGGCTTAGGCCCAAAATTTATCAAGGGTGTGTGGGCTCTTTTCTGGGGTCGTGTAAAATGGTTAGGCCCAAGGGAAGTATTAAACGAGTTGGCGTGAGGCCCAAAGATAAAAATAGTGTGGGCTTGGTTCGGATATGAGGCCCAATGATATGTTGGGTTGGGTCACGAGGCGGTATAAAGTCCAATGAGTTCCGAGGCCCGATACGAATTTTATATATTTTTGTTATATTTAAATTCGTAATTTTTACAAATTTTTACGTATTCATTACGTATTTTAGGATTATCAAGGTAGTGGGGAAATTTATTTAGATCACAACGGTATTTTTATGAACGCTCAAGCTGCGTTGATCATGCATATGCCAAATGATATGCAAATGTGATGTTCAGAAAATTTCATGACGAAACAGATCGTGTTTAATTCCTGATTAAAGCGTTAAGTACATTGAAATTTTCCGGGAGCTTACACTCAAGTCCATGAGTTGCCATGCTTCGTCATCATCAAGATAACTAAGGTTCTCTTGTTGATAGTTCTTCCTTTCTCCATAGATGTTGGGTTGAAGGCATTAGTGAAGAATGTCGATAGTGTCAAGATGAAAGCGTTAGTGAAAGGTGCTCATCATCCGTGTCAAAGCATTAGTGAAGAATGCTAAAGGTGTCAAGACGAAGGCATTAGTGAAGGGTGCCAAGCGTTGTGTCAATGGCATTAGTGAAGGATGCCGATGAATCAAATCAAGTTGCATTTGAAAAGAATGCTTAGGTCGTATAATCGATGAGGTGCATCGTTATACATATAAGTATTTGTTTATTCCCAAGGATGGTGATATCCTTGATGATGTTGTAACAAGGAGTGAATCTCCTTGAGATTAGGTGTTGTGTCGTGAAGGGTAGTAGTTCCTCCATAGTAATGGAACTAGGTACTTAGCCTAGTACCTAATAAAGGGTAGGCGACGTTGTGATAGGATTAGTTTTCCTTGGTGTGAAAGAACTCGGTGGTTAGCCTAGCACTGTATAAAGGGTAGGCGATGTTGTGATAGGTGTGGTTCCCCTTGGTGTGAAGGAACTCGGTATTTAGCTTTGTACCGGAAAAAGGTTAAGCGACGTTGTGAAGGCTTCTCCGCCATAAGGAGATTGGTGTGGTGTTTACGAACTCTCGAGTAGGTGACTCGGGGAGTGAAGTAGGGCAAGGAAGGTGTCCTTGTAGCCGAACCACTATAAATAACTTGTGTCGTGGTGATGTGCTTCTTACTCTTTATCTTTCATTACACGTTTATATATCTATCTATCAACGTCCAACATAAACAACTAAATAGATTGACATAAGTCGATCTAAATATTTAAAAGGAAGTTTTAAATTGGTAAAACTATTCAACCCCCCTTCTAGTTTTTCACAATTGGCATCAGAGCTTTGTTACCAAGTTTCTTAGAGTATGTTGTACTTTAAAAACTTGATACGATCCATGTATGTTTGAAAACTACAAAGAAGGATTATTTTTGTCATATTTCAAAAATCATTATATTGTTTATTGTTGGACAATGATAAAATGCTCTAACATTTTTTTAAAGCATTATCCATACTTGGATTTGGAGTTACCAAGAAGATCATAAAGAATTTATCTAAATATTTCTTTTCGCAAAAAGAATGTTTAGTATTCTTACAACATAAATCTGGAGATTCCAAGAAGATCACAAAACATCTAAATACTTCTTTTCTTAAAAAGAATATTTAGCAAAGGTATGATCTTTAATTACTTACCTTTATTGTTATTATTAAAATCTTAGTTGCATGATTTATTAGTAATTGTTCTAGTAGTTATTCATATTATAGTCATCATCTAAATAGTATTCTTCGACTTATTTGTATAAACTACATTACCAACTTGTAATAATGATATCTTGGTTATTTGATAACCTCAATCATTATTCATCACAAAGGATTTATTGACACTTCATCTATGTCAATAAATATCCATGTGAAACTTCTTATATTATGATAAAATGGGATTTTATTATAATGTTTGAAAAGCTTCCCAAGAATTATGACTAATTCTTAAAAAGGGAACCTCGTCTAATAGGAATAGTATTAAATCGTCAAAACCTCAAACCACAAGTTTCAGAACCTTAACACCAAAACACTAGGCGTTTTAGAACTGCCAAACCAAAGTTATCAAGGAATTTTTGAGCTGACTTTTGCTGTCATGCCGGATCCCTAAGTTTATACTAGCCGGATCCCATATGAGAGGGATCCGCGGGATCCGTGCAACAGAAGACAATATATGCTCAAGAATGATCACTGTGGATGTTCCACAATAATACTCACCTCAAAGACTCACTAACAAAAACCCAGGTACTGTTCATAGGAGCAATTTGATCATTCCTATCAAGTTTAACAATCACTTGTGTAAGTACTATCTTCACTACATTGTTAATTTAATTCCTTGATTTCTAAAGATTACAATTTCTTCATCTTTAAGAGTTGGGTTCAAATGGGTTTATCATAATTTGTCACCACATTGTTTTCTAAGATAATCTAAATCAAAGAATTAACATTGTTAATACAAATTAAACACATTTCTTGAACTTAACAAAGATGATGAGAGCAAAATTATGATCAAACCCTCTAGGCTACTATTCACAATTAACACCACATTGTGGTTGTATTATTTAGGAACATCATGCCAAGCAACAAGCAACAAGATTACCAAGACACCGCTCATTACATACCCATGTACCATAGGAAAAATGGATTAATTCCGGACGATAGGAAAGCCTTTAAGTTGCTTGAAAGGAGACTCTTTCATGAAGGTAGAGTTGTTGATCCATCATTTCTTGCAAATACCGACATAAGGGAAGTATTTGGAACTATTGGGTTTGAATGTTTATTGGATATAAACGAGCAAATTTGCCCAGTCTTTGTGCTTGAGTTCTACAAGACAATGGGTATAATTAGAAATGATGATGGGTCCATCTCAATTGATTTTACCATCAATGAGCGAGAGTTTAGTCTTTCACTTATTGAGTTTGGAAGAATTATAGGGGTTCCATATCAAGGCGTTTATATGTACTCCAATGAATGGTCTTTGGAACAACTACACACAATGGTTGATAATCATGATATCTACAATACCTTGATCCCGGAAGCAACCATGGTAAGGGACACCGTGTTCATGGCAAGAGCATCACCATCAAGAGTCACAAGGAAGTCAAAAGTGATCTATAGGGATCCTTTTCAAATGGAGCTTTCGGAAATGTATGGATGATATGTGTCTAAATACACATATATTTTATATTGTTTAACCCCACAAAAATGACTAAAAACACCCAAATGCGCTCAAAATATGTCAAAAATATCCTCGGAGTGTGTTTTATGTCTTGCAGGTACAAAAGGATTGAAAACTGAGCGAAAACGGGCAAAAATGCGTTGAAATCAGAAAATGGCAAGTTCAGTCCCTCCAAATTTCAGAATTGACAGTAAATACCCTCAAGTTTCACAAGATGGCAAATTCAGTCCTTGGATTATTAGATATTGTCAAGTTTAGCCCTTGGATTATAATTTTAGAATGTACACGCATGGTCCCTGGATTTTCAGTATTGGCAAGTTTGGTCCCTAAGCTACTCTTTGGCTTAAAAATATATCCTTGGTCCAAGTGAAAACCCAAGCCCAATACCCACTTAAACCCAATACCCGGTCCAAAATCCCTTACCCGGTCAAATGTTTTACACTCTCTTCTTCCCTGTTTTCTTTTCCCGCCCAAACACACAACACAGAAACACAAAACACAATAAAACCTTTTTCTCTTTTCTAATCCTCCCTGTCCCCTGTCACCAAAAACCACCCAACACAACAAATAATAAAACCCATCCCATCACTGTCCCTGACAACCCACACACACTTACCCCAACAAACCCTTTCCCCCATTCCCTGCATCTCCCACAACCCATCATTGCACCCCACGCTCACTCCTCTCCCAAGAAGCTCGAAGACAGAGAGAGAAAAGAGAAGAGAGTGAAAGACCATCAGGAGTATAAGAAGCCATTGTAACCATTGTTAAAGTAGTTAGTTTTTAGTTAGTTCTTTTTAGTTTTAATTCAGTTTTAGTTTTTAGTCTAGAATTTGATGGTTCTAGTTCCATCTTTGTTTTACTATCATTTACATTCCTTGTAAACTTTACTTTTCAATGAAATTTAATTTCAAGTTGACTTTAATTTCAGTCTTTGCAATTCAGTTTACGCATCTGCTATTTGAATTGAAGTGTATTTCTCTTCACGGGTGTTTGGTTATTGCTTGTAAATTGGTTAAATACCTGCTTCTACCCGTTTGACTTATGTAGTCAAAGTTCTTTTCACAAGTTAAATGAGTTTAGCATGTTCGAATCTGTTTTATCAAGTTATTCACAAGTTTAGTTAGCAAAAAGGGGTCTTTCTCTCTGATTTCAGGTCTGATAAGGACAGTAGCAACATCTGTTGTTCTTGGCTTTTTCCTACAGCTTATTTAAGGTTCAAAGTTGGCAAAGCTTATTTTTCTTAAGTCCTTGTATTACCAACTCAGTATGCACCAAAGATTACTCTAAGTTGGTTGAATTGGAAGTCCAATCTGTCCACTTTCATTTTTTTTCCTTTCTTTTTGCATCAGCAGCCCCCTGCACCACTTTTCTCGGCTTATTTATAAGCTGTAATCAGCCCCTCATAAGCCAACCAAGGGGGCAACAGGTAGACAGCCAGGTGGACTCTTTAGGCCCAGAAGCTCAGAAGCTAAATCTCATTCTAGCTTATCCAAAATAAGCTCCAAAGTAGCCACAGCAGGCTGATTAAGGGCCTGCACATCAGCAGTCAGTAAGTTCCTTTGAGATTTTTCTTTAGTATTTTTTAGAGCTATTAAGTGCTTATTAGGGTATGTTAAGAGCATCTTGTCATTACCTAGTGCTTATTTTTAGATTTTAGTGCTTATCAGGTCAACTATATGCTCATGTTACATTAGCGAGTTTAAGATTTTCCTTAGTATAGCTAATTTCCCAACTGCTTATTCCCTTTCTAGGATAGGTTAATTACTGCTTTAGCCAACTGCTTTTCCTTTTTCATTTAGCTTATTTCTTCTAGATGTAGCTCAGTTTTATTCTGCTTTTGCTTATTTGCCTTTTATCAACTGCTCATCTGCTTATTGGCCATTTTTATGCTTGGGTTTCACATAGTTAGCTTGCTTATTTCCAATTGCTTATTCCCAGTATTATAGCTTTTTCTAGATGTCCCTTTGGTCTACTTTAGGTACTTAGTTTGCATGTAGCTTAATTCTTATTCTTAACAGCTTTTCATAGGTCAATTTTTCTTGCTTATTTAGTGCCTAAGAAGGCTGATAAAGGGTGGTTGGGTGTATGCTGTCCAAACAGCTTATTCAGTGAGTTTCATAAGCAAAGTTTTCACCCAAAGTTGTTATTTCTAGTAGCTAAACAAGTTTCAAAAAGAAAATATAAAAAAAAAATGTGTTGCAAAAAACTGGCATAGCTGGGACTCGAACCCACGCCATCCAGCTCACACACAACACACTCACCAACGCGCCCTTGGGACTTTATCAGTTATCATTTGCATTATTTATTATATAAGGTAGTTTGTGTAGTATAGCTTATGTAGCTTATTTGATTTTTAGCAGCTTATTTGTAGAAGCTGTTACACTCATTTTATTTTTCATAGGTCCATTAGATTATCAAGTATTTTTACAAAAAGTTTCGTAATTTTCCTAAATGTTTTAGTATTTTTAATTAATTAATTAGTGTAAAATAGTTTTTAATTCATAATAAATAAATAAAAACTCAAAAAAATATTCCGCTTTTTCCTAAAATTATTTTTAGTCAATTAGAATGTAGAAAAATTGTTTTTACATTCGTAGGCCTTTTATTTCACAAATTTTACGTTTTTACTTGCGCACTCGCGTAATTTTCATACTTAACGTACGTTTTCATTTTAAGTCACGTTTTTAGATAATTTAAGTTTACGTTTTAATTAAAATAGTTTATTTAAGTTATTTTGTTTTATAAATCATAGAAAAACATCATTTTGCAAATAGTGATAGCGTTTATTTAATATTTTTTATCTTTTTAATCTCCTTTAATTTGCATTTAAGCCCCTGTAATTTGTTTACTTTTTCTGTAGTAATAATAATCACAAACCTCTTTTCTGTTCAAATCTCTCGATCACTATACGTTTGGTGATTCATTGCATAGCTCGCTGGGACATAACGACCCGGGGAAACACTATACTCTCCAGATCTTCATTGCATTTGCTTCTAAGCTGTTTTAAGTTTGTTACGGTCGGCCATTCACAAGTGGCCGGCTTGAGTGAGAAAACTTGACGGTTTTGCACAGATCAAATTTTGGCGCCGCTGCCGGGGAGCTGTGCTAATTATCTTCCGTTTAGCAGATTAGTGATTTGGATATTCACTCCTTGTTTATACCATCTGTATGTGTTTATATTTTCTTTTAAAAATCAAAAATCCAAAAAGATTTTCATTCTTTGTTTTTGCAAAATGTTTTTCAAAAATACCACAAATATTCCTCTTTACCCTCTTACCCTTTTTGATTCTTTATCCCTTTACCCTCTATCCATTTGATTCTAACTTCTTCTATTCTCATGGAATCTCTCGACTACGACGAATTCTGGGACGAAGTTGAAAAACTTCAGACTTTATCACAAATGTCAAGAATTCGTGTTGTTCGTGATGATCCATTAATTCTGCGTAGGGAAATGGAATGAGAAACCGAGGTGACAAAGGACCAGGTACTTCCCTCTGATAATGGAAGTGCTAAATACGTCCAACCTACGGTTATCCAAAGATCTAAACCCTCAATTGCTCCTAAGCCGTCTAAAATTGATCCTAAACTTTCACGATTTACGGTTAAAAGCAAACATGCAGAATTTAGACCGGTGACTAGCAAGAATGACTTGCCTAATCTTCACGTTTCTCAAGAACCAGAACCAGAGACCATAACGGAAGTGGTGGAAATTGCTAGCTCTCAGAGCACACCACTTGTCCCACCTCCTGATTTTTCAAAATGTTCTTCGAGACTTGATAGTCATTCGGATCACCATGTTGGTTTTGTTGATTCTTTGAATAAACCGATTCCTTCTCATAACTATCAAATGAAATCGTTTATTCCTTGTGTCGGTTGTGGTGAGCCTCTTTTTGGTTCACCCTGTCGTTGGTGTACATGTGTACAATGTGGTAATGATATTCATAACGGGAGTTGTTTGTTTTGTGGTTCGAGGAATTCATTTGATTATGATCCTAATCCGAACTCATTTAACGACCCCTCAAACTTTTCCAATTACCCACCACAACCCGACTTATCTTCATATAATCAACATAACTGCTGTGAATTTTGTGGAGGTCCTCACCAAGGATTCGAGTGTCAATCCGGAAACACGTTTGTCTATGAACAGTTTTCCGGGGATGCTCAGAGCTTTGGTTATGACCAATATCCATATAATTCACCAGTCCAGACTCAACAGTTTTACTGTTGTGAGAACTGTGGAGGTCCCCACTTCAGCTCTGATTGTCAAATAGGGAATCCATTTCTTTGTAACAATTATGACTCTCACAGGTTTGACAATTTCTAACCTCCACAGCACCATACGGTTCAAACTCCACCTGAGCCGTTGTCTCAAGAAATCTCCCAAAATTTTGAAACCGCAATGAAAACACTTGATGATATGATTAGTAACTTTAAGAATCAAGTGAGTGGTGAAAAGACCATGGGAGAATTGCTTACCGAAGAACGAGAGGCCCGCCAATCTAGGGAAGAATTATTAGTCCTAGAGCATGCAGCTCTAAGGCGTTCCCAATTTCTCAAGGCAGCTCTATATGACGATGACGAGGAGAGTTTTTATCCTTTTAAAGATAATATTTCTCAACTCCCTCAGTCAGTTGATATCCCAGCAGTTGAGATTTCATCTCAAACAACTGCTATCACACCCGAAGCTCCCACTCACTCTCTGAACATGGGGGACGAGCATCTTGACACTGTTCCTGAAAAGGAATCGGACGAATTCATAAAGTCTAGTGTTGAGAACCTTGTCCCAATCCCGAGAGAGTCACAGGGAACTTCTGAGCATATGTGTGATTCTCTTTCCCCTCTTGAGTGTTCAAAAGATCATTTTGAAACATCTCTGATCTTAGCGACGATTGTGCTTCCTATGGAAACATCGAGTATGTTGAGGCATCACTCCCACAGTCTGATCCTCTTCTTGAGGAGTTCACCGATGAACTCACTCACATCAATCCACTTTCATCAGAAAGTGATGATGGTCTCTTTGATTTCGAAGCCGATCTGGGAGAGACTGAAAGTCTCCTTGATAATGATCGTTCACTCACTTCTTATCCCAACAGTCCAATAGAGAATATTGATCACTTTGTTCCCGAAACATTCAAAGCTACTTTCACCAATCCTCTATTTGAATTCGACTCTGAATTCACTTTAATTTCTGAGAATCCACTCTTTGATACTCAGATTGAGGATAGTGATGAGCCCACGATGGAACAAGAGTTCACAAATTCACATCATGTGAATGATTCTCTTCATGAGGAGTTCGCCGGTGAACTCACTCATATCATGACTCCGCCGGAGTATGATTGCTTGGATGGCAAAAATCATGATCGGGGGGAAAAGTTCTCAATCATGAGAGTTTGAATTTCTATGACAAATTTTCCAACCCTCCCTCCCGAGATGCTTTCCAAACCAAAGAGCTCAACCGATAAAATCCAAACGAGTGCAACTGCACTTGATCCTGAGGAAGAAGATCTTATCATGATCGTCATCATGATCGTCATCATGATTTTCCTTCTTTTCTTCACCTACCTGGTGACTTCCTCTCTTCTTCACTCGTTCGGGAGTGAGGACACTATCTTTGACCCCGGCATTTTCATTTATCATCTGTGAGTCGGATCTATGTATATCTCATCGGTGTAGAACTTTCGCGTGCTTCAAATGTTTATACAAACATCTTGAACGAAAGTCCGATGGAGATTGTTTTCCACTTTGCTTCCCCAAGAACAAATGAATACGGGGTCGAGTCAAGCTAGCGACTCGGTAATCAAAAACAGTAGCACACCACATGGGTTTTCACTCGTGTGTACCACCTTAGTGTGGGGGAGATGCCCCACATGTTGTATATATATATATATATATATATAAAAAAAAAAATCTTCACAAAAATAATGGCCGTAGTATTTCCCTTTTACGTTCTCAGTTTCGGCATAACCGCCGGTACTTTGAATATTGAGGGCAATATTCATTTCTAGTGTGGGGGGGAATTCTCACGAATTTTATCATATAATTATCCGCCTAATTCCCCCGTTTTTGGCCAAATTTTTTTTTTGGAGTAAGTGTTTTGCACTTACTCAATCGGTTATCAGTCCACCATGTCTAATAAACAAAAGGATTGGCTAATCCAGGAGCAAACGGCTCTTGGTAAGATATCTCAAATCCGTTGACGGCTTGCAATTTGCCCAAAATTGTATGGTGTTCAGCTCACCATATCTTTAATTAGTAAAGAGTTGGCTAGCCCGCAAGTTTATGGCTTGTGGTAAAGGCAGTTGGAAAACCATAATTGGTAATCGACTCACCAAAGATATTTTATCTAAGAGTTGGCTAGTCCAGAAGCAAACGGCTTCTGGTAAAGACAAATCAAATCCGTTGGAAGCTGGTGATTTGCTCAAAATCATATGGTTATCAGTGTACCATAGTTCTTACTTGAACTAAAACATTTGGCTACTCCAGAAGTAATGGCTTTTGGTAAAGAGATTCAAATCCATTAAGTTTTCTCAAAAGATTGCTAGGGACTAGCAATAGTTTAGTGTGGGGGATTTGATATGTGTCTAAATACACATATATTTTATATTGTTTAACCCCACAAAAATGACTAAAAACACCCAAATGCGCTCAAAATATGTCAAAAATATCCTCGGAGTGTGTTTTATGTCTTGCAGGTACAAAAGGATTGAAAACTGAGCGAAAACGGGCAAAAACGCGTTGAAATCAGAAAATGGCAAGTTCAGTCCCTCCAAATTTCAGAATTGACAGTAAATACCCTCAAGTTTCACAAGATGGCAAATTCAGTCCTTGGATTATTAGAGATTGTCAAGTTTAGCCCTTGGATTATAATTTTAGAATGTACACGCATGGTCCCTGGATTTTCAGTATTGGCAAGTTTGGTCCCTAAGCTACTCTTTGGCTTAAAAATATATCCTTGGTCCAAGTGATAACCCAAGCCCAATACCCACTTAAACCCAATACCCGGTCCAAAATCCCTTACCCGGTCAAATGTTTTACACTCTCTTCTTCCCTGTTTTCGTTTCCCGCCCAAACACACAACACAGAAACACAAAACACAATAAAACCTTTTTCTCTTTTCTAATCCTCCCTGTCCCCTGTCACCAAAAACCACCCAACACAACAAATAATAAAACCCATCCCATCACTGTCCCTGACAACCCACACACACTTACCCCAACAAACCCTTTCCCCCATTCCCTGCATCTCCCACAACCCATCATTGCACCCCACGCTCACTCCTCTCCCAAGAAGCTCGAAGACAGAGAGAGAAAAGAGAAGAGAGTGAAAGACCATCAGGAGTATAAGAAGCCATTGTAACCATTGTTAAAGTAGTTAGTTTTTAGTTAGTTCTTTTTAGTTTTAATTCAGTTTTAGTTTTTAGTCTAGAATTTGATGGTTCTAGTTCCATCTTTATTTTACTATCATTTACATTCCTTGTAAACTTTACTTTTCAATGAAATTTAATTTCAAGTTGACTTTAATTTCAGTCTTTGCAATTCAGTTTACGCATCTGCTATTTGAATTGAAGTGTATTTCTCTTCAGGGGTGTTTGGTTATTGCTTGTAAATTGGTTAAATACCTGCTTCTACCCGTTTGACTTATGTAGTCAAAGTTATTTTCACAAGTTAAATGAGTTTAGCATGTTCGAATCTGTTTTATCAAGTTGTTCACAAGTTTAGTTAGCAAAAAGGGGTCTTTCTCTCTGATTTCAGGTCTGATCAGGACAGTAGCAACATCTGTTGTTCTTGGCTTTTTCCTACAGCTTATTTAAGGTTCAAAGTTGGCAAAGCTTGATTTTCTTAAGTCCTTGTATTACCAACTCAGTCTAGTTTCAATTTTATGCACCAAAGATTACTCTAAGTTGGTTGAATTGGAAGTCCAATCTGTCCACTTTCATTTTTTTTCCTTTCTTTTTGCATCAGCAGCCCCCTGCACCACTTTTCTCGGCTTATTTATAAGCTGTAATCAGCCCCTCATAAGCCAACCAAGGGGGCAACAGGTAGACAGCCAGGTGGACTCTTTAGGCCCAGAAGCTCAGAAGCTAAATCTCATTCTAGCTTATCCAAAATAAGCTCCAAAGTAGCCACAGCAGGCTGATTAAGGGCCTGCACATCAGCAGTCAGTAAGTTCCTTTGAGATTTTTCTTTAGTATTTTTTAGAGCTATTAAGTGCTTATTAGGGTATGTTAAGAGCATCTTGTCATTACCTAGTGCTTATTTTTAGATTTTAGTGCTTATCAGGTCAACTATATGCTCATGTTACATTAGCGAGTTTAAGATTTTCCTTAGTATAGCTAATTTCCCAACTGCTTATTCCCTTTCTAGGATAGGTTAATTACTGCTTTAGCCAACTGCTTTTCCTTTTTCATTTAGCTTATTTCTTCTAGATGTAGCTCAGTTTTATTCTGCTTTTTCTTATTTGCCTTTTATCAACTGCTCATCTGCTTATTGGCCATTTTTATGCTTGGGTTTCACATAGTTAGCTTGCTTATTTCCAATTGCTTATTCCCAGTATTATAGCTTTTTCTAGATGTCCCTTTGGTCTACTTTAGGTACTTAGTTTGCATGTAGCTTAATTCTTATTCTTAACAGCTTTTCATAGGTCAATTTTTCTTGCTTATTTAGTGCCTAAGAAGGCTGATAAAGGGTGGTTGGGTGTATGCTGTCCAAACAGCTTATTCAGTGAGTTTCATAAGCAAAGTTTTCACCCAAAGTTGTTATTTCTAGTAGCTAAACAAGTTTCAAAAAGAAAATATAAAAAAAAAATGTGTTGCAAAAAACTGGCATAGCTGGGACTCGAACCCACGCCATCCAGCTCACACACAACACACTCACCAACGCGCCCTTGGGACTTTATCAGTTATCATTTGCATTATTTATTATATAAGGTAGTTTGTGTAGTATAGCTTATGTAGCTTATTTGATTTTTAGCAGCTTATTTGTAGAAGCTGTTACACTCATTTTATTTTTCATAGGTCCATTAGATTATCAAGTATTTTTACAAAAAGTTTCGTAATTTTCCTAAATGTTTTAGTATTTTTAATTAATTAATTAGTGTAAAATAGTTTTTAATTCATAATAAATAAATAAAAACTCAAAAAAATATTCCGCTTTTTCCTAAAATTATTTTTAGTCAATTAGAATGTAGAAAAATTGTTTTTACATTCGTAGGCCTTTTATTTCACAAATTTTACGTTTTTACTTGCGCACTCGCGTAATTTTCATACTTAACGTACGTTTTCATTTTAAGTCACGTTTTTAGATAATTTAAGTTTACGTTTTAATTAAAATAGTTTATTTAAGTTATTTTGTTTTATAAATCATAGAAAAACATCATTTTGCAAATAGTGATAGCGTTTATTTAATATTTTTTATCTTTTTAATCTCCTTTAATTTGCATTTAAGCCCCTGTAATTTGTTTACTTTTTCTGTAGTAATAATAATCACAAACCTCTTTTCTGTTCAAATCTCTCGATCACTATACGTTTGGTGATTCATTGCATAGCTCGCTGGGACATAACGACCCGGGGAAACACTATACTCTCCAGATCTTCATTGCATTTGCTTCTAAGCTGTTTTAAGTTTGTTACGGTCGGCCATTCACAAGTGGCCGGCTTGAGTGAGAAAACTTGACGGTTTTGCACAGATCAATGGATTGTATTGGAAATGGGAAGATGTGATAAGAGAAAATGTGGTGTGCCTAGTAGGAAACAAGGACCACCCCAACGCATGTCTAAGCTTCATGATCTATTGCCTAGTGACCAATACTCGGTTTAACCTTGCCTGCTACATGGTTAAGATAATGGCAAGTGTAAGAAGCATGGACAATATGGTGCTTCCGTATGCAATGCTTCTAACCCGCCTTGCCAAATTCATCTTTGCATTAGACCCTTCTCCACAATCCTTTGATCATAGCTTTTGCAATAAGGTTATGGTACCATTAACCGAGGGTAGAAAAACAAGGTTTATGGTGGAAGGCAAGAGGCCACACCCACCCACGGATTCCTCGGACGAAAGGGAGAGGCAAGGAGAAGGTGAAGGGAGTAGTAGCAACCCACTTGAAAATATCGATCTTGACCCCTTGGACTACATTAACCAATTGCCAAACATCCCTAATGAATCACCCGAATGGCAACAAACCAAGGGAATCTTCAAATGCTTCGCCAATTTCTTGAGGAAGAAGAAGTGAAGATAGTTCGATAAAGAGTGGAGGACGGGGTGAAGAAGTGAAGGAGGAGAAGAAAGGTAAGGTCTTAGAACTCAAATGTATGATGAACAATTTCAAACAATGGTTTGTAAACACTTTAAACTATGCTCGTAGTATGTAGGTATTGCCATATCTTGGCACTAAACAATCCTAACTTAGGTATTTGGAAAATGAGATTTTACGACTCCTTTAGTGGTCGTCGTCACTCATTCTAGGAATTTTGGCTCTTCCTACTTTGATGTACATTATATTAGTTGTGAACTTGCATTTAGTCCTCATAGAAACAACTAGGAAAAGCATTTACTATAAAGTACAAAGTTGCACATTTCCTGAAAGCTCTCTGATCTGCAGTTGGCGGATCCCAGCTTTTGAACTAGCCGGATCCCTCCCATAAGGGAACCGCGGGATCCGTGGCATCTGATATACAATACAGATTTGGCTACATCAAAATAGTCTACTAGATCACCTCAACCATGTCAAACATAAGATACTAGAACCAACTAAGTCTTCCTCAAATAATTGAAAACCTCACCCTCATCCATGGCTTATCTAGGATATATTTTTGATTTATCAACTAGTCAAAACTCACCATAATTCCGCTCCAAACACTCACACATTATCTATCACGTTTGATAGCACTTAGTTAGGCATATCTTTTAATTTTAGCAAATTGATCTCAATCATCTTTGACTCAAAATTAGGCTCAAAAATTAGTTTTTTATTTCTCTTTATTTTTAAAGATTTTAGTAAATTCCTCTTAGGACATCATCTGACTTCTAGGACTTGTTATCACCATTTCTCCACATCAAATTAAATGGAATCCTTGTCAAACATATAGTTAGAATACCCAAGGTCAATTTTCTTGGCCAAAACCATCATTAAGCACCATTACTTGTTATGGTTGAGGATTTGAGATATCCAACAGCTAAAGAATTCAAAATTAAGTCAAAACCTCGAAATCCATTAAACCTTACAAAAGCATAATCATTTCACCTAAAACCTGTCTGATAGCCGGATCCCTGGTCTTTAACCAGGCGGATCCCTGCTGAGAGGGATCCGCGGGATCCGTAGCTGCAGAGAGCCTCAATCAGCTTCCATATTCAGATTCAAGTCACCTTTTGGTTCTCTAAACCACTTTTAGCATTCATTTATTATCCTCCTAGAGCTGATCAAAACCTTAAGAGCATGCCTAGTCTTCTAAGTGGCCAAGAATTTTATTTCCTAATTCAAATTATTCTTTATAAACCAAACAACCTTAGGATTAAGTCACCACTCTCACTCACATCTCAAAAATCAGCAACTAAGAAGTCCTTGCAAGCATTATCATCACTATGACTAAGGCTCTTAGCAACAACTCTTCAACCATAGGATCATCCAAAAGAAAAGGTCAAATGATCCATGAAATCTCATCCACCGAAACATCTCCCATTAGAGATAATGATGCTAGAATTTCACCTCATCAAACTTATCCAAAAGCTAAGAGAACCGCAAGGATTAGCATCAAACCTTTCGGACTAGAAAAAGGATCATCTAGTTCAAAACCAAACATGGCTAGTTCTAGTAAGCCATCAAAACCATCATTCATTGAGAATGGTCTACATTCCTCGAATGAGCCTCTCCCTCACCCAAACATCTATTCATTATTTCACTCACCACAAAGAAACTCGCATTCACCAACCTTTTCGTTAAATAGGGAACCACCTACAACACCAACTAGCCCATCATGGGAGACAAGGAACAACCTTGATCATATGGAAGAAGTTCCATTACCACCCTCATTTTTAGAACCACTTTCTACCTCTCAAAATGAAGACCCGCAAACACACATTGAGCCTCCTCAAAATATCCATTTCCCTTCGGGCTCAAACCAAGACAATAATTGTCCAAATTGTCTAAACACTCAAGGACTTGTTCAAGAAGTACGAAATGAGATACATTTCATGTTTAATCATCTTCTTGCAAAGTTGGATCAAATCAACAAGTCTACTCATCCCTAGACTCATGCACATTTTAGCATTTTAAGTCTAGTAACTAGTTAGTATTTAGTGGTACTTGTATGTCCTAGTTCATTCTCTTAGTTTTAGAGATTTGTTTGGTTATCTCTTGTTTTATTGAATGAACATTTATATGCTTTGATTATTTTGTGCGTTGTGGTCTTTATTGCACATATATTGTCTCCACACTAGCATTGTTTAACACATCTTCACTGCTGAAGAAACTGTCACCAGATAGCCGGATCCCTAAATGCCTAGACGGATCCCTCCAATAAGGGAACCGTGGGATCCGTGGTACAGAAGCACAAATTTCTACTAACTTGAGTTTTATTTGCAGGAAATTATGCACTATACTCTTGTTTTCTAACCTTTACTTTGTAGATTTTCAAAATAACACATGAAGATTTTGACACCATAAAGCTAGGGGGAGCTTTGTGTCAAACGTAATTGCAAAAACTTTTGCAACTTAATCCGTTCTTGGACTATACTTCATGACACCCCATTGCAACTTTGCAATCTTCAAGGGGGAGCATGTTTTTCGTCACTTAGACGAACCATTTGCAAACATAATTGCAAACACAATTAGTTTATTTTACGTCATGTACTTGACGCCCTTTCAAAGGGATGGACTCGTCAAGGGGGAGTTAAGACGAGTACCATTCCCGTCACTTGCTCTCTTTACATTTTTACATACTTTTTCTTATAAAAATTGTGTTAGTTTCTTTAAACACTTTTTGTTTCGACAAAAAGGGGGAGAAGAAAGTAAAAACTACAAATTCAAACTTTTACGAATTTTAGCTTTTCCTTAAAATAATTTTATGTTTTGTCATCAACAAAAAGGGGGATATTGTTAATACAAATAAGCCGTAAAAACGTTTATTTATATTTTATGATCTTCTAATGTTTTGTCGATAACAAATGTAAAATCATTTTAACGAAACAAATAGAATACGTAAATAGTTTGAGTTGATAGTTTCCTAACACACTTACGCTTTCACATAAAACACTAAAACAAGTATAAGTGATTTTATGATTTAAATACATATGTACAACAACTAGTGTTTACATATTGGGTTAGCATATACTTAAACTAAGTATACTAAAATGGGTAAAAACAAGTATAAACTAAATGGGTAAAAACTAGCAAATGGTATTGACCCATAACCCATGGTTTTATATATACCACTTAACCAAGTTCAATGTATCTAGAAAGAAAACCATAGATCAACCCATAACCCATGACTCATGACCCACAACCAAAAATACCTATGGGCAAAGAGGAGCGTTCCACGGATCCCTGGCTTTGTGCTAGCCGGATCCCAAGTGGAAGGGATCCGTGGGATCCGGGGAATAGTAGATAATTTTCTCTATAAATAGAGAGCCATTTCTTCCTTTCTATTCATCACTTCACATACATATTTCCCCAAGTAGTATAACCCTCTAACCTCAGATCCAAGTGATCTATGTAGTTTGTCTTTTGTTTTTGTGTGATCTTCTAGGTTCCTCTTAAAGGCAAGATCACCACCTCTTGAAGACGAGCAAGCTCAAGTCCATGAGTTGCCATGCTTCGTCATCATCAAGATAACTAAGGTTCTCTTGTTGATAGTTCTTCCTTTCTCCATAGATGTTGGGTTGAAGGCATTAGTGAAGAATGCCGATAGTGTCAAGATGAAAGCATTAGTGAAAGGTGCTCATCATCCGTGTCAAAGTATTAGTGAAGAATGCTAAAGGTGTCAAGACGAAGGCATTAGTGAAGGGTGCCAAGCATTGTGTCAAAGGCATTAGTGAAGGATGCCGATGAATCAAATCAAGTTGCATTTGAAAAGAATGCTTAGGTCGTATAATCGATGAGGTGCATCATTATACATATAAGTATTTGTTTATTCCCAAGGATGGTGATATCCTTGATGATGTTGTAACAAGGAGTGAATCTCCTTGAGATTAGGTGTTGTGTCGTGAAGGGTAGTAGTTCCTCCATAGTAATGGAACTAGGTACTTAGCCTAGTACCTAATAAAGGGTAGGTGACGTTGTGATAGGATTAGTTCTCCTTGGTGTGAAAGAACTCGGTGGTTAGCCTAGCGCCGTATAAAGGGTAGGCGATGTTGTGATAGGTGTGGTTCCCCTTGGTGTGAAGGAACTTGGTATTTAGCTTTGTACCGGAAAAAGGTTAAGCGACGTTGTGAAGGCTTCTCCGCCATAAGGAGATTGGTGTAGTGTTTACGAACTCTCGAGTAGGTGACTCGGGTAGTGGAGTAGGGCAAGGAAGGTGTCCTTGTAGCCGAACCACTATAAATAACTTGTGTCGTGGTGATGTGCTTCTTACTCTTTATCTTTCATTACACGTTTATATATCTATCTATCAACGTCCAACATAAACAACTAAATAGATTGACATAAGTCGATCTAAATATTTAAAAGGAAGTTTTAAATTGGTAAAACTATTCAACCCCCCCTTCTAGTTTTTTACACGATCCATGTTATAATGAATCATTGTTGTTATTCGATTAATGCCTATGTTACACACGTTTTAATTCTATTCTACAATCCATTGTTCTTTTTTATGTATGTCTGATTCGTAATTATGTAGTCTATAATACGTTGGTATAGATTCCTTGTATGGTCGCCTTAATTTTGTTTATTGTTATAAAAAAATGTCCTGTTAAAAATGTCATGTTTGGTGGGTTAAACATCCAAACCTGAACCTTTTTTCAAAGGTAATCCTGTTAAACTTTGTGGTTATTTATTACTTGTTTATAGGTAAAAAAGTAAACATACACAGAAAGTGAAATTTTCATTTCCACCTATTTAACTCAAGGCATATGCATAAATACTAAAAAGATCTGCACAAATAGTCACAGCAGATTTCAGGTGCACATATTCTAGATTAAACAGATAACAACCATTCCAGTTGTTTTAGTACATCAACAAACCAGTAGATAAGGTAACCAGATGTTACTTGTAAGCCATTTTTCTTTTCCCTTTGCCTTTGCCTTTGTCAGTCGCTCCTGCGACTGTGGAGGGATTATTTATGAAAAATTTCTTCTCTTTAATATCAGCCCATGTTTGTCTATTTGCATGTCCTATTACCTGAATCCTTTTACCCGAGAGGTTTCGACTTTCGGCATCACTAACTGAAGCCTTTTTTTCCTCGAAACTCATAAACGTTGCCCTTTTCAACAGACTATTGCGGTAAGCTACGACATCGGGTCTGTCAGAATAGTCACTTGAGATGTAGGTAGACAAATAGCTGGATATAGAGCTTGAATCACTTTCAGAGGTTTCAACGTTTGGGAAATATGAAGCCCATGGATTACATGGCTGCATTGTATCTGAACTGCTTGAGGACAATGTTATGCTTGAATCAGAAGAGATTGTTATGATATCTGCAAAATAAACAAAGTCTTTAAAGATGCGTGAAACCAAGCTTAGCATTAGAAAAATAAGATTTACAGAAACAAAAAACCCACAACCTTTTTTTTAGTCATTTTTATTAGGGTTTTGCTGATATGTGTGTGTAAAAGCAGTTTTAGTGTGCGTCTGTTTATGACTGCCTGTCACTATAAAAGAAAGCCTCTACCTAACCGTATTTAAAAGCATTAACTGCCTAATAAATGCTAGGTTGTTGACCTTATTCCTTAACTTTGAACTTATAACTACAGATTATGCTAAAGCTTAGTTTTGCACCATCTTATACATCCTAACATATTTACAATAAAACTTTTGTGACCATCATACAAGCATTTGTAACCCTGCTCAGCACTGTTTACTTAAAGTCAGCACTGTACATGCATCTGTAACCTTTTATTGCTTGGTCTTCATGACTGGCAGTATCAACTTCCACTTTCAGTTTATCACTTTAATTACATATCCCTTAAAAACTGGTGTCTTATCTCACTATGTGTTGTTTTTTTATGATACGCAGTATTTTAAATATTTCACACGATCGTATTTAAACTGTTGTTTTTCAACACATTATCAGCCAATGTTGCATCCTTATATGTTTCTGGTTGTTTTTTTTTTTATTTTATTTTTTTATTTATTTTTTATTTTTATTTTCAATACAATCTACTAAAACATAAGCATCAGTTATCAATAACTCTAGTATTTGTCAAACTCCAGCAGTATTCTAGATGATCCTAACAACCATCACCACTTCTAGAATATTACAACTTAACCCGACCTATAGAATAGTACCAGTTGTTCAAACAAACTAGCAGTAGTTCTGTTAGGATCCAAATATTATTGTGTTGATGATTCGGGTGGTCTTGGATGATCAAAATACATGTTTGCCATTAGAGAGAGAAGTAGAGAGTTGGGTGTTTTCTTGCTAGAGACTTGGTTCTCAAAAGTATGGAATATTAGATTGAAAAACCACCACCCCTTCCATGGATGGAAGGGGTATTTATACTTACATGAGATACGACCTCCTATCGGCCTGTGGATCAGGGATACAGTGGGTAAAGACCCGTCCTTCCTCCACGGTGTTGCACTAAACTAAACTATGCTACTAAATAACTAATAAACTACTAAACAACGAAAATAACGACACGTCTACGAGCTAACTTATGCTAGATCATAACTGGGGTGACCGACACTTTTAACATGGAATTTTCTAATTCCTAACAATCTCCCCCTAAGGGAGGTCACCCCATGAAATACATTTTGCTTCCTAGCATTCTATCTTTGACTTCGTTCTTGAGCTCGTAGACTTCAATTCTTCAATTCTGCAATCTTTGTGCTTAAGCAGTGACACTTCATAGTCCGCATATTTTGTACTTTTAGTGGAGGCCTTTAACTGATCCACATCTTTGATGATCTTCGAGCTTTCATTGAGATCATCAGCCACAGTAAATCTCTGGATCACCCTTTATTTTGTTGCCATCATGTGAAGTTGTGACTTTCGGACCGACATGCTCACACTTTTGAATCATGACATCTTTCCATCAGAGTAGCGGAAGCCTTACTGGTTCATGATATTTGCAGCAGCGAAGCATAAGCATAGTATGAAATATCAGAGCCAAGTTATGTAGATATGCACCAGTCATGATTTCTTCAAATTAAGTGTGGATGCTGTGAGCATGCGGCTTTGGATTGACTCCTCAATTCTGATAAGCTGCAACCGTCCAAATGTACCTGCAAACAACAGTTAGCAATAAAACACACGAAAGTGTCTTTGATCACTTTCGCTGAATTGAGGTACACGGCCCACGCTTCCCCGTTGATCAGTATAAATACTGCCTGTGATCAGGTAGGATTCCTAAGAATCTCCTTGACAGGGTTTCGCAGCTGTTCTAGCTGTTCTCAAACCGGAACGTCTCAAAGAAGACAACACGGAGTGAGTGAACCAGCGAATTGAGATTCACTGATTGATGAAAAATGATTTGAAAACAATCGCATATTGCTTGAAGAAAGAGTTTTGCAATACGACAAAGGTTTTATGAGAAAGATCAATTTTCAATCAAAATACTTTTTGTATTAGAGAATGAGTACACATTCGACGTGCTAGCGAAAAGAAGAGATTCGCACATCGAACGGTTTTCTAAAAGTATTTTTCAATCAGAGATACTTTTTGAATTTGAAATGAATACACATTCGACGTGCTAGAGAAAAGAAGATTTGCACATCGAACGGTTTTTCCAAAAGTATTCGTCAATTCCATTCCTGGACCAAGGTTGATTCAAGAAAGAATCTCCCCATCGTTTCTATCCAGTTGTCACATGCTTGATCTTTTGCAAGATTTCACATGTCACCCACCAAGAGCTTGTTTGATGTTGGCTCTAGAAGGATTTCCATCTTCATCGTGAATATTTTTACATATCACTCGGATGTTCTGGCAATACCACAAGGATAATGCGTAGGACTCTTAATATATACTTACTTACCACATTGTGTGAAAAAGCAAGTCTTCAAGAATTTAGTGTCCTAACGAGATATTGTGGATGATCTCTTGGCTCTAGACTCAATAGTGCACATTTGGTTCCTGTGCCGGAGACTAGGGAGAGGGTCTCCTACTTCAATATCAACCATCTCTAAGAGAAAGTCGATAGATTATGTCGGTTCCCCGTGAGAATGAAACAAGTCCTTTTAAGAGGAACTTGAGTAGCTTGGGAAGTTTAGTGCAGTGCGTCACTGGGTCCATGACGTCTTGTCTTCAATACCAGTGTTACCTTAGTAACAACCAGTAGCATATGTATTGAACCCGGTTACTGCCCTAAGGTTGAATTATTGGAGGGCTATTTCTTTTCACCCTTTTTCAAATTCATTTCTTTTTCATTCTTCAACCCCTTCAGTGCTTATCGAGACTTCATAACTAGAACCTTGTTGGGTTTATTCCAGTACTAGCTCAGTCTCAGTCCGCACTCTTCCCATATCTCATTTTTCTCCTTTTTTTCATCATACCTAAAGACTCTACACTATCTAGTGGATTGTCCCTGGGTAGATCCCTCCGGTTCTGGCGAATCGTGGGAACAAATACCTAACCTAACCATCCTTATAACACCATGCATAAAGTAAATTTGGTCGGTCTTTTGGTATTGTTCATTCCTTCTCGAAACCAATTGAAAAATCATTTGGAAAACCAATCAAGGTACTTGTGATACTAGATCAAAGCATTTTGTACCTTAATAGTTTTGATCATTTAGAAAACCTCCCCCTCAACATGTGCGTATGATTTAGAAATTGTTTAGCACAAGGAGGCAAGAGGACTTTGAAATATTTTCTTTGATCACAATTTTCATACGAAAAAGCCATTTGATTTTCATGGTAAAATTCTCCCCCTCAATATGTGCATAGGATATTTGAAACATTTTATCACATAGAGGCAAGAGTTCTTTTGAAGCACATCCACAATCACAAGAGCCATTTAGAAACCATTTGAAAAACTCAATCAAGGTACTTTATAAGTCACTTTAAAAAGCTTTATAAATCACTTTAAAAAGCTTTCGTACCTCGATAGTTTATATGCTCCCCCTCAATATGTGCTTCGAGATTCGAAAGCGTTTAGCACATATGAGAGAGCAGCCTGCACGATTAAATCAAAACGATCACCTTTTATCAAATTTCATTATTAAATCACAAATTCTCCCCCGATCAAAAATATCAAACCCTTTGAGATTTTGGATCCCAAGTGATTTAATTAGGTTTAGAAAACATGGGAGAATATGTGGCCTGGTTTAAATACTCATCATGTTTTTGGATAAATCCTCCTCCTCAACATGTGCATTGTGTATGAAATCGTTTGGCACATGGAGGCAGGAGTGCCTTTAAAGGACTAAAACCAATTCCATTTAAACAGATAAGAGATTTAACTCACGATCTCTACCCCGATCAAAATTTCAAACCTTTTGAGATTTGTGATCCCAATTGATTTAAATCATTTAAAAGATTTTGGGGAAAGACGTGGCAAGATTCAATTTTGAAAGATGACAGATAAGGTCCATTTTAAGACATTAAAGATTGTTAGTGTCAGGTATGATAGTTTTTAAGAGATCTTTAAGTAAAATAAAACAATTTCACAATCAAACAAGAACAGAAAAAATTTCATTTTGAAAGACCTTGATTCTAAAGAAAAAATCATACCATGACATAACATTAAATCTTTAGATCACCACTTAATTTCGTACAAAGCGGAACTTTTGTGAAGAAATATCGTTTGAAAATATTTTATTTTAAATCACTCTCCCCCTCAATCCATGACCGTAGTCGATAATTGAGTGACTCAAGTTTTGATAAAATAAAGTCTGGTGATTTTCAAAATTTAGTTCAATTTATTTTCAAAACAATAATTTTCATTTTCAAAACAATTTAATCAACTTATTCAAAATTGTTTAGAAATGGTATCCTGCACAAAGATACGTTAGTGGTTGAGAAGCTTCCGTTGTTGTTGCTGTAGGGTTTGGAAGAAAAACCGTCTGCTGATGCAGTGAGACTTCTTCTTACGTTGCATTTTGAATGCCAACTGAGGTCAAATTAAGCTCCGTTTCTTCAATCACTTAGAAGAAAACCATCTGCTGATGCAGTGAGACCTCTTACGTTGCATTTATGCCAACTCTCCATAGAAGTCCAATTAAGCTCCGTTTCTTCATTTGTCAACCCAAGATATCGTTACCCTTTCCTTGCGGCATCCAATCATGTTCATTTGTGGGATACCTGCATATGTTAGTGAACACACATACAAATATATGGTGGTCGACAACACCCAAACAGCAATCGACTAATAAAAGTCAATCCAACATATCAATCAGATCATGTAAGGTATGGGAATAATGTGTTTCTCAAACTCTAATCATCTAAACCTAACAATCATATCCTAGAAACCTAGTCCTTCAACATAGGCAATTATATTTTTTCAGATAAGCACGTAGGATAATTAAGAAAGTCCGTTAGATGATATAAATTTGAAAACATTCTCCCCCTCAATCAATGACTTATTTTCTGAAAAGATTAAAAGCGCTGAAGTCATTGATTGAGTTTTCAATTTTCACAAAAACTCTGAATCTGATAGATTTACAAGCAACTCATTTACCACCATTTTAGAAAACAACAAATATTTTTCTGAAGAATTTATAGACGGAAAAATATTTGAGTAGGAACAGCAGTCCTTCGACATACTTTCCTCATTTGTTTTTAGGAAAAGTGCACGAAATATTTGAAAAATTGGTTTAGCGCAGCACTTTCCTTTCTTTTGAAGAGCGGGTTGCTATCTGAAATAATAGCAAACCATGGTTTTAGCACGGGTTACAGTCTGAAGTAACTGCAAGCCATTTGTTGAAGCGCGGGTTACAGTCTGAAATAACTGTAAGCCATAATTTGAGACATGTTTTGAAAAATAATATTTACACCTCCTGCTCGAACTTCATCTATGGTCCCGTGCCATTATTGAATGACATTTCTAAGACCGCAGATGTTATCGATACTAGAAGACATGTCATAGAAAAACATATTTTTGGCATTTTTGAAATTTTCTGATTTTTATGGGTTTTTGAAGGTTTTATAATTTTCTATTTTCTTTTGTTGGTTTTATATTTTTGTATTTTGTTTTTAATAAATATATACAAAGATAGAGAAGATGATATAGTTAAAGAAGATGATGATACGAGTACCGAGATAAGGATATCGAGCAGCACGTCGTAGAAGATAGAAGTCATCAACTCTTAAACATTCACCACCAAAGCTTCCAGGGCTCTTGAATCGAAGAAAGAAATTGAACCATCTGAAAGTGAGACTTTGGCAGCTTCCCCCCAAACCAAAAATCCTTTAGCTGAGCAGATTCGAAGCTCTATTTCAAGCTTTCCTTAGCCAGGTGCACAGAGAAGCACACCATTATCATAAATCCCGCTGCTCCTTTTAAGAATGATAATCGAGGATCTCCATTCGGGGTTATATCATCAAGTGGAAGAACATCAACGTATCATCCCACATTTGAATACCTCTTCTCAAATTCCTTTTCCACTGAAGTCTGAAGCAATCCATTCCGAAAGGTGTCAAGAGACCACTTCCCCCACGTAGTTGAAATGATGCAGTCAGTCTCTTAGACTAGAGCTCACGAACCCGAATACACATACCCGAAGACAAAGAAACTTATACCATCGAAGTAGCAGATTAAGTCCAATAGCCAAAGAATAACCCCGATGTATACTTTTCTCTCCCCCCGAAGAAAGTGTATGAAGCTCAAGAACCCGAAGTACCCGAATGCCCAAAGAGAGAATAACCGATAACATTGAAGAAGCAGGCCGAATCACTGATTATCTCTGCGGGTGACAATCTCTGCGTATGTCAACACCGGAATAAGTGATTATATCTCTGAATCACAGATTAAGCCCTCAAGTAAAACAGCTGAGCATCCCCAATGTACACAATCTCTCTCCCCTGATGATTGTGATAACATCAAAATCATCACACACTTGTGTACCTCTTTCATCACCAGAAACTAACTCTTCCATCTCTTCCCCCACATAGTTGGAATAAGAACACTAAACGCCTTGATGAGTAAACCTTGAGTTTCTCTGCGGTCATGACATATGTTTTCCCGGGATATCTTCAATCACTTAGAAGAATTAAGTTCATCAAGTTTACTCGCCATGAGTCAAACCTTGAGTTTCTCTGCGGTAATAACATTTGTCTTCCCGGGATATCTTCAATTACTTAGAAGTATTAAGTTCATCAAGTTTACTCGCGTTTAGATACGTGTCTCCTTCCCCCTTGCTGGTTTTGATACTTCAGAATCAGCAACATATTTTAAGCCCATGTACTAGAAATCATTTGAGAAGAACATCATTAGCTCAGATGTATCTGTGAGAATCAACTTGCTGCAGAATGTGAGCAAGTCTAATTGGGGATTAAATCTGACTTTTCACTCTCCCCCAATTAGTGCTCTCCCCTAAACCGACAATCTGTTTGATAACAGCCCAGATTAAGAAGAAGTCTTTAGATCGTTAATTGCAACTCGTCTTTAGTCTTCTAACATGTAGCAGGAAATGTAGAACAGACTGCAGACTAGACCTTCTTCAAGATTGTCCAGTTGGGGAATAGATAGTTAACATCTTCAACTCACCAAAAACAAGAACATCACCAAAAAGCATCCCAATCAACTTACATCTTGCAAATCCCCTTAACTAAAATCCCTCCCAATCAAACAAGAACAGAAAGATGTTCATCAAGGAAATCAGCAATCAGGCTACAACGAACACATAAGATGGTAACACCAAACTACCAATCACATCAAACAAGAACAGAGAGATTGTTCGGAATCATCATGTTGATGTGTACGTGAAGCATTAACCGGAAGCACTTTGTCGATAAACTCATATCAGTTTGTGAAGATGTCAACTAACGGCTCTTAGAAGAAACACCATGTAAAGATGACCCGATAAGAAGAAGCTCGGTTCTTACATATGTTTGGAGCCGTTTGACCATTTATTCTCAGATATCGATCAACCATGCAGAATTATCATACTTCTTCTCCCCCTCAAGAATTGCATATGAAGATGCCATTCTTGATTAGACAAGTGATTATCTTTAAAATGTAGTCAATTCACACTTCTCTCCCGCAAAATTAGCACAGGATGAATCACTCATACCTTAACATAAAATTATAGTTGAGCAAGTGGAATAAGAAAACAATCATCGGTAGTCCGGTTCACTTGATAACTGAAGCGCAGGGAAAAAGTATGAAGCATGTTGATGAGAATGGTCATAATAAGAAGATTTCTCTTCTTTAGAAGATAAAGCGCACTGAATCGTACACTTTTCTTTTCTTTAGAGAACGAGGCATGAACTGATGTGTTCATACGTCATCATCTCTCTCTTTTCTGCTCTCTTAGCAAAACATGTAATCATCCCCATTATCATTCAGTAGGCTCTTTGTAGTGACAACTGATGGAGAAAACCCAATATGATGAATTTGACCCTGAAGTAAAATACCCCGAACTCGTGACTTAAACTTGCACATATGTAACAAAGAGCGGTGCCGAGACTTCATGCCCATTTGAGTCTCAAAGTACTCTATACTCTTCAACCAACCAACCATCGAGTATTAGACGTATATTACCTCTTGAAAATCCACAATTGAATGTGACACTGAGCACTACAACGTAACTCCTTTAAGTGATAGTTATTTTGTGATGATAAGAGCCCAATTCCCCCAAGTGGTAAAAGAAAAGGTAAAAGACACCCAACAATAACTAGATTCCCAAGTCTTCGTTTTTGATAATAAGCTCGAACAAGGATCTCGAAGAATCTTCATCCATCCATCCCCGATACCTTCAGATACTAAGTACACTCGCCCGTCATAATTCACTTCAACCTCAAATTAATAATACTGAATTAACGCCGTTGTCACATCTTCTGAACTGCTCAAATCTAGCCTTCTTTGACATTTAAGTGAACTATGATAATGATTTTCATCCCGACCATGGTTAAAAGCACAAAACCCCGTAAAGCCATGTAGTAACCAAACTGCCATGACGAATATCCAAACACACATCCAATTCATGAAATACACCCTTTTATCCCTTCTTCGAAGCAGAAACCGTAGCACCAACATCAAGTAAGATCCAGAATTACACTTTCCCTTTCTCCAGGATGGCTTCATCATCACGGGATTTTATAATTCTATAGTTTAAACCGAGAAATAGTTTCTTTCGCGGGATTTTACAAAACCAAGAATAAACTGTATGATAGTTCCGGAAATGAACTTTACAATTACCAGGATGTTTCCATTGTCATGGTATTTTACAAGTCTATGATTTAAACCGAGAAATAGGTTCTTTCGCGGGATTTTACAAAATCAAGACAAAACCGTAAACAATGTCAGCTTGAAGGTGTTATGACAACTTTGGTTTCGGTGAATATCTGTTTTAGGGGAACATGCAGCGGTTCATTAATGGTTCAATATCCAACATCATCAACATCATCAACCAACCAATAAACATTTTGGTAAACTCATCATTCACGCATTCTGTCAGCTGTTGCAGTGACCACATGGAGAAGTAAACCCGATATACCAAACTTGATCATGAAGTAGAATTCCCCAGATTTGTTACTTAAACTTGTACTAATCCTTGTGAAGAGGAAACGGTGTACCCAATGTACAAAACCTCTTGACGTATCCTCAACCAAATAGCCAAGTCTTTATCACACTCTATAAATGCCCAAACAAGTCATCTTCGCGGAATGGTAGAAAGAAAGAAGACGAAATAAGTAAACCTGCTCTAAAAAACCTCACTTCAAATCCAAATATGAAATACCGTCCAAACAACCCCATAGTCAACATTGTTCTAATAACGATTCAAGCCGTGACATAATATACTTCGTGAAAGTGCATAAACCAAATTACCAAACCCCATAGCCCAACAAATCTTATCACAAATAATCTCAACATCAAATCTCATCATCATCAAGTCTTACATAAGTCAAATCTCGAGAAGCCCATCTGACCCAATCATGTGTGCAAACCAAAGGTTACTTGTAAAAATCAAGGCCCGGTCTATGAAAAACAATCCAATCGTCCAAGTAGAGCCTTTAAAGCATTAAACTCAATACCAAATTAGTAACATCCGTCAAGAAGCTCAAGCCCATGATTTTCAAATATTAGATTAAGCTGTGAATTAGTGAATCCTCCGTGAAAATATTATACCAAACCAAAATATGCCACTCATTTGACAAAGGTTAAAATTTGTATCCAATATTTGTGTTAAAAACTTTGGAAAGAAATTTTCTTTGAACGTCCAAAGTTGCAGCCCAAATCCACTCATATAATGTCAAAGAGATATAAATATCACAGCCCAAGTCCATATCCGTGAAATATCAGCCCAACCCTTATGATATCAAAAACCGGTCCACCGAATAACTACCCAATCCATGACGATAATGGAGTAACCGGTATTAATAATAGACAAACCCTAAAATTTCTCATATCAACTCAAACCTAATCACATTCTCATTAAAGAAAACGCCTCCCTCTCCAAACGCAGCTCTCAACACAAAACAACTTCATCAAAATGAATCTTATCAAGATATCTCAATCTCACAACACATATTAATCATCGACCTTTCATTTTATCGACCCCTGGTTCATTGACTTGATACAACCAATAAAATCTTTTGATATCATGAACAAAAGATATTCATATTCGTGAACAAAACAGTCTTTTGTTACAACCTTCATATTTGTAAACAAAACAATCGAGTCTACCCACAAAGTCTTTTGTGCTTTCATGATGTCCTCGCCACAGGGATGGCTAGAGGAGTTGATTGGCATCGAGAACAAACCACGAAAGGTGCAACATAATCACGTTTCTTCAAGACCTAGTACGGGTCTCGGGTAGGTTTTGTATGATTTCATTTTTGTGTTTAGTCAATGAACGAAGTGAAGAAAGATATGATAACAGATGTTATTGTTTCTTTCTTTTGATTTCGGACATGAACATGAAGCATTGCTTCGAAAAAGATCGATGAAGATAAAGTTCAAACTCATTAAGATCTTAACTATTCTGTGATTATTCGAACGTTTTGAACAAAATCTGAGTTCTTACTTGTTTATAATTTTTTTTTGATCGAGTCTTGATAATATGAGTTGTTGTTGGTTTAGATGAGTGTTGGTGATGTACAAACGAGAAAACAATCTTTAAAAGATTTGCGAAGACGTTTGACTAAACTGAGATCTTGATAGATGTAGAATATGTAAATGGGTTGGACCGTGGATGGTGTCAAGAACTGAGGTTGAGTCTTTTTGGTAATAGGTTTGGTCTTGTGGTCATGAGGTCAAGTCATCTCATTCTTCATTTCTGTCTTGTTCAAAGTGTTGAGTCAAGTCGCTAAGCCAAGTGGCTAAGCAAGTCGCTAAGCAAGTCGCTAAGCCAACTCGCTATGACTTGTTAAATAACAAGTCGCTAGGTAATTTTGTAACAAGTCGCTAGAATGGTTTTTGAAATTTTGCAGATGAGTTTTCCGATCATTATTCCGACCATATTCATATTAACCCAGAAAAACAGTTTTGACAAAAGCTGCTTCATTTACCCATTTTGACCAAAGTTAAAATCCAGTTGACAATAATGGACAAAAATACACATAAACTGTTAAACACAGTTATGACAATAACTCAATAACTGTTAAAATGACCATTTGGTATTGTTTTGAACAAGACAAAAAGGACAGATGACAATAATGGACAAGACCTAATCTGTTAAGGCGCAACCAGTAACAACCAAACCATATCCATTTAACAACAATTACTACAACCAGTAACAATAACAACCAACTTTATCCAGACGCAAACTAGACCCGAACAAACCGCATACAAGACCATGAATCAAACCACGAGAATCACCACAACACAACAACCTTGGCTCTGGTACCAATTGTTAGGATCCAAATATTATTGTGTTGATGATTCGGGTGGTCTTGGATGATCAAAATACATGTTTGCCATTAGAGAGAGAAGTAGAGAGTTGGGTGTTTTCTTGCTAGAGACTTGGTTCTCAAAAGTATGGAATATTAGATTGAAAAACCACCACCCCTTCCATGGATGGAAGGGGTATTTATACTTACATGAGATACGACCTCCTATCGGCCTGTGGATCAGGGATACAGTGGGTAAAGACCCGTCCTTCCTCCACGGTGTTGCACTAAACTAAACTATGCTACTAAATAACTAATAAACTACTAAACAACGAAAATACCGACACGTCTACGAGCTAACTTATGCTAGATCATAACTGGGGTGACCGACACTTTTAACATGGAATTTTCTAATTCCTAACAAGTTCCAATCTTATACTAGCAGTGGTATACCTTGAGCAGTCACTCTATCCTCATAACCATAACCAAAAACCCAACAATCCTCCCGCAAACTTGATATCTTTGTTCAAAAAACATCCAGTAACAATCTTCAATCTTCATCTTCTGAAAGGATTTGGGGAATTCTTTCAAACACTTCATCTTCTTCTCAATGCTTGAATAGCTCTTGAACATTGATCTTGAAGTCTGAGTAACAATGCTCTGACTTTCTCACTATCTTCATGAACTCTGATGCTTGTACATAGCATCACAGTGAGAGTTCTAGCTCTGAGTGGATATTCTTTCTCAGCAAGCATGAATGCATCTACTCCATTTGTTGTTGAAACATGATGAACTTCACATGAATCATAATAATACCATTTAGTACCGGGACCTGAACATGAGAATTTCCAGAAATCATCACTTGTATCATATAGCCTTTTAAGATTAACCCACAACTACATCTCCTTCATATCTTTGGGATCTTCAACATTAAACCTTTTTTGAACTAACCTCCATAGTGTGTCAAGATCATCTCTGTCAAAAGCTTTTATGAGATCTTCAAACTGAATGAATGATGAAGTTTCACCACCCAGCCTTGTAATCTTCCACGTTGGAGCAAAATTGCTGGCAATAAATACTTCCCAATCAATGATAGGATGTCTGACTTGCAGTGGTTCAGGGTAGAAATCTTCTTCTTCTATCACAATCATCTCACTCAGTTGTTCTTCAGTGAACTTCTCAGTTGGAACTTCTTGTTCTTCAACAAACTTTGTCTTCTTAGATGTCTGAGATTCACTATCTTTGGCCTTTCTCTTCAAATTGGGATACCTTCTTGATTCTTCTTCAGAGTCCATTGGAATAAAATCTTTATCTTGTCTTCGAACTCTGTAGTAGATACTTTCAACTTTAGCATCAGACATTCCTTTGAATTGATGTCTTTTCCAACCACCAACCTTGCAACAATAATCTTTCATCATTGAAATTACTTGTGCCTTTGTTGGTTGTCTTGATTTCTTCTGGCCTTTCTTGACTGAAGCAACAACATCTTGAAGTGCTTGATTGTTCTTCATCTGGATAAAGTCCTTTAACTGTGCAGTTCTTTGATCTTCAGTTAAAGTCTTATCCGCCACTAGGTCAATTGCTTTCTTCTTGATCACTGGATCATGTTTTATCAAGAACAAAATCTCTTCATCTGTTGGTACATACCTTAGAGGTGGTTCCAGCAGTGGCTTCTTCTTTAGAAGCAGTGGATGCAGCAACATAGGCAGTGGTTGTTGCCTGTACCATTTCCTTCTCTTTTTCTGCACAAGTAGCTTTCAAAGCATCATTTATCGCTGCAGCTTTTCCTTCCATGTTAGTCAACAGATAACCATCCCGATTAGCACGACTATCCAAGTCCAAAACCACATCGAAATTCACATCCTCCCCTGAATCTATGCTTTTACTCCTCCTCTGTTTGGATGCATCCTCCAAACTCTGATCCTTTGAGGAGCTAGCCTTCTTTCCCATCCTTTTGACTCTTGTATATGCAGCAATCCCTGGTCTTCTCATTCTCTCCAAAACATTCAGCCTGTGCTTGTACCTTTTAATAGTTCCAGCTAGAGAGGTTGTCAATTCATCAAGACCAGACATTTTAGACTCCATGTTGCTACATTTATCCGTCAATTCCTTTAAAAGTTCCATTCTATCCTCACAACTTCGACATGTGTTAACTGGTCCGAGAGGTGTACACTGGGAATTGTCATTATGCACAAAAGTATCATTACCCGTCAATTCATGTTCAGTTTCATGTCTATCCTCATCACTCCTATCTATGTGACCTACTCCGAGAGGTGAATCGTAGGATGTGAGTACCATGGCATCCGACCAAGCCTCCGTATCCATGGACCCCAAGTTACCCAGTTGCCTGGGGATTCCTCCACCTGTGTTGAGCTCGATCGAACTCTCCACATTAGGAGTTGCCAGTGGTTGGGTCTTACTTAGGTTTTCACTTACCTGGTCAGCGTCTACGCCTGAAACAGTAGTTACACCCTCATGTCCTTCACCCCTTCCACTCATGTCACCTCCCACACCTGTTACACCCTCATTTCTTCCACCCCTTCCACTCATGTCACCTCCCACACCTGTTACACCCTCATGTCCTTCACCACTACCACCAGCCTCAGGTAGCTGAGTGCCATTCTTCCTCCTTCTAGTAACTAAAGTACGTTGGGGTTCAGATGTTGAAGGTAAGGGTTTGGAATTGGTTTTGGAAGTGGTAGCAGGGGGTTCATCAGTGGATAGATTGGGTTGTGGATTTTCCTCCTCTATAAGTTGTGGCAGATTTAGCATGTGAGGAAACAAAGGTGTTATGGTTCCTGTAAAATTTTGACGCTTTTTCCTCATATGGGCAAACACCATAGGAACCATATGTAAAACGTCATATTTTTTCTTATGGGGAATGGGTTCTGTTATTTGACTTTCTGCTATCAATTGAACAAACCTAGGATAGAGGTAGTATTTGCCCTGTTCTTTAATGTTCTTTTGAAAACCCTCAAAAATCATTCGAGACCAGTTAAAAACCCTTTCTTGAGATAAACATATGACAGGAGTTGCAATCTTTGAGGGAAACTCATCAAATCCAGTTGTTTTATTGCTTACACACTTGAGCAAGGTATGGATTAAAAACTTCCATTGCGGAGAAAACATACCTTTGTGAAACTTTATACGATCCCCTTTTCTCTCATAACCCATTCTTTCTAAACCTTCAAATATTTCAGCATCAGACAGATTAACAACTCCTTCAGCATCCTGAAGCTTCAAAACACCTCTAATCACCTCCTCTGTGATCAGAATCTCCGTTTCATCAACAACCGCCCTAATAACCTCTTTTCCACATCTTTCTTGAATTTCAGCATTCCTTCAAAACTGCCGTATATAAGCTTTAACAATGACGGGTTCTACAGTTAATGCATAGTGTATGGGACTATGTTTGATGAAATCAATCATCTCATGAAAACTTTCAGAATGGTCGTTCTTGACTAGGTATGCGACTAAGTTGCGGGTTTTGGAATATTTAGTTGCCATTGTACGTTGAAAGTGAATGTGATATGGGATTTGTGAAAATTATAGTTGGGAGCGGTTAGGGTTTCTGTTCAGCGCCAATTGGGAGTGTTTAAAAGATTAATTAATTGATCGGCAGTGAATTGGGGAATAAGTACGGTACAAGCAAATGTTTCACAAAAGCCCCTGTTGTTTCCATATTCACCACAACTGCACTAGCAGTGTATTTACCATTACTGGCAGTGGATAGCGCAAACCAGCAGTGGCAACATCACTGACACTCCCATCCTTTGACCAAGGCTACGGCTGCAAAGTCGTTGTTAACTAAATGTGATGATGCATACATTTGAAGGATTACAAACTTACACTAAAGCAATGTTCTGTGTAGATGTTGATGAACATGAAATGTTGTTTTCAGAGTCATAGACATTCAAGTTGTTGTAGAGATTATCGAAGGTCATCTTTTCAAACTCATCTTCGTTCTAGTAACTTGTTAGACACATGTTTAATTCCACCTTTTATGGGAATACGTGAACTTTATAATTAATGGACATAAACAGTTCAAGTACATGACACTGGGCAACACCATCATTTCAGTACGTCTTTTCCTCATTATTAAAGTCTGTCCTACTTTTGTGCATCCCCGATTCGGGTTATTTCAAAATAACCATGCAATACTAAAGAAACCACAGGCAACTGCACACATACTTGGAGTTCATGACATAAATTGTTAGTTATATTATAATTGTATATTGTTACAGAAAAATATAAAGTAAATGTACACCTAATAATACCATTTGTATGTTACCAACAAGGGTAAATAATATTTTTCCTAAGGCATACACATCATAATTGTGGAAAACTAGAAGGGGGGGTTGAATAGTTTTACCAATTAAAACTTCCTTTTAAACTATTTAGATCGACTTATGTCAATCTATTTGGTTGTGTGTGTTGGATGTTGATAGACAAGCATATAAAGATATGTAATGAAAAGATAAGAGTAAGAAGCACAAAACCACAACGCGAGTATTTATAGTGGTTCGGCTACAAGGACACCTTCCTTGCCCTACTCCACTCCCTGAGTCACCTACTCGAGAGTTTGTAAACACTACACCAATCTCCTTTTGGCGGAGAAGCCTTCACAACGTCGCCTACCCTTTTTCCGGTGCTAGGCTAACCACCGTGTTCTTTCACTCCAAGGTGAACCACACCTACACAACGTCGCCTACCCTTTATAAGGTACTAGGCTAAGTACCTAGTTCTTTCACTCCAAGGTGAACTACACCTTCACAACGTCGCCTACCCTTTATTAGGTACTAGGCTAAGCACCTAGTTCCATTGCAATGGAGGAACTACTACCACACTACACCAACGACTAATCCCAAAGGAGATCTACTCCTTTAAAACATCATCAAGGACATCAATATCCTTGGATCTAATGCTAGTCTATCTAGTACATCGAAACATACCATATCGAATGTACATCTAAGGCACCTTTCACTAATGCCTTTGACTAGATCTACAAGACACCTTTCACTAATGTCTTGTGTCTTCACTTCTAAGCACCTTTCACTAATGCTTCAAGTCTTGACTTCTAAGCACCTTTCACTAATGCTTCTTGTCTTGACTTCTAAGCACCTACCACAAGTGCTTATGCTATAGACGATAGATACCCTTCACTAATATCTTCGTCTTGACACTTGAGACACCTTTCACTAATGTCTTGAACACTACACTTCTTTGAAGAAAGAAAGGAATCATCAACAAGAAGACTTCAGTAGCCTTGATGATGAGGAAGCATGACAACTCATGGACTTGAGCTTGCTCGACTTCAAAGGTGGTGATCTTGCCTTTAAGAGGAACCTAAAAGATCACACAAAAACAAAACTACAAACATAGATCTCTTGGATATGAGGTTAGTGAGTTTTCAACTCAGGGATAAAGTGTGTTAGAAAGGGGTAAGAAATAATGAAGAAATGGCTCACTATTTATAGAGGAAAAATCCTACTGTTCCCCGGATCCCACGGATCCCTTCCACAAGGGATCCGTCTAGCGTTAAGCTAGGGATCCGTGGGACGCTCCCTTTTACCCATGGGTATTTTGGTTATGGGTTGAATCATGGATCTTTGGCTAGATACAATGTATCTTTGAGTGCAATGCACTTGGTCACTTGGGTATGGGTTGATCCATGGATTATGGATATTATCCATGTATGATATAAGCATGATGTCATGCAATGGGTTATGGGTCAAGATCCATGGGTTATGGGATTTGGGCTGTACCCAACTACATTCAATGTATTTGCCCAATGGGTTGTGATACTTAAGTTTCTACCCATTTATATTACCCAATATACTACATACTAGTTATGTGTATATTTTATCCAAATATGTAAACACTAGTTGTTGTACATATGTATTACTAAATCATAAAATCACTTATACTTGTTTTAGTATATTATGTGAAAATGTGAATATGTTAGAAACTATTAGTTCAAACCATTTACGTATTTTATTTGTTTCGTTAATATGATTTTACGTTTGTTATCGACAAAATATTAGAAGATCGTAAAATATAAATAAACGTTTTTACGGCTTATTTGTATTAACAATCTCCACCTTTTTCTTGATGACAAAACATAAAATTATTTTAAGGAAAAGCTAAAATTCGTAAAAGTTTGAATTTGTAGTTTTTACTTTCTTCTCCCCTTTTTTGTCTAAACAAAAAGTGTTTGAAGGAAAGCAACACATCATTTTTAAGAAAAACATGTGAAAGAAGTAAAAGTAAAAAGAAATAGAGAGCAAGTAACGGGAAAGGATCTCATCGTTACTCCCCCTTGACGAGTCCATCCCTAAGTAAGGGCGTCAAGAAACTAATTCTAATCTAGTTCATTTGCAACTAAATTTTGCAAACGATTACGTCTATGTGACGGGTGTGCTCCCCCTAGATGATTGCAATTTTGCAACGGGAAGTCATGAAATATAAATCTAAGGTTGCAAGTAATTTTGCAACGTATTGTTTTGACACCAAGCTCCCCCTAGCTTTAGGGTGTCAAATTCTTCATGTGTTAATTGAATAACTGCAAAACAAGGGTTAGAAAGCAAGTATAATTCACAATTTCCTGCAAATGTGGTTCAAGTTAGTAGAAAGAAAGCTTTCTGTCTCACGGATCCCACGGTTCCCTCCTAGTAGGGATCCGTCTAGGCAATTCTGAGGGATCCGTAGTAGCTGATTAATTTCAGCAACGGTCGCCCAGTCTGTAATAACAAAATATGCTCTTTTTTCCATTTTGTCTTTCACTTTGGCGGTCGCCCAGTCTATAAGTTCGTCATCCGGTGCATCTAGCATTTACACATATTAATACATTACTGAATAAGACTGCTTAATTATTGCTCAATAAACTATCTAATAATAACAAAATATGCTCTACCTGCATGTTTTTCTCGCCGTTCGTAATACCATTTTTGAAGAAGACCTCTAAACCATTCCATCAACATCGTTATTGGGATCTTGCGCACATCCTTTGTTAAAGCATTGATCGATTCCACACTGTTTGAGGTCAGGTAGTTGTACCTGTTTGCAGGGCAATGTGCCCTTGACCATTTTTCAATACCTGCTGCAACTAGTTTTCTGTGAGCTATCGGTCGTGCTGCAAGAATCTCACACATTAGGTGTGCAAATTCCTCCGTTGTGTAAGCTTTGCACGTCTTCCAGTATAAACACTTTAGGCTATCGCTTTGCATACGTGTATTCAACATCAAATGGCGACAACAATACCCGTGAAAGGCATTTGGAAAAACATTTTTACATGCTAGGGCTATTGCATGATGTTTGTCAGATATAATTGCCAAATTAGCAACTTCCCCTATGGATTCTTTCAGGTTTGTCAAAAACCATGTCCATGATTCACCACTCTCACCTTGAGAAACACCGGTGGCAATCGGTATAATTTGATTGTTTCCGTCCATTCCCACGGCTACCAGGTTTGTCCCTACGTAGTGCCCTTTAAGATGTGCCGCGTCGATTATGATCAGGGGTCGCATATAGCATTGGAAGCTCTTAATCTGTAAATATAAATGCGATTACATACTGGATAACAAACACATTGTATATCAAGGTAAAATCATCATAAACCATGTATTTAAGTGAACTTTCTATACTATTGTAATGCATTGGTAAGTAAATTAATGTCAAATAATTTGTTTTATGTTTCTACTGACAGGTGTGCTGTGAAACAAACAATAGTATCAAAATGAGTAGATCCAATTCCGAATGTTTTTGTGCTTATCTGACATAAATTGTTAGATACTTTGCTAGGATGCTCAACTTTTATAAGACAAGTAAAAACTAGTTGTATGTAACTATTTTCTGGTTTTATGTATGTATAGTTTTTTATATTCCATTTTGTGTTGATGTTGCAGATATACTACTAAACACCTGCATGCTAAACTAAAAACAATGCCTATTCACCAACACACTTGTATGAAAACCATATCATATATTAGACAAGATTTATTTAAAAACATTCAAGGCAATTAGCTTACCGCAACACCGAAAGATATAAAAAGGTTCTTAAAACATCTTTGATCGTCTGTCTCAATGTGTGTAACAGTCCCCTCGTTTGCGAGCTTTAGGTTGTGACAGTAGTATGGTAACTGCGCAAACGATGCCTTTGGACAGCCCTGGGTTGATTCCACTGCCAATTGTTTCCCCCTCCAAGCTTTTGTGTATGAAACATCTATATTCAACTCCATATTCAGATCATGGATAATGTCCCTTGGCTTATAAACGCGTGTAACATCTGTGATTTTCGGACGTATTAATTTAGACAGGGTTTTTGCTGTAGCATTTCGATGATTTGGATTGAACTAGATTTTGGAACATGCATGACGGTCATTAGTTGCAGTGATTCTAAACTGGATACAGTTTGGAATCCTACGACAGTTTATGTGCCAATCACATTTTGGCTGCACGCATTTTACTGCGTACCTAATAGTACACGATTTATGAACATAAAATTCATACCCTTCTTTTAGGCACTTCAAAGATACCTCATATATGCACTCTGCCTTATCATCAAATCTATCATTCACTTTCATAACACCTCTATCTTTACTTTCAAGTCTACTATCAATAGGTGGTGGTTGGGGTGTGGGCGGTATATGAGTTAAGTTGTTTCGTTGCCATGTATTCGCATCTTGCTCAGGTAACAACGTATCATTAAGATCCACATGTAAGTGTGGGGAACAAGATGACTGGGTTACCACAACGGGTTCTTTAACTTGGTTGATGCATATGGTTTGCACCTCTGACTGCGACCCATCAACCATACTTTTGAAAAAATCCAAGTCATCGTCGTCAAGTATGTTCGTTGTGGTTGAGGCGATGTTGTATGTTAGAGTTATCCCGTTTACATCATTAACTTTGAACTTTTTCTTGATGTACCGCACAAGACTCGAAAAATTAATGTCAACTGGGAGTAAAACACCACACACAAGATCTTCATACCGCATAAACACCTTGCATTTCGCAACAGAGTTCGTTTTTTTTTTTTTTTTTTTTTTTTTTGTGATGTTATTTTGTTTTGATAAAACATTTCTGCTGTTATGTGTTGAGTCAAGTAAATAAGCACATGGAAACTAGGGTGTGGTTATATTTGGTGAAAAGCTATAAACACACTAATAGTGTGTCGCAAGGTAGCCCCTTAGATCAGTTGTACCTCTACGTAACACTGTCAAAGAACTTTGGGAAGAGTTGAAGGAGCGTTATGGTATTGGAAATGCTCCTAAGATGATATGCATATGATTTAAGGTTGCCCAACGTACAAGACATATTGACCAAGTATGTCCTATAGTTGCCCAGATTGCGTCTAGAAGGTTTGCCTGAGGTACAAATTAAAGTTCCCACATGACACTAAAAGTTGTTGTCCAGAGTACATCTAAAGGTGTGGGCCAAAGTACAAATAAATGCTAAGGACCCATTGTACAATATATTCTTTAAATAAGTAAAGGTTGCCTAAAGTACTAACTTGGTAGCCCAAATACAAATTTAGTTGCCCAGATTACATCTAAAAGTGTTGACTGACGATATACCAAAACGAATTCATCGGTGCCATGTGTCGAATACTCCAATAGGCCTCGCTTGTTCCTTTTTGTATCCAAAAATTGTAGCACGAACACTTATAAACTACTTATTCCGTCATTAACAAAATATAACAATAATTGCTTTTTAAAAGTAGTAATTTGACAATTGTTATACTTTTTTTAAACTTTAAGTTGCTCCAACTCGAGTGAATATCTAGTCGCAACAAAAGAGGTGCTATTTATTATCGAGCAACGGGCAAACAATTATTTCCTCGACTCAAAATTAATGAACCCGATTGTTTACCCTCGTGTTCAGTTTATTATCAATTCAAACCATAATCACCAATCCAATAATAATGTTTACTTTTACAGTTTATTTTGGCCACAAATCATGCGTACAACTAGTTCTTTGATCAAGTATTTGCAAGCTTTTGGATGAAGCTTTATTCATGTCTTAATTATTTTTTGGCGGCTTTAGTCCGTTTTCCCGCCCAAAGTCTTGGAAACCATCCATCTACATACAATACTTTGGGTAACCCTTAACCCAAAAAATAAACTACAAAAAATTAAAAAAAAAAACCCGTCCATTTACATCTACAACCTCTTTATAGCATCGATTGTATACCAAAAAACAGGACAGACATAACACGTATTCCCTTACAAAAATTACCACATCAATGGATGCAAATGGTTACTTTGAAAATGATGCAGAAGAGTACGCGTTTGTGTTAAAAAACTATTTGTTGTTTGACGCGGTTATTGATGCTTTCGGGGAGGAACCCATTTCAGAATTTGGGTCCTATAAGGAGGTAGATACGAGGATGAGGAAAATTATTTTGAACTGGCTCCATACAAAAGACTTTTACTGGGATGAGGTTTATGGAATGAATGATCTGGAGGAGGACGACGAAGATGAAGATGATGAGGAGGCTGGAGATGAGGAGGATGATCAACATGATGCAGAGGTGGTTCAAAGTCAGGTGGTGGATCAACAGGAAATCGGGTGGAGCAGACAAATGTGGTAGTGCAGCAAAACCAGGAGGAGCAACAACATGGGTTTGAATCCCCTTATGATCTGGAAAACAGGATTAGCCGGCTTGAAATTTTGTTTCAACAAGTCAAAGCCAGGAAGGAAATGAAGAAAAACAGGGAAGAGAGCTGTGGTTCTAACAACTTGGTTTGAAATGGGGTGGGTGGAGCAGTTCACGATGATGGTGGTTTGTTTTTCATGTGTGTTTTATTATTATTATTATTATTATTATTATTATTATTATTATTATTATTATTATTATTATTATTATTATTATTATAACCATCACTTTATTAAAAACACAAAGGATTTACAATAAATTAGTGGGAAGCCGAGACACCAACTGGGCCCCCACTCCTCTAGCAATAGCGAAACTAATACGATTAAAAATATGAACCGCAACACGAGTCCCAATGTCTTGAGTCAAGGAGAAAAGTCTAATACGCTTTAGTAAGGTTACCGCCTCTTTCTCAAGTTCTCCGAAAGAAGAAAAAGAAAAGGGAAGGAACCCGTATCCGATGTCTGCGCATTTAGCCTCGTACTTGACACGTTTACGTCGTGCAGCCTCACTAACCGCACGCCCTGGCACAAAATCAAGCAACCCCGATTGCGTCAAAGGAGACGAACCTGTAAGATCAACACAAACATCACGCCCGCCATCCCAAGAATAAAGCAATATATCAGCCGGTCGCAAGGGTCTGTCCATATCTCCATGAAGCCCAATATCCACCTCCTTACGAACAGAAATCCCAGACCGAGAGCATATATCAACAAGAACATCACGTACAATGTTATGCCGATGTTTAATGCCAACAATACCCGCACATGAAACTGCATGATCCCCATAAATATCTCCAGTAAAAACCCTAGAACATGCCGAGCACGGTACCTGAACAGTGAAAAGGGGAACACCCAGTCGATAACACAGTACACAACGATAAGTCCTGGCGTTCATAGTTTCTCCCAATCCAGATATAGGAGCCACCCTAAGCCAATCTGAAGTATGATCCTCCTTTAGAGAGCTCCATAGCGCCACCTGTCGAGGGGATAGATGGAATGTAGATTCAACAGTTTGGGTAACCCGATCGAAATATATATCTGCCAATTTCTTCATAAGTTTGGGGGCAGCGACCTCGCTAGGGTTACTCAAAAGGTCAATATCCATATTCGCATTAAAATTACATAGAGCATCATCAAAAGAGGGACCAGTAGTCACAATACCAGCACTATGAAGAAGCTTAGTCTGCAGACTAGCAGATTGAAGTCTCGAAGCAAGAAAAGCATAGTTCAAAACATCACCTGCAGAATATAAACCAAGCCCCCCAAAAGCAAAAGGCAGGGTGGCAAGTCTCCATTGCCAGTCACCAAAACCAGGCCCAGAAGCTGTGACAATACGCTCCAAGGAAGAACGAAGAGCCGCATCAAAAGAAACCTGGGCACACTCAAAGACCCGAGGAGAACATGTGCGCATAGAAAAATATAACTTAGAAATACCAGCACATGTACGAAGAAGCAACAACTCGCATTGGGGGTCATTGAGTTTGGCAACTGCCTCCATAAGTTCAATAGTTTTAGCAACCCTTTTCAGGACCAACTTATTACCAAACTCAAGATCCACACTAACTGGTCCACCCAATAATTTAACACCATGTGAGGGGCGAGAAATATTGGGGGGAAAAACACCGACATACCTGCTTCTGGCGAGAAATATTATTATTATTATTATTATTATTATTTTTTTTGGGTTTTTCGTTGTTTTACTTGTTTTCGATTTTTCATCATTTGTTTTTAGGTCGGATAATTAGATGTATGGTTGCACTATTATGAATGTTTGTTGGGTTTAAAAAAATATGAATGAAAAACTAGTAGTTGCAATTGACTTTCTGCTGCCAACCATGAGATAGTGCTTCTAACCGTAACCAAGATGTTAGATTTATGCTGTTACGTCTAGAATTTATTATAGTGGAATGGTTAAGAATTATGGTTGCCCGATAGTACATGACATATTGCCCAAATATGGCATTTAGATGCCCATATTGCATATTGCAAATTACAGGGTGGCCTTAAAGTCCAAAAGAAACTGCCCAATTACATCGTTATTACAACATAAAAAGGTTGCCTGAGGAACGAAACCGAATGGCCAATTAACTAAAACTGTGGCCCACTAAACAAGTGGCTCTACTTTTACAAAAAGCATGACCTACTAGCAGTTCTGCAGTTGTAGTAAAGTACAAAAGTTGGTGTAAAGTGGAAAATTTACTCTTAAAAACGTGTCATCATTTCGTTCTTGTCTTCTATCACTAGCAGTAGTTAATATAACCAGCAGTTGTAAGTATACAACCAACTCAGTTTTAGTATTTAAAATAACTAGCGGTAGTAAAAATAACTAGCAGTTGTATGTATACAACCATTTCATTTTATAATTTTAGATATTTTATTTAAGTAATCGAGCATAAAAGTAGTGTCGTATTTTTTTAACGTTTAGGAATGTCACATAAAGTTCGAAATAATAAACTCAAATCAATGTAACTCTACACATCTGATAACCTGAAGCCGTTATGTGTTTACGTCAAACTCAGCATGTTGATGATTTTAGAATAAGTGATGGTCTATAAAATAGTTTTGTTCCATCATAGAATAAATGTAGTCGAAGGTAATAACAACTACGCAATTATATTGACTCAGTTATAACCACTTTTAATTTATCGTTTTATTAACCAAGGCAACATTTACTTTGAATATTTACGCCGTTAAAATTATTAAAGTAAACACTCACATATGCACAGGGTACAAACATTAAGTGCAGTACAATACTACAGTTGGCCATTGTAGAAAGAATTGTACATGTCCAATGTAAAATATTAGTTGGACTGTGTGCCACAAATAGTTGGCCAGCTAACTAAAAAAATTGCCCAACGTTTGTAACTAGTTGCCCAATAAAACTGTAACTAGTTGCCCAAAAAAACTATTTGCGTTGTAACTTGTTGCCCAATAAAACTGTTTGCGTATGAGACAAACCTCAGTAACTCAATATTTAATAAATTCAACTAGTCACCACTTGTGTACACCTATTACTAATTTTTATTTGACTGAAATGCAAATAAAAAACATTCAACCACTAGCCATTTTGCATACATCACCGCTGTACTATATGTACTGTAGCGGTTGCCATGTGTACACTATTTTAGTTGCCCAAAGTACCATTTTCTAGCAAAGAGTTAGCAAACTCGTCATAAAAATAGATTGTGGGTGGGGTACCTATTTGGGGTTGTGATCCACTTGTCCATGGGAAACAGACAAATGTCATAACTTGTTTGTCAGATTGTTTGTGTCTCGATAATGTATGACGCTAACGGTTGCTTTTGCTGATTATATATGTAACTAAAAGACTTATTATTATTTATTTTTTTTTATCTCTATTAGTGAGAGTCTTAGAAAAACAAACATAACAAGTGTCCCAAAATTGTTTAGTCTAAGTGTCTAACAATGTCTAGTGCCATGGTTATATGTGATGAATTACTAAAAGAGATTACGATCGCGTACTATAGGGATGAATTGGATGTTGCTTTACGTGAAGAAGCAGATCAAATGAGGAAAGCTATTGAAATTAGGGCCCGTGTCAACCGTAGACAGCTAATGATAGCGGAAGTCGAGCTTCTATGCGGTTTGGATTGTTCGTTGCCAACTATTAATCACCTCCTAAGGATACAAAATGAGGATCTGGCTGAGAGTTCCAAACTACTTCTTTCTTTGTTTAAGAAACATGACCGTGTTAAAGACCTGAATGGTTTCATCCAAAAGTTGGAGTCAATGGAGATTTGATGTGCTATGTATTGCTTACTTTGGAGCTGGTGGCTTTTGTTTGTTAGGGGATTGTTGTTATATTTTTGAGTCACTTATCTCATCTTCTATACTCTGTCTATGTTATGTTAACCTATGGATTTGATCCCTTTTATGTTAGTTGTATATATTTGTGGACTGTTACTGGTATGTATTATGTTGCGTAGTTATTCAATTGTGTGCGATATAGTAAGTCATGTTACAAAAAAAAATTTAAAATAAACAAAATAATAAGCAAAATAAAAAAAAAATAAAAATAAACTTACTGCTAAAGTAAAGACCGATTTACATGTACCAAAAAAAACGTATTTAGTTAAAAAAAAAGTCATAATGTGGGTGTGTACTTGTTTGGGCTTCTTACCAAGTTGTCGATGCGTGGAAAGAGAGATAACTCTTCTAATAATGTGTGTAGTCTGACATTTTGTGTCTCGATAATAGAAAGAAGATGACGTGTTGAGTTACATGCTTATTTATGTATTATGTATTAAAATAATAATCCTTATTATATCATTAAAAAAAAGAGAGCGATAACTACGCAAAGAAATTATAACAACTGCTACAACTGCTTGGTTATGACATAGTTTAGACCCACAAAGAGCGTCATTCGGAAACCCCTAACATTCAGTTGCAATCAAGTTCGAGATAAACAAGAATGGAACCGGAGTATTTTGCTAGAAGTCACAACATGATTGCGTTTTTGAAAAAACCAAAGGAGGCTACAGGGTTTGAACAAATTATTGATTTCCTGAATGCACACCCGCTTAGGTATGCACTCACTGCCAAACCTGTTATCTACGTTTGTTGTATGAAGCAGTTTTGGTCTACTGCAAAGACTAAAACTATTGGTGAGGAAGTACAAATCCATGGTAGCGTACATGACATGCAGATAATTATTACTGAGGCATCAATTAGGAGAGATCTTCTCCTAGATGATGCTGACGGTGTTGTGTGTTTGGATAATGATACCATTTTTGAAACACTACCGCTTTTGGGGTATGGAGGTGAATTAGGACCAAAATTAAATTTTTTTAAACCACTGTTCTCCCCACAATGGAAATTCTTGATCCATACCATAATGCAGTGTCTAAGTCCAAAGACAACTTCCTGGAATGAGTTTAGTACAAACATAGAATCTTTTGTGATTTGTGTAGCTCTTAATAAGAAATTCAATTTATCCAAAATGATATTTGATGGTTTAGTCAAGAACTTGTTGGATACGCATGCAAAATATTATATTTATCCAAGGTTTTTACAACTGCTATTTGCCAACCGTTTTGAGACACCACCCAAACATTCAAAAACTTGGCCTGTCCGTTGTCACACTCAAAAACTTATGAGCCACATGAGAAGACAGGGCAATAATTTTGATGGGACACTAACACCATTTTTCCCATACATGGTGCTGCTGCCTCAGAATTTGGGGGAAGGATCAGGAAGTCCCTCTGAATCCCAAAACACACCCGGACGTTTCCCTTCTACATCCCAAACCAATGAAACTTCAGCCGAATCAATTTCCAGTGGAACAAGTTCTGCTGATGAACCCACCCAAGCGGAAAATATAGGGGATCTTTCTGTTCATGGTAGGCAAGAGATGAGGTCTGCACACCTCGAAGATTCACCTCAGTCATGAGTTAACACAATTGGAAGACAGGACAGCGGTCTGATATTAAATAAACTGGTGGAAAAGTGTGATCAACTATGTAAACAGGTATGTGAATTAAAACTTCAGCACAACATGCAGATTTAAAATATTTGAATAGGAAGTTTAAGCGGTTGGAGAAGAAAAAGGCAGGTACCACAAAAATAAAACGTTTGGTGAAGGTTCGAAAACATCAGGTAGTTGAGTCATTTCTGGAAGAAGCAAGTTGTGATCATGCGGAGGATACTACCAAGCAGGGGAGGCGTATCGAAAAGAATGAAGATGGTTCAGGGGAGGGTGGTGTTGCAGTGGAGAAGTCCGTCGAAATTAATACAAGTTATCACGATGTTGGTGCCTCATTTGAGCCACAACAAAGGTATGCGTGTCATTACATTTCTTAAGCATGTTCATAGGTAAATGCATAGTTGTCGCTTGCCTTGACTAGTCAGTAATTGCACAGAACGGCCGTGAAGGATGTGGATGGTTCAGGGGAGGCGCCGAATGTAGTGGAGAAGACCGTGGAAACTAATAAGACTGATCACGCCGTCGGAGCCTCATTTGACACCGAACAAAGGTATGCGTGTCATCAACTCTGCTAAGTATTTGTCTTATGTAAAAGCTTTGTTGTCGGTCGCTGTGACTAGTCAGTACTTGTACAGCACGAGCGTGATGAATGAGGATGCTTCAGGGGAGGCTGCGACTGGACTGGAGGAGACATTTGAAAGTAGTAAAACTGTTGAAGATGTAAGCGTCTATTTTGATTCAAAACGAAGGTATGCGTGTCCGCACACTTCTTAAGTATGTTAATATGTAAATGCGTGGTTGTCGTTTGCCTTGACCATTCAGTAATTGCACAGAACGGCCGTGAAGGATGTGGATGGTTCAGCGGAGGCGCCGGATGTAGTGGAGAAGACCGTCGAAACTAATACAAATGTTCATGACGTCGGTGCCTCATTTGAGTCAGAACAAAGGTATGCGTGTCATCAACTCTGCTAAGTATGTTCGTATGTAAAAGATTTGTTGTCGGTCGCTGTGACTAGTCAGTACTTGTACAGCACGCGCGTGATGAATGAGGATGCTTCAGGGGAGGCTACGACTGGACTGGAGGAGACATTTGAAAGTAGTAAAACTGTTGAAGATGTAAGCGTCTCTTTTGATTCAAAACGAAGGTATACGTGTCCTTACAGTTCTTAAGTATGTTCATATGTAAATGCGTGGTTGTCACTTGCGTTGACTAGTCCGTAATCGTACAGAAAGATCAGGATGGATGTGGATGTTTCAGCGGATGATGCTAATGCAGCGGAGAACATAGTTCGAACTAAAAAGACTGCTGAAGATGCCGTTGCCTATTTTGGTTCCAAAATATGGTATTATTGTCATTACTCTTATTTATTATGTTGATGTGTACATGCATGGTTATCACTTGGCTTGACTAGTCCATAATTACACCATTGCCATCGCAGTTGGGAGGATGTTTTTGCTGTCAATGCTAAACAGTCTAGCGGACGTACAAACTGGGATCCTGTATCTGCTACCGATACAGATAATTCTGCTGTTTGTTCAACAAAACCAAAGATTTTGTCACAAGTAACTGATGCTTGTATATCTGTTTATGACGTTGCAGCAGGAACAGAAAAAGCAACAGTTGAACATGACGATATTAATGCAGATGTTACTGCTGTGATTAATAAATATTTCACCTCAAGTGGAAATGAGGAGTCTCCTCCAAGTGAAAATAGTGAACCTCAATCTGTTACTAATGATACTCATGTGACTAGAAGCAGTGAATTGCCATTCAGTAATGATGCTGCAAAAGATCTTGTTGGGCATATGACTGATGTGACAACAGAAAACACAACGGTGAAAGAGACTACGGATGCAGGTGGAAATGGTCAACCTGAAACCGCTGCTAGTGTCGCTGCAACCACCGCTGCAACCACCTCTGCAACAAATGGTGCAACCACTTCCATTACAACTCAAACAAATATCACTCAAACAAATGCTGTCAATGAACAAGATGATGCAACAACAAAAATTTTGAACAAAGGTACGGATTCTTGCGCATATGTTTATGCTGGTGCTACAGTTGAAAGTGAATTACGTAGTGTGGAAACTATGGAAGCTGGAGATTTTGGTAACGCTACTGACGTGCATACAAGTGTTGAAGTAGAAGTAATGATAGACGGAGGTGATGAAACGAAAAACCTTGGGACTGCAGAACTTGGGCTAGCATGTTTGAAGAGCGCAAGTGATATGCAAGCTATTATTTCTACTGATTCAAATGTCGCTGCTTCTGTTCTAGGAAAGCGTCCGTTGGTTAAAGGAACCAACACAAACGCTTTATCTAAAGAAAACAAAATGAAGTCTGATAACGACATAGCTGGTAAGTTGCATGATTACTTTTTTACAGAAAAAAATAAAGATGACAAAGTCTTTCAAATTGATGCAGAATTAGCTGATAAGATTGCTGCTGACAATGTAACTGAAAAAGCAACAGCTGAAAAAACCCCGGTAGATTCTCCCAATGCAAAAGACAGAGCAAGGGTTAAAAGGAAAAGAAAGGCGGATGTTGTAGCTAGACAGGAAGCTGCGTTGGAACATTGGCATTACATTAGGTCAACAGCTGAAGCCGATGAGATACTAGCATCTAGGATGCAGAACAAAGAAATTGAAATCCTAACATGTGAACAGGCAAAAGAAGCTCTTGATAAAATAGTGATAGAAAGGCAAAAATTCTACATTAAAAAAAGAGCACAAGAAAGGATCCGAAAGCCACCAACGAAGAAAGAACAGAAAATATTCATGTGTGAGTACTTGGAGAGGATGGGAGGGCATAAAGTAAATGTCTTGCGGAGGCTAACTTATGATAAAGTGAAAGAAATGTTTGAAAAGTGTAGAATGAGGCCTGATAAGTTAACTCCTATGAACAAAGGTACAGGTGAGAGAGATGAAGGAAGTTCCAAAAGAGCTTTTGATGATTTAGAGCAGGATCAGTCAAAGAGGCAGAGGATTGATCCAAAACAAAGGATTGAAAGGTTAAACCGTTTGATTGTGCTTGATACGACGGGGCAAAGACTGGGTGCACTTCAGCCGACAATAACAAATAGTGCACGTAACGTTTACTTGACAAATGGTGGCACTGTAATTACCATCAAGAGGTCTGACGGGCTCGAAACTACATTTAACAGCTTGGGTCAGTTGCTACATACTATAGACAGAGAAGATTTGGAAAGTGTTTGGCAGTGCGTTAAAATTGGCTTTCAGACAGGCCGGGACGCAGGTTGCCTAGGAGTTGATAAGTGGTATGGGATGAAATGCATGTTTGAGCCCGATATAGAGGACGTTGAATGGAAAAAAACACTGGTCATGAGTTGGAGATTGTACGAACAGTGTGGAGTTCATGTGGTTACTACGCCGACAAGTTATCTGTTCATGCTGGATGATGCGGATTACCCTCTAACACCAACTCTAGCTTGTAACATGTTGTTTAAGAAGCTGACAACAAATAGAATAAGTGAAGTGGCATATGTGCTTGTTGAAAAGATAGAAGGAATTACGCGTACGTAAACTTTAATAATGTATCCGTTTTTTAATGGAAAGTTGCATATTTTGGACGCAAAATTCAGGTTTGTGTGTGTGGTTTAATAAGATATTCGAAGAGTCCCTAAGGTACAAAAAAATGGTATTTGCGAATTAAAAGGTCAAGTAGTTAAATTCAAAGTGTTTATAATTGTGGACAAGCGTTATCCAAATACCAAAAAGGATAAAAAATCTGCTAGTACAGCTATGTTAACTACTGCTAGTAGTAAAATAAGAACTGCTAGCTATGTTAACTACTGCTAGTAGTAAAATAAGAACTGCTAGCTATGTTAACTACTGCTAGTAGCAAAATAAGAACTGCTAGCTATGTTAACTACTGCTAGTGATAGAAGAAATCAACGAAATGGTGCCACAGTCGTATTAAGTCAAACCAAGTTGGTTGTATTGTTACAACTGCTAGTAGTCAAGTAAGAACTGATAGATATGTTAACTACTGCTAGTGATAGAAGAAATCAAGGAAATGATGCCACAGTCGTATTAAACTGACAACTGCTAGATAAATTGTACTAGTGTTGAGTGTTAAATATGTTTTTCTCAAGTGTGTAGGTATTAGTGTGGAGTGTTTATGTCAGTAGCTTGTAGGTATTAGTAGATTGTAGAATATGAATTGTATGACTAAAAGGACTACTTCGTTTATAAAAGCCATTTCTAGGGAAATCAAGTTGCCCTACGTACAGCTGCTGGTTGCCAAGATTACATAAACGCAGGAAATAGTAAAGAAGTTGACTTACAACGTTTCATACACACAACCAACAACATATTAAGCGTACTACATAATTATAAGTTTAATGGTTACATAGTTATAGAACCACGTGATTTATAACTTTCAGCGACTACGAAAAAGATAAGCACTCCATGCTTCCTCCCCATAGACAGCGTACTAAAACCATAAAGCCTCGTTCCCATTAATCATGATCGATAACTTCAGGCCGACGTACCTGTTGAAAATGCCCTTCATATATCATTAACCAAGTAAAGTGATAATCTTTTAAAGGAATATGAATAGAATGTTAAGTTACAAAAAAAAAGAAAGAAAAAAAAACATACTATACACAGCACGATCTGTGTGATTTAACAAAAGAAGAGATTCTTTGTATGGGGCGATGTAGAAAGTTCCAGCATCTCCTAACATTCCCATGGTGACGAATAATTCAAGTTCTTGGTTGTACACAAATACAGAGTGATGCAAATGATTGCCGCTGTAGGCTTCCACTATTGGAGCATGATGCTTTGTAAAGCCAAGCAAATGAACCGAAACAAGGCTAGGGATGGCGAATAGGCTTCTGAATGATCTTATGGAACAACCATTCACATCCAACAACCATCCACAAAACAATGGCATACCTTCACCAATGATCATACCAGAAATGACCAGAGAAGTTCCAAGATCCGTAACATAGAATGGGACTGGGAGTTCATTTTTGAAAATATGCGGTATGTCGATAAGTTTGAATTCGCTGGTTACCAAGTCAAAAGAAATCAACATATAAATCTGGTAACATCGTCCTCATTAGTTAACTGTTCACTCCCAGTCCAATATATAAAACGACCCACAACTGCCTGAGTTTTACGTTTCAATTTGATTGTTTCACGAGGGGGGGTGGAAATTTTCAAGGCGTGTCCACCGTGATGAGTTCAAAGAAAAGACAGACACATACCAGAAACCACTTTGGAAAACAGGATAGGAGACCTTCACGATCGTCGGGTCAAGAGTGTCAGGCGGATACCAAAACCAAAACAAATCTTTTGAGATTCAATTTGATGCGTGTAAAACGGGACAAATATTGCAAGTGATTTTTTGATTGCCGGGTTCCAAATAACAGACATTAGATTAGAACCATAAACAAAACACGAAAGACCATTAGAATTGCCAACTGCAATCAAAGATGAAAGCCTTAAATCTGCACGAAGTGGCGTAGCGATTAGCTTTTCATCTAAACCTAACATAAACCCTTGGTGACCCAGATCGAATGTTTGCGTAAAAAAACACGTATCATTACGACGAACACCGTAATTAAAGATGAAGCTTCCACAATCTATACCAGCCTTCCATAACTTGGAAACAGTACATAGCTGGAGTATAGACTTAAGAGGTAGCCTACGGATGATATCTAGTTGAACATCCAGTGGGATATTGTCAGACATTTTGTTAAAGAAAAGCATAAAGATTGAGATAAAGATGTGAAGTGACCAAAAGAAGAAAGAAAAATTTTGTTAAAGAAAATTAGAAAGATTTTTATTGAAGAAAGAGATTGGGAACAGAGGCATTAAAGGACATGTAGCATGATGTACTTTAGGGCAACCAAATAATATTTAATTCAGGTGTATACCAAATATTAATAACATATACATAACCAATATAGAATTGGTTTACAAACCATATGCCTTTTTGTGTATGTGCACTGGTATAAAAAAAAATAGGAAATGCAGTTGAGCTTATAAAAAGATATTCAAAGAGTCCCTAAGGTACAAAAGAAATGGTATTTGCGAATTAAAATGTCGAGTAGTTAAATTCAAAGTGTTTATAATTGTGGATAAGCGTTATCCAAATACCAAAAAGGTTAGAAAATCTGCTAGTACAACTGGTAGTAGTATAGTATCATGTACTTGTTAATTTAACTAGTGTCACTGATAGAAGACCTCAACGAAATGATGTGTACAGTTAAATTCATTTGAGATGATTATTTTGAGCTATATGCGATATTTGTAAACGTAAAAAAAAGCTGCACTGCTTTTATGCTCGATTACTTAGATTAGGAATCTCAAAACCTAAAACGAATTGCTTGTATAGTTACAACTGGTAGTTACTTTTACAACTGGTAGGTAGTCAAACCGAGTTGGTTGTATTGTTACAACTGCTAGTAGTAAAATAAGAACTGCTAGCTATGCTAACTACTGCTAGTGATAGAAAAATCATTCACAAGTCAACATATGACAATAATTATGGGTCAAAAGGACATTAAGGATGGTACCTTGAGAGACCGCTGACAATTTTTGTATTCAACCTTGTGCTTCCAGAAGTATTCAAGCATCCGTTCACGGTAAGCTAACGCTGTTTGAAGAGGGTCGTCTACTTCGAGAGGCTGGTTACGGAGCAATCTGTACAATATAATGCACGCCCATACTCCGCAATCGCCATACAAGTCTGATTGTTGTAGGACTTTTGGAAACTTGTATGTGATTTTATAATCCTCGGGTGAGATGCCTTTACTATGCAGTACCCCAGCATTTGTTAGGTAAAGTTGAAGCTATGTTTGTAAATCTCTCTTCAAAACTCGCCACCACCGTGAACTCCTTCCGACTGACCCAAGAGAGTCATAAACCTAAACAACTCCAGTGCGGATATGGAGCACACCGAGTACCCAGTGGTTTTCAGTTTCATTCACAGGAAAATACACCTGATATATAAACCAATTGAAGAATATTATAAGCTGTTTATAACAGTAGTGCTAGATGTACGGTAAGAGGCTGCCAAACTGACCTTTTCAACATCTCGCCAAGCGACAGGGTATGTTGTGCCATCTGAATAAGTGGTAGGTAGTTCGCCATCTAGGATTCGACTGCAGAAATTACACCCTGCCAAAGCCCAATCTGCATCGGCTGGTCTAAACAACCACATCAAATCAAGCCATACATCCAAGTGCTGCGGACATATAAAGCAAATCAAAACTGTTAACATTCGGTTCCAATTTAACAAAACGAAATAATAAACATGTGTAGGAGACAAGATAAAAATCAGGTTTACTCACTAAGTCAGTAAGCCACCCGTGGGTGCAATCCTCAACACATGCCAAGGCTACCCAAAAACTCCTGTAAACAAAAACGGCACCGGAGCCCCAAGGGAACGTATAAAGTAATTGTTTTTTAAGCTTGAAATAGGTGCGAATGTAATCAGGCACAGTAACCTTCTCCTTGTTGCATTTCGGGTGTCGTAAAAGTTCCTAAAAAAAAATTTATATTTTGAATAACATTAACCATATGATAATGATGTTAATGGATTAACAAACAGAAGATACCTCTACAAACGGTTCAATTATGGGCGAATACAAGTGACTAACGCGACGCGTTTTGGGGTTTCCTGAATTTTCCTGAAAACACACTTGAACAATAAGCAGACAAACATAAAATATTCATTTCCGTTAGAATTTAATATGGTGCTTTACATCGGAACCGGCAACCGGGAAAGCCTCGTTAATGACCCCTTGCGATCTTGTAAGACGGCGGCAAGGAGTAGCTGATGTTTTTGATAGGCCAGTTGGCGAGTTGACAGAATCAGCCATCTTCTTATAATGTTTTACAATGCTGTTTTTTTTACTGAGGTTGTCATTCAATTTGACTCTCTTTCTTTTGTTTCTATTATTATGGGAGAAAAGTTCTTCCAATGGAGGTTTGTCATTAGGACCTACCACATTTGCAAATGACAATTTGTTGGATTTAACCTGAGATTTAGGGGCTTCAGGGTCTTTCTTTGTTGGTGTTTCTTCTTGGGTAATAGCAGCGACATCATTGTTACCGGCACGGAGGCCAACAAACGAGTTTTCCTCAACCACATTCAATTCTTGCTCATCAAAATCCATTAAATCTAAAGACGGAACAAACAATGTTTTATCGAGGCCTTTGTTGAAATTATCTCCGGAGGAAACACGTCCCAACATAGGTGTGTCATTTTCGCCAACCACATTTACATTTTACAGGTTATTGTCTTTGAACTGCGATTTCAAAATATAGTATGTTCATAACAGCACATTAAAAACTTTTATTTATCGGCGTTGTTTTACTGATAATGTAGATACCTAAAAAGCTTTGTTGGTTGGTGTTCCTTCTTCTGTCTGCACACCAACAATATTGTTAACGGGTTCAGGTTCCCCACGCAATTGTTTCTGAACCACATCTTGGTGTTGATTATCACAATCCATTGCATCTACAGAATTATCACACGAAAGTTTATCGTCGTTTATGTACGACGACCAATCGATACCACAATCGGGTTCCTGATGAATTTTAATTATATATACATAAGTATGGACATATGTTATACTTGATATGTAAAGTCTAAATGAAAGATAACATACAATAATGGGGTCACCGTGTGTTTTTTTTCATCGTTTGGTGCAAGTGGTTGAAGTCGAGTAGTACGATCACCTCCATATTCCATAGCAGGACATTTTTGGGTCATGGCACAAGCTTGTACAAGAATCCCAAGGTTACATGGTTGCGTTTCTTTAAGCCCATCATCATTGTCAATGTCCGTTGCATCTTTCGCATCGACGACCTTATCCCCGTTAAGGCCTAAAGTATGACACGACGTGGCCTGTAGAGCCCAAGGTTTGATATAAGTGTACACACGAAGGATTATTTGGGTTTGGTATAACATTGGAGGCAACCTTAAAAGTAAATACAAACCTTCGGATCATCAGGATTAACGTCAGAGTCATTTGTATTGGCACAACTTTTAGATTTTTTAGGAACGAAGGCCGCATCATTTTTAAGACCCAAAAGTTGCTGTACTTTTGAAACTCTGCTTTTGACATCGGTAAACACATCAAGTACGACCGGTGTGTTTCTGACCGAATGAATGCCATTTTCTATCATCAAAAGTTTTTGATCCAAATCCACTAACTCACGAATTACAGCCCCTGTTGAAAGAGTGGTCCCCGTTTGTGCACCATTTAAAGAATATTGTTGCTCAATGTTGAGTTGCAATGCGTTTTCAGGTAACCCCTGTAGTTGACTTTCCATGACAGTGTGTAAATTGAAAGCGTCCACGAATTGATTAGAGTGCTGTGCAGTCTTTTCACAACGGTCTGTGTCTGGCACAGACAAACCATCTATATATTGGGCACTGTAAATATACCACGGTTGCTTCATTTCAGCTTGTGTTGCAGAAATTTCAACAATGGGAGTTGAGTCCTAAGAACAAAAAAGAGTTACAATTACTGATATTGTGAACAAATTTAGGTACAACTTAGTATAGTCTGCATCATAAGACTGTGTGATGCCTACTGGTCCAAAGAGATTACAACAGTCTGCGTTCCGAAACTTTGCAAGTTCTGACCAAGCAAGACCACGTGGAATCACCTTGTTGTCTTTGACCCACCAAAGTGAGCTTCTAGGAAAACTCTCCAAAATCCAAATCTGTAATAGGCACACCCATCATCGTTAAAAATGTCTAGCTATGCAGTTATCATTTTTAAATTTGTTTAAAGTTTTAACAAGCTAAATGTAATCTATTTACGATGAAACAATACGTTTATGATGACAATTACAAATAAATCGCAAACTAAAAAGTGTTATAACATTGCTGTTATCTAAATTACGGGTAACATTTATATTACGTGTATACACAGCAAAGACAAGCATTGCATAACAATTAAAAACATCATTATTTATAGGTAATTTTCGATTGAACAAAATAGAATCAAAAGCTTTTAATATCCTGTTTTCTAAAACAAACGTGTTATCAAACAAAGACATGCATACATTAGTACAAACTACAGAGAATTCAAACCTTGAAATCCCAAGCGAACCCGTATAGATTGTATGTGGCACTGAACTTTGGGTTTTTTTTTCAATTTTAACAGATGATGTTTTCTATGAATATGAACAATATTGACAGTCCTTTGATAAAATTTATGCCACATATATTCACCCCAAGGAAATACATTCCAGACCTCAAAATCATCAACTAAGGACAATAAGTGATTATGGATGCAATTCCTGTCTTCTTTTCCCATAAACACCAGCTCTGCGGCTACCAACATACACACCCTAACAGCATCCTCATCAGAAAGCGATAACCACCTTTTTCCATCCTTTTTTGAATCATTAACAAGTTCCAAAAGATCAATGGCATGTACATTTGTTACACCATTACTCTTTTTTTCAGGAAATACACGATCACAGAAAGCGCTAGATCGTTTTTTCGCTTTTGAAACTTTGCCAAATCGAAACCCTGTTATCAGACAAAATTCTTTCCGACCAAACCTTAACGAATGCTCCCCTATTTGGAATGTTAGTGGAGGGGAATCAGAGGAGATGTTAGAAACATATACCTGGTGTTGCAAAACATAATGCATCAGAAGACAGTCATTCTCGCATGACTTTATATCCAACCATGGACCAAATACTGTTTGCCTGAACAACCTTTCCCGGTTTTCATTCTTTGACAAACAAAGTTTAATATCTGGCAGCAACTTCAATGTAGAACGAACTGCGATTTTACAATTGTACAACTTTAATTTTGTCATACGTAATTATACAGTAAAATTAATTAGGAGGTTAGAGGGTTCTGTCAATAAGATGTGGTTTGTAAGTGTGTGCGCGTGATCTAGAAGAAGATGTTTAATTGTAGAAGCTGTTAAATTGTTGTAGAAGATGTTTGATTGTGTGTGTGCGCGCGCGTGATGGTGTGTGAGTACGTGTCTGACTTATTAATATTACTTTTATAATACAGCCATTGTAAATTGACCATATTATCCTCGTGTATAAATACAAGTTGCCCAATAATATATAGTTGCCCGAAAATACATTTTGGTTGCCCAAAAAACAATACATGACAAATACGTTCAAAATATGTACTTCTGTTGTACCTTTGTCGGACACGTGGCACCATATGGTTGGCTACAAGAAAGTCGCTGGGCAACAAGTCCATTTCCGTAAGGCAAAAAAGCGTGGTCCATAAAGTGATATGCACCAGGGCGCGCGGTCTATTTGACTAATTTTCCCAATATTAAATCATAAAACCACTTATACTTGTTTTAGTGTTTTATGTGAAAATGTGAATATGTTAGAAACTATTAGTTCAAACCATTAACGTATTTTATTTGTTTTGTTAAAATGATTTTACGTTTGTTATTGACAAAACATTAGAAGATCGTAAAATAAACGTTTTTACGGCTTATTTGTATTAACAGATTCCATGTAATCATGCAATTGTTGTTAACCAGAATATGAAAACTAATGACCAACCTAATAATAGTTGAATGGAAAAATATGAACATTAAACTCGCAATAATAATAATAATAATAATAATAATAATAATAATAATAATAATAATAATAATAATAATAATAATAAACACCCAACTTGGGTGAGTGGGTCCATTTAAGCACAAAGTATAGGTTCAGGGTGTCGATGGAAAAAAGGTGAGGCAACCCACCTTTGTCGTTGGGCATTTAAGCAACATCCTCATAGGGGTGGTGATATGCACATTACAATAAGTAATGTGCACACAAAAAACATGCATATGTGGTGTTGTATAATGTGCATACAAATATGATTTTGTGGTGTTTACATCAATACGTCAATTTTGGTGGTGTGCATATCACCTTTCGGTAGCATTGCAGATGAAATCTCTGCGGTTGAATCTTGCATATGATAGGTGGGCGTAACTCTTTAAACCTTCTCTTATGAATTATAGTTAGTCTCTTATCTCCCAGTGGACACGATGTCTTTTCACTGATCTGATGCTTATGTAGACGACAATATAGATTCACACATGACTCTTCCCGACATGGTCAAATCTCCATAAACGTGATTTATAAAGTCATGAATATTAGTCTTGTTTTGCGAGAGCTCTTAGGAATTACGCCTTACACATTTCCTTTCGGTGCAGCCTGACTTCTCTTTTATTAAAAGCTACAGGCTTTACCTCATATCATTATCACTCAATGTCATAGGAATTGACTAGAAAGATTATTCATTATAAAGTTTGTTAACTCCTTTCAAAGTTATTAAACTACTCTCATTTCAAGATAACTTGAAAATGAAGATGGTTGGAAATGGCTAAATCACACATCAAATACACCCAACGAAACTAACACCAAAACACAAAAAACGTGTAGTTATTCATTCACCGAATCACTTCTTACTCCAATGAGTATTTCAGGCATATACGTCACATCCGACAATACAACGTACTGTTATGATCGTTATACTCTGAAAACAAATGGCTAATATGTTTTATTGGAAGCGTGTGGGGCACCTACCTCTCTCACGTTTTGTATTTATGTTTTCACGCTATTGAAGTTTGGTCATCTCTTATACAATAAGATAACATATTGATCAATTCTTTGATGAGTTTTCAATTGGATAGCTCAATTTTCATTTCTATTGGCTAATAAAAGTCAAAATTGGGCTTCAATTTAATAAAACTCAATTAAATTTCATCCGGCCAAATAAATATGCATAACAACATATATGTCGATTTTGTTAAAAAAAATTAAAAAAAAGAGGGGTGATTAATAAAACTTTAGTTGTAAAATTGTAAATAAATTATATGGACCTAAATATTATACATATATTTTTTAATACTTATAAGTTTTAATAAGTACCCCTTGTCCTTTATATTACATAAAAAAATACAGTATACATGTTGTTATTATTTATAAATATTATTATCATTATATAATAAATTAATGTACATGCATAAAACTATAAATATCAAAATGAAAGCATGAGTCACTGTGATATATAAATGAATACACAATATTATACATATACGGGCGACTCATGTTATTCATCTTTTTGCGATTAAGTAAAGATATCCGAAAAAGTAATTTTTTTTAACTATCTGCATTTAATAACGATTCATGTTATTCATCTCTATAAGTTTACCCCACGCATACAAGGGTCGAAAGTGTAAATACGACTAAAGTTATTATTAACAAGAATATAAATATCAAAATGATAGCATGGCCCCACAGGTTACTGTGAGATGAAAATAAATACACGACTATAGATGGCCTATATGTGATTTTATTTTGCACGCTCATGATTTGTGTAGTCCCGCATATGGGTCGGTGTGAGCACCTTTTTATCTTAAATTTTCGTGAATACAGGTGCATTGAGGGTGCAAATGAACCAAGATCAGTTGTGTACCTTGAATGGATTCATAATGCACCTGAATTTGTTAGTCCAATACTCTAACTAATATGTTTCGGTAGCCTAACGAGATTTTCATGAAGGATTGAGATAGATCCGAGCTCTATTTCTCTTTGATAGTTTATAGATTTTGTGCTTAATAATTCATGGTGTATGTTTTTAGTCAATGTATAATTCGTAACTTTGCTATATCTATAGTTTAACGTCAGATATATTTGTTGTCTACATAGATTAAGGTATGGGCAAACTAGGATTACATTTATCATAACATAGATCAAGATCATGAGGTTGTTTACGTAACAAGGGTATATTATATATTTAGTATAACCCATTCTAATTTAACTTATCTCATGTAAACTTTAATCTATCCATCTTAATTGTTTAATTAATATTAGTTATCATTGTACGTTTGCCGGACACAGAATGGGGAAGTTGAACCTTGATTGGTTTAGCATGTACTTATTTGATAGTTAGTGGCCAATTTCGAGCAACCTAGATATGTTAAGCAAAAACGATTAATACTATCATTTATATTATTGTCTATAATTTTGTGATATTTATTTGATTCAATGATTCGGATATAGTTGCATGTACAACATATACCAACTTTTTTTTCATGTTATAGGTGATTGTTTTGGTCAAGAGACAATAATATTTTGTGAGACGTATTGTCATTGTTGTATCTTTATTTCTTTTCTTCTTTAAGTGTGTGTTGGTATAGGTAGGTCGCAAGTTTTACTTTGTCACGCCCTCAAATCGGGTCGCAGCGGAATGGTAATCAGAGTGTGACGTTCATGGTACAAAGTTACAGTTATATTGAACGACCTACATGAGTCGTTTTGAAAAGTACATCATTTGGTTAAAATAAGTCAACATACGTTTCACATACAGAAGATATCAAGTCTCGCAGCAGAGTAGTAAAAGAGTTTTAAAAACAACATAGTCAAATGATGTAAAGATTAATGCAATGAAATCCTCGTGAATGAAGTCGCCAACAATGACCAAAAGAAATGGACTCCATGTAGTGTAAACCATGCAAAGCTAAACACCTGAGAAAATACATGCTAAAAAGGTCAACATAATGTTGGTGAGTCCATAGGTTTAATCAAATGTTAATCAGGTACCGAACACAAGATTTCAGTATTTATGATAATTAAAACAAATATAATGTCATGTGAAAAGTAAATACAATGCCCTAAGCTCATGACCCCGATGCTCAACATAATGATATGCAATCAAGCACATATAATAAGTTATATAGTATCTGTTTTGTACCAATAAGCCTTCTTTTAACGATTATCATATAAACCTAATAGCACAACTATATCCGTTAACCTAACTAGCTAGGCATTGACATTTATTCATAAAGAAACTAATATTCACATATAAAAATACATACAAAAAGCATAATATATGATTCTAATGGAATTCCAGCCAGAAGTGAAACATTTTTACCTTTGGTAACGATTCTAGATTCAATAATTTAAATAGAAGGGTCGTGTGTTTGAGCCTACTACATATCGACTGATGCCTTTAAATATACGTAGAGTGCCCTGAAGTAAATAAGTTACAAATAACATCCTTGGACAATGTACAAACATACCATTTTTATAACATTGTTTCTTTTCTTTCAGTAATTGCATAGAAATAATAGAAATGTTCAATTAGGAACTCTTATTTTAATGTATATATTGAAGTATTAATCCTCACCATTCAAATCATTTTATCTAATAAACAAGATCAAACATTAGCTTCCACTCCTTTCACCCTATTTTTTTTTAGAGGAATTGCATATATATCCACTAAAACTTAAATATTTGCATATTTTCTCAAAATATAAGTTTTTTGTGCATGATATACAATGCAAGTTAAGCATGTTTTGAGTATATATATGTAAATATGCAAGTTTTAGTAGGTGTATATATATATGTAATTACCCCACAAATATTAAATGTGAAGTCATCCTCAATATCCCACGTTTAAATTTTGTATTCTACGGGATCATAATGCATGCATAATACAATGCAAGTTAAGCATGTTTTAAGTAAATATGCAAGTTTTAGTGGGTGTATATATATATATATATATATATATATATATATATATATATATATGTAGTTACCCCACCAATATTAAATGTGAAATCATCCTCAATATCCCACGTTTAAAAAATTTATTCTACGGGATCATATTACATGCATAATACATGCTTATCTAACACATATATGCATGTAATATATTACATATATGGATACAACATATATGTAATACCGGGTAGGAGTGTGTAAGTAATACAAATGTTCAAAATATGAAGTTATTATTTTCATTAAATATGATACGATTCAATTAAATATCTTATTAAATTACAACAAGTCCATTTGTAATTAAATTGTATTATCTTCCACATATAAAACCCAAACTTTTATTGTGAGTTTTTCATCACAAGAACAAAATCTTACATTTTTGTAATTGAACATGGAGATTCAACTTGCTTTTGCTCTTATTTTAGCTATCAATTTGATACATGGTAAAGTTTTACTTTATTATATGCCATTTTTTTCTTTTTAAAAAGCAAACATACTTACATCCTAATATAAACCTTTTTTTTGTTTTTTTTTGTAAATGATGGGCTATAAATGATTTTTTTTCATTCGTTGTCCAATATTTTCATGCATATAAAGGCTAATAATAAAATAGATGTTATTGCAGGTGTTCATTCAACGGTTTTCACAATTAAAAACAATTGCCCTTACGATATCGCACCAGCAACTTTGACAAGGAGAGCCTCAGTGCCAACCGGATTCGTACTGGCATCTGGTGCCTCAAAAAATATTGACGTTCCCACATCATGGGTTGGTCAGGTTTGGGCTCGATTTGAATGTTCAAATGATGGTGGACGCTTCCATTGCAACAGTGGAGATTGTGGTTCGGATCAAGTAGAATGTAATGGGGGTTATGCAACCTCACCTACATCTCTAATTGTGTTTGTCATAGGAGATGCACTTGGAAAAGACTCTTATGGTATTAGTCTTTATAACGGGTTTAATTTACCTGTTTCTATTGTTCCACAAGGTGATTGTGAAATGATAGACTGTCCTGTTGATATTAATGATAAATGCCCACCTGAGCTAGCAGTTAAAGGTGGATCTGGTAAAACAATTGGATGTAAAAGTGCATGTGCGGCATTTAATAAGCTGGAAGATTGTTGCTATGGAGATTATGATGCACCGGACACATGCCTGCCAACAGATTATTCAAGATTTTTCAAGAATCTTTGCCCTAAGACTTATACTTACGCTTATGACAACTCAACAATCTCTTATACATGTAAAACCGGCACTAACTATGTTATCACATTTTGTCCTTAGACATGTTTTCGTCATAATGTATTTATAAAGTTTTTATTAATAAACTTACAAAGACTGTACAATAAACTTCGAGATGGTGCTTTCAATGTGCATGCATTTATTTTCAGGAAAACTTTGTTAAGTAGAAAACAATATTACAAATTACATTGGAACAAATAGACATAAACGACATTCTCATGTTACATGAATTTACAATGCTAACCTCAAGCGGTTACCAGTCATGTTTAGAGATGTTGATGATCTAGTGAATAAATCACTTGCATCCAATTATAAAGTTGTCGTTTGTCAACAACTGTAAACTCATTAACTGAATTTATGACACTATCAAACAAATTTAAAGCCTTACGTTAACTGTTAGATGATAGGTTAAGATTCAAGTCTAATCGCGGGCTTAAGGTTCATTCCTATCATCTAACATTAACCTCTTCTCATATCTCTTAATTTCTACCAAATATCTAGAAATGCCCACAAATCACATGAAAATGGAGTGAGACAATATCCCCAAAGTTAAAAATGTCACAATTAAAATGTATCCTTACGTATAGGGTATGAAAGAGGATCCCTTGTACGCTATTGCCCAAGTCAACGACTAGTTGATATATAAACACTCTACCGTTGAGCTACTTCGGTGATGCTATATACAAATCCATTCACCCACCTACATTTTTATGGCTATCAGAAATCAATTCCATTATATATCTTGAATTCGTTATATATTTGAAACACCCTATCAACATGATAAAATATTAAGGAAACTAACTTTACTAATTAGCAGTCAGTTTAGGATTACCATTTCCCATCATCCAGAAAAACGGTTGTAATTCTTCAAACTCAACAACCAGCCAAAAAATATAAAAAACAACCCCAAACATAGAATGCCAAAAACCCACTAAAGACAAATATAAAATCTCAAAATTTAGTTTTTTTAGTAACTTTTCTTATATAAATCAGGAATAAATGTCGATTATATAATAATGATACCATATAATTTTTTCTTTCTTAATGTTTTGAAAATGATGCTGCCCATTGGATTGATACTCGTATGCACCTTCATTGTTTGATTCACTGGAATCCGATGTAATCTGTTGTAATTGTAATCTGAATTACATTACAATCCTGTTTGGTTGGCAGGATGGATGGAATTGTAATTCAAATTACATTACACTGGGTGTTTGGTTTGCAAGGAAATGCAATTGGATTACAACCAATTACATCCAGTGATGTAATTCAGATTACATACCAAACTTGATAGAATGTGTTGAATTACGTTGTAATTTAGATTTTTTTCAGTAATATATCAGTATTTATCTTTATCGTTATTATTAATATATTATTTAATCTAAAAAAAAAAAAAATAATTATAATAATTAGTTTTATACTATTACTTTTATATTAAATATAAATATCTAAATATATAATTAATTTTTAATAATTATTTTTATGTTAAATTTATTATTTTAATTTATTATTATATTTAAAAAGTATTATTATTATTATTATTAATTATATAACTATATAATAATAATAATAATATTAATAATAATTATTATTATATTTATTATTTAATATTATATTATTATTTTTATACTATTATTATTATTATTATTATTATTATTATTATTATTATTATTTATCTTTATTATTATTATAATATTATAATTATATAATAATAACAATAATAATAATAATAATTCTATTTATTGTTTAATAATATATTATTATTTTTATTTTATTATTATTTATCGTTATTATTATTATTATTATTATTATTATTATTATTTATTTTTATTATTTTTATAATATTATTATTATTATAATATTAATTATCATTATTATATTAATTATTTAATATTATATTATTATTTATAATTTATTATTATTATTATTATTATTATTATTATTATTATTATTATTATTATTATTATTATTTTTTAAAAACATCACTTTATTATAAACTCAAAGGATTTACAAGAAATTAGTGGGGAGCCGCGATACTAGCTGAGCCCCCACTCCTCTAGCTATAGCAAAGCTAATCCTACTAAAGATATGAATAGCAGCACGTGCCCCAATGTCTTGGGTCACAGAGAACTTTCGGATCCGCTTCAGCAAGGTCACCGCATCCTTCTCAAGTTCCCCCAAAGAAGAGAATGAGAAGGGGAGAAACCCATATCCAATATTCGCGCACTTAGCCTCATATTTGGCCCGTTTACGTTGTGCGGCCTGAATCACCGCACTACCCGACACAAAATCAACCATACCAGTTTGCGTCAAGGGCGATGACCCTGTCAGATCGACACAAACATCAAGTCCTCCATCCCACGAGTATAGCAAAACATCAGCTGGCCGTAAGGGTCTGTCCCTTTCTCCACTAAGGCCAATATCAACTTCTTTACGAGCCGAGATCCCCGACCGAGAACATATATCAACAAGGGTATCACGCACCACGTTATGTCGATGTTTAATACCAATAATACCAGCGCACGATACAGCATGATCCCCATAAATATCACCCGTGAAGACCCTGGAACAAGCTGAGCACGGGATTTGAACAGAGAAAAGTGGAACACCTAGCCGATAACATAACACACAACGGTAGGTCCTAGCATTCATAGTCTGTCCCAACCCAGATATCGGAACCACCCTAAGCCAATCTGAAGTGTAATCCTCCATTTGCGATTTCCATAACGCCATCTGTCGAGTAGATAGGGAAAAAGTAGATTCAGCCGTTCGGGTAACACGTGTGAAATATATATCTGCCAGTTTCTTCATGAGTTTAGGGGCAGCGATCTCACTTGGATTACTCAAAAGGTCAATCTCCATTTTCATATTAAAAGCACATAATGCAACATCAAAGGAAGGCCCAGAAGTTAAAATACCAGAATGTCGGAGCAACTTAGTTTGCAAGCTAGCAGATTGGAGTCTAGACGCAAGGAATGCATAGTTCAAGACATCACCTGCAGAATAAACACCAAGCCCTCCAAACACAAAGGGTAAGGTGGCAAGCCTCCATTTCCAATCACCAAAACCAGGTCCAGAAGCAGTGACAATACGTTCCAAAGAAGAACGAAGTGCCACATAAAAAGAAATCTGAGCACGCTCAAAAACCCTGGGAGAGCATGTGCGCATAGCAAAATATAATTTGGAAATACCAGCACAAGCACGAAGGAGCAGCAACTCACACTGAGGGTCATTAATCTTAGAAACAACACCCATAAGCTCAATGGTTTTGGCAACCCTTTTCATAACAAGCTCACTACTAAAATCAAAGTCCACACTAGCGGGCCCACCCAATAATTTAACTCCGTGCAAAGGTCGGGCAATATTAGGCGGGAAAACACCCACAATCCTGCTTCTAGGGTCTTCCTTCGGCCAAAAAACCTCAGTTTTATCAACATTGAGGTGCAAACCACGACGAGGTCCCTCAACCATGATAAGCTCTAAAACCTTCCCGACAACCAAAGTATCTCCAATAATAGTGCCATCATCCAAATACCAAGCTTGAAGAGAAAGGTTAAAGGAGTCTCGAACCTTGCATACCAAAGGATGTAACACTAAAGCAAAAAGTAGAGGTCCAAGTGGATCACCTTGTTGCACACCCTGATGTGACCATAAAGTGTGTTCCCCATAATATAATCTAGCGGGACTGGAGTAACAAAATTCCACCCAACGTGAAATAGCAGGGCAACGAAGGCGAACCTCCTGCAGCATAACCTCACGATCTACCAAATTGAAGGCGTTTTTAAAATCCACCAATAACATAGAAAGACCCACATCATCTCCACAAGCTTCAATCAACCAGTTAACGGCATGAAGAACAGCCTCCCCTCCTCCCGAAACACCAACTCCGAACTGTAGATCATTCAAGTAACCATCCAAAGAATGGCCAATCATAGAAGCACTGACCTTGGAAACTAAACGTCTCCAAATGGTCCCTACAGCAATAGGACGTATACCACCACCTGGCTTGACGAGCGGTGTAAGAGGAGCACTAGCAATATACTCACCTAACACCCTAGGGCATTTACCATCAAGAAAAACATTTACCACTTGGGTGATAGACGCGATCAACTCATCAGAAATAGCCACAGCAGAATCACTTAAACAATCTAAAAGGTGTTGGGCACGTAAACCATCCCGACCACAAGACGTACCACGAGGGAAACTTAATCATATCACGGACCACGGCAGGAGATGCAATGAGGTGATGATGATCAATAGGTGTATCCGGCAAAAGGGGAGCAGGTTTGAATGGGTGCTTAGCCTTTAAGTTCTCAAGTGTAGCATCACTATAAGGAGCAACACCAGAAGAAGAAAGAACTCTGACAGCAGCAGTATAATGGCCATCACAAATCTTCCTTTTACACTGCTTGACATTACGATCACCCAAGTCCAAGTTTTCTTCATCAATATTAGACCATGATGGGGAGGGTTCGGCTAAAGCCTCCTTCACAAGCTGCAAACAACCACTAGCCGTGTCCCAAGAACGAATGGCATTAGCAATATACTCTTCTTGGTGCTGACGTTTAGTACCAGACCTACACTCAGTGTTACTCCTCGGGCAAAAGGTTTTGAGGAGACAAAGAGGCAAGACTAACAAACTGACCCAACAAGAAATATCATCAGGCGTGCATATCACCTTATCAAGAGCTCCTTTCAATACCCGAGAGAACCCCAAGCGACACTTGGGGGGTATGGATTTGACAGTACGCAACCCCTTAGAAAGCAAAGTGTCAAGAAGAGACAAATCAAAACCACTATGCTCGTCCAAAACCAAGTCTTCAACATGGCCCAGATGAACAGAAGGAGGAACTTGTGGTTTGGCGAGATCAAACAACACGAACCGAACAACACTGTTAATACAAATAAGCCGTAAAAATGTTTATTTATATTTTACGATCTTCTAATGTTTTGTCGATAACAAACGTAAAATCATATCAACGAAACAAATAAAATACGTAAATGGTTTGAACTAATAGTTTATAACATATTCACATTTTCACATAAAACACTAAAACAAGTATAAGTGATTTTATGATTTAGTATTACATATGTACAACAACTAGTGTTTACATATTTGGGTAAATATACACATAACTAGTATGTAGTATATTGGGTAATGTAAATGGGTAGAAACTTAGTATTTGACCCATTGACCAAATACATTGAATGTAGTTGGGTAAAAACAAGTATACACTAAATGGGTAAAAACTAGCAAATGGTATTGACCCATAACCCATGGTTTTATATATACCACTTGACTAAGTTCATTGTACTCTTAATACTAGCAAATGGTATTGACCCATAACCCATGGTTTTATATATACCACTTGACTAAGTTCATTGTACCCTTAATACTAGCAAATGGTATTGACCCATAACCCATGGTTTTATATATACCACTTGACCAAGTTCATTGTATCCTTAAGATACATTGTATCTAGAAAGAAAACCATGGATCAACCCATAACCCATGACCCATGACCCATAACCAAAAATACCCATGGGCAAAGAGGAGCGGACCACGGATCCCTAGCTTTGTGCTAGCCGGATCCCTTGTGGTAGGGATCCGTGGGATCCGGGGAAACAGAAGAGAATTTCCTCTATAAATAAAGAGTCATTTCTTCCTCTCTATGGGTGCTTTTTTACATATACTTCCCCAAAGTATTCTAACCCTCTAACCTTAGATCCAAGTGATCTATGTAGTTTTGTCTTTTGTTTTTGTGTGATCTTCTAGGTTCCTCTTAAAGGAAAGATCACCACTTCTTGAAGACGTGCAAGCTCAAGTCCATGAGTTGCCATGCTTCGTCATCATCAAGACAACGAAGGTTCTCTTGTTGATAGATCTACCTTTCTCCATAAATGTTGGGTTGAAGGCATTAGTGAAGAATGTCGAAAGCATTAGTGAAAGGTGCTTATCGTTCGTGTCAAGATCATTAGTGAAGAATGCTATAGGTGTCAAGACGAAGGCATTAGTGAAGAGTGCCAAGCGTTGTGTCAAAGGCATTAGTGAAGGATGCCAAAGAATCAAATCAAGTAGCATTTGGGAAGAATGCCTAGGTCGTATAATCGATGAGGTGCATCGTTATACATATATGTATTTGTTTATATACAAGGATGGTGATATCCTTGATGGTGTTGTAACAAGGAGTAGATCTCCTTGAGATTAGGTGTTGTGTCGTGAAGGATTAGTTCTCCTAAGGTGTGAAAGAACTCGGTGGTTAGCCTAGCACCGTATAAAGGGTAGGCGACGTTGTGTCACACCCCCAAAATATCGCAGCAGAACGATAGTGTCATTGGGGTATAACGTCATAGCACAAAGTATGGATACAGAAAACGACCTCTATAATGAGACGTTTTGAAAAGTTTACCATTCGATAAATAAGTTAAAGTTTACAAGCAAGAAATCCCAAAGTTTGATAATACACAAAGAGTTTACAAAACATGTCGAATGGTAATTGTTAAAAGCACAAGACTCCAATGTATGCCATGCGACCCAAAAGCTCCATGAATGCTATCACCTTAAGACCTGAGATAAACATGTTAAAAAGTGTCAACACAATGGTTGGTGAGTTCATAAGTTTGTGTTGAAATGTAAAGCCTTTCAAAAATTGTTTATGCAGCAAAGGCATTGTAAATCCACTCAGTTCCAAGTTCCGCCCATACAAAACTTGCAACCTGTGTGTTTACAACCCATTGCCAAAATATAGAATTGTCAATCTTGTTTGTAAGTGGGACATAGGTGCATACGATATATACATGTACTTAATGCAAAGAATCACAGCCAACTGAACCTCTTGACGAGTCTAACTTGTTTGTAATGTTTCATTGAATAACAGATTATATTCACCCCAGGTCACGTCATCATGGACCAAGGGTGGGGGCGTCAGCCCGATAGTACTATCAATACCTCTCCGCCGGCTCCCGCAGGAGTTAACCAGTTGCTAAAGTTTGTATGTTGATGCATAATTGAAAACTAGTTTAGCACATTAAGGCACATATCGCAATAAACCACACGTAATGTCCAAAGTGTATAAGAAGTATATTGTAACACAATTGTATAAATGGTTTGAGTATTCGCAAGAGTGAAACAAGTATTTAAGCATGTATCTCCCCCAAATAGTTTGTAAGAATTTAAACGAGTAAAAGTGGGGTATGAACTCACCTGGTATGATGGATATGCTAACAAAATGAAGTGCACGAAAGTGAGACTCGGAAACTATCCGCGACCTAGAATGAATGTTATGATATGTAATGAGTTATGATGTTATGTTATGCATGCATTTCGTATGTTATTTATACCATTTGCGAGTTTTGAAAATAATACTTATCGTCGAAAAATACCCTTTTGACGTCTTGACCATTCTTAAATTACTTTACAAGTGTTTACGCCAAAATGTCATCCTACAATAGTTTCGTAATGATTTATAGCGAAATTATCACTTTTCGTCGTAAAATAATGTCGTCGGAAATTTCATGAAAGTGACAAAAACGGCTTTGAAAAACTAGTCGTAAAATAGTGTACGTCGATCGTTAGGAAACGAACTCGACGGTTTTGGAAAGCTTGTATCAACATCTAAAAGTTTCAGTTCAGGAGTTTTCGACATAAAGGTCTCGAACATAAAGATAATAAGGGTTAAAGATGGTGATTTTGCCTACTTGTTGTGTAAAAATGAGTTTCGGCCAAGTTTAAGCATCCGTAAATAATTTATTAAAACTCCGCTATACAAACGGTTGGTCATTTTGAAAAATATGCTCGGTGATCTTGATTTTACTAGAAGACATTTCGTTTCAAAAAGTTCTACATCATAGTTAAAAACAGCCGTCAACATGGTCATTTTAGTTACCGTAACACTTATCTCGTAAAAATAATATAGTTTTTCTAAAAATAATAGTTACGGCAATTTTATGAAAACGTGCATATCTTAGTCGTTTCAAATCCGTTTTCTACGTATTATATGTCCTTAGCTTCGTATCAAAGTGTACTAATATATATTTGATAAGTCGAAATAATTTGTAAAGCTTAGGACTCGTTTTTGACTCGAATAAAACAAAAACATGTTGCTGAAATTTCAGAAAAAAATATATATCGTCGTCAAACTTGTAAAATCCATAACTTCTTCGTTATAACTCCGTTTTAATCCGTTCAAGCGGCCACAGATTCGTTTTAAAGTATATTTTCTAAATATCAAGGCCAAAATTTCGTGCCTACTGTCGGATTTTCCAGAAAATCAAAATAAGGACAGACCACTTTTAATAATTATCGAAAATAGTTTTTCTCGTACTAAACTTATTCCAATCCCTTCAAATCAACTCCAAAGCTAATCTAATCCTACCATACACCTTCTTAGGGTGTCATGGGTTCCTAGACATCATCAAGACCAACATATACCAAGGGGATAATTATAGGATGACCTTATATATATATAACACTAAAAATCATGTAAAAATGGTATAAACAACACAAATCATGCATGTTTGCTCCAAAAATGAAGAGATACTTATGAAATAAAAAGGAAAGATGAAAAATATAAATGATATGCTTACAAGTTAATATGATGAGGTGTAAAGAACAAAGGTTAGCCTAAACACTCTAGGTTTTTATTTCAAAACCTTAATAAGAGTATTATCTAGATTGTTATTACTTGCTTGAGAAATTTTTGTGATGATCCCCTTGAAAACCCTCTATGGCCGGTTTGTATATGGAGAACAAAGAGAGAAAAAAAAAAATTATCTAGGCTACTTGTATCTTGCAAATGAATGAGTGGAGTACATATACATTGAATGTAAATTTAATTATGTAGAAAAGTCTACCCAAATTGATTACCCCTCCCCCATGGCCGGATTGTAGGGGATATGGTTTCCCAATTATTTTTTATTTTTTTTTTTATTTTTATTTTTTTTTATATAATGCATATACTTTGTAAAAATGTGTAAGTAAATGTGTAAATAATAATGACTTGTAAGGTTTTGGTAGCTTTTAGGTACAAGTAAATTTTTAATAGATCAAAATAGAGTATAATGATATTATAAAAATTGTAAAAATACATTCCTTGTAAAATTTGAGTGATAAAATAATTACCGAGTAGTTTTTAAGAAAAACGTCGTAATAATATAACTTTAACGATTTATATACAAAATAAATTTAAAACACTAGGTAAACTAAAAATATAGTTTTTATAACTAAACGTAAGTATAAAAATATATCGGGATCATTTTTAGAAGTATCGGATTAAATTTTCAAAATAATAACTCACGCGATAACGTTTATTTAATATAAAATTTACGCGTTTAATGTGAAATGCAAAAATCATGAATGAACTGTTATGAAATGATGAATATGGAATATGAGGAATGACCGGAATTTGAGAATTGTGACATTCTTCCCCTGATAGAAGAATCGCGTCCTCGCGATTCAATCGATGATACTTAAAGTTCTACCCTTAGGTTTCGTGAAATCAAGTGTATGGTCAAAGTGTTTATGTCAAAACTTACGCGTCTAGGTTTCTTATCTAATGAGACTCACTGAATCTGAATAATACGGTGGATCACTTAATGGTCTAGGAAAAACGTACCAGTTACGCATTGCGGGCTTCCTCGGTCCCTATATAGAATGCTCGACCTCGAGGTGGACTGATATTGAGTACAGGGTTTGGGTTATTTCCTTCAATTGCCACAGCTAGAGGAGCTTGCATCGGTGGCTTATTCAACTGAGGACAATTATTCCGGAAGTGATTCGGGCTGTTACATTCAAAGCAAGTCCTTTGATTATTCCTTTTACACTGCTCCTTAAAATGGCCGTATCGATTGCAATTTGTACACAAGCGGCAGGGCTTGGTCTTCGGGTGATGATAAGCACATTTAGCACATTTGGGATGTGTACCCGCATACTCTCTTTGTTCAGTACCAGTTGCCACAAAAACTCTTGCCCTTTTGTTGTCTGCTACCACGCCTATCTGCTTATTCGGCCCACTTGCTTCCTTCCTCTTATCGCTGCTCTTCAAAGTGCCATTTCTAACCATCTCGTCTGTCAGGGTTCCTGCCCTCAGTATCGCACTTTGTATTGTAGACGGCTCAGTTGTTTTCACAGTTCCACGGATTTCGGGGACAAGACCATATATGTACCTCGAGATTCTCTTGGACTCAGGGGTAACTAGATGAGGAACTAGTCTGGCTAACTCATGAAATCGGTCAGTGTAGGCTGCGTGACCAGCCCCTATCATAGAGTGGTGATAAAATTCATCTTCCAGTTTCTGCATTTCATTGTCCGGGCAGTACTCCTCTTTCAATAACTCCTTAAATTCGTCCCATGTCATACCTATAGCTGCCTCTCTGCCTCTAGCCTGTAGCTGTGTGTTCCACCATGTCAATGCCTTTCCTGATAACAAGCAAGCAGCATACTTCACTCTCTGATGTGTGGCACAATTGCTGATGTCGATCACTGCCTCTGTCTTCTCTACCCATCGAGTATACGCCAAAGCACCTCCTATACCATCAAACTCCACAGGTTTGCATGCCGAAAATTCCTTATAGGTGCATCCAATTCTGTTGTTGTTGTTGTTGGTGTTGTTGTTGTTGTTACTACCAGCTACATTGTTGGTGTCTCCAGTACCGTTCCCGTTCCCGTGGTTTCCCGAGTTATTCATATGATTCCCAACTTGTGTGACAATAGTGGGAAGCAAGATTTGAAGTTGTTGAGCGATGATGGCGGCAAAATTAGGGTTTCCGCCAGTGTTGTTGTCATTGTTACCCATGTCGCTACCGCCTCCTCTACCTCCACGTCCACCTGTCATTCCTCCCCTTGGTGCCGCACCACCTCGGCCAGTACTGCGTGTTACTCTCTTTGGTGCCATTATCTCTGCAAGGGAAAGAACCGTTGAATTCCCAATGTCTATGCTTAACGTCCTCAAACATAATACCACGCCACAAATTGGTTCCTAAGGTGTCCACACCGATCTACGTATGCGTGGTCGCATATGTCCACGTGAGTTGTGACGCATTTATAATTATGTTGGCCACCATAATTATAATTGCCTCATTTCACACATGTACATACCACCAAGCATACATGTCTCGGCGATTGGTGTTACTTAAGTAGGTAGCCAGTCTATCATCCGATTCTAAACGGTGAAGGAGGGATTTAGGGTAGGTATCTAGGAAGAGTCGCACTTAGTGTATAGGAAATTCCGTTAGGTGCTAAAGTCACTACGAGGTTTGGTCGCCAGCAGTTCCCAAAGTATCCTCAAGAGAACTCCCATCCTCGGGCAAAATCATCAAATCTATCCAGCTTTATAGTAACACTTATTTAGCTCGATCTCGCATCTCATCAAACAAGAACTGTCACGAGATCAAGTTAGATAAGTGCTCATTACTGAGCTCCATATCTTTGATGACCCAACTAGATTTTGGGACTCCCCTATTGGTACAAGGAAACTACGCTATCTAATGAGGTGGTTCTAGAAGGAATACTTAAGAAAACATATGCGCGCGAAAAGTGAGTAAGGCAATAGGAAACGAAAGGATCGACGTGAGAGCGGTTATAGTCTAGGAACTAAAATGCAACCTAGTTCTCTATAACCAAGGCTCTGATACCAATCTGTCACACCCCCAAAATATCGCAGCGGAACGATAGTGTCATTGGGGTATAACGTCATAGCACAAAGTATGGATACAGAAAACGACCTCTATAATGAGACGTTTTGAAAAGTTTACCATTTGATAAATAAGTTAAAGTTTACAAGCAAGAAATCCCAAAGTTTGATAATACACAAAGAGTTTACAAAACATGTCGAATGGTAATTGTTAAAAGCACAAGACTCCAATGTATGCCATGCGACCCAAAAGCTCCATGAATGCTATCACCTTAAGACCTGAGATAAACATGTTAAAAAGTGTCAACACAATGGTTGGTGAGTTCATAGTTTGTGTTGAAATGTAAAGCCTTTCAAAAATTGTTTATGCAGCAAAGGCATTGTAAATCCACTCAGTTCCAAGTTCCGCCCATACAAAACTTGCAACCTGTGTGTTTACAACCCATTGCCAAAATATAGAATTGTCAATCTTGTTTGTAAGTGGGACATAGGTGCATACGATATATACATGTACTTAATGCAAAGAATCACAGCCAACTGAACCTCTTGACGAGTCTAACTTGTTTGTAATGTTTCATTGAATAACAGATTATATTCACCCCAGGTCACGTCATCATGGACCAAGGGTGGGGGCGTCAACCCGATAGTACTATCAATACCTCTCCGCCGGCTCCCGCAGGAGTTAACCAGTTGCTAAAGTTTGTATGTTGATGCATAATTAAAAACTAGTTTAGCACATTAAGGCACATATCGCAATAAACCACACGTAATCTCCAAAGTGTATAAGAAGTATATTGTAACACAATTGTATAAATGGTTTGAGTATTCGCAAGAGTGAAACAAGTATTTAAGCATGTATCTCCCCCAAATAGTTTGTAAGAATTTAAACGAGTAAAAGTGGGGTATGAACTCACCTGGTATGATGGATATGCTAACAAAATGAAGTGCACGAAAGTGAGACTCGGAAACTATCCGCGACCTAGAATGAATGTTATGATATGTAATGAGTTATGATGTTATGTTATGCATGCATTTCGTATGTTATTTATACCATTTGCGAGTTTTGAAAATAATACTTATCGTCGAAAAATACCCTTTTGACGTCTTGACCATTCTTAAATTACTTTACAAGTGTTTACGCCAAAATGTCATCCTACAATAGTTTCGTAATGATTTATAGCGAAATTATCACTTTTCGTCGTAAAATAATGTCGTCGGAAATTTCATGAAAGTGACAAAAACGGCTTTGAAAAACTAGTCGTAAAATAGTGTACGTCGATCGTTAGGAAACGAACTCGACGGTTTTGGAAAGCTTGTATCAACATCTAAAAGTTTCAGTTCAGGAGTTTTCGACATAAAGGTCTCGAACATAAAGATAATAAGGGTTAAAGATGGTGATTTTGCCTACTTGTTGTGTAAAAATGAGTTTCGGCCAAGTTTAAGCATCCGTAAATAATTTATTAAAACTCCGCTATACAAACGGTTGGTCGTTTTGAAAAATATGCTCGGTGATCTTGATTTTACTAGAAGACATTTCGTTTCAAAAAGTTCTACATCATAGTTAAAAACAGCCGTCAACATGGTCATTTTAGTTACCGTAACACTTATCTCGTAAAAATAATATAGTTTTTCTAAAAATAATAGTTACGGCAATTTTATGAAAACGTGCATATCTTAGTCGTTTCAAATCCGTTTTCTACGTATTATATGTCCTTAGCTTCGTATCAAAGTGTACTAATATATATTTGATAAGTCGAAATAATTTGTAAAGCTTAGGACTCGTTTTTGACTCGAATAAAACAAAAACATGTTGCTGAAATTTCAGAAAAAAATATATATCGTCGTCAAACTTGTAAAATCCATAACTTCTTCGTTATAACTCCGTTTTAATCCGTTCAAGCGGCCACGGATTCGTTTTAAAGTATATTTTCTAAATATCAAGGCCAAAATTTCGTGCCTACTGTCGGATTTTCCAGAAAATCAAAATAAGGACAGACCACTTTTAATAATTATCGAAAATAGTTTTTCTCGTACTAAACTTATTCCAATCCCTTCAAATCAACTCCAAAGCTAATCTAATCCTACCATACACCTTCTTAGGGTGTCATGGGTTCCTAGACATCATCAAGACCAACATATACCAAGGGGATAATTATAGGATGACCTTATATATATATAACACTAAAAATCATGTAAAAATGGTATAAACAACACAAATCATGCATGTTTGCTCCAAAAATGAAGAGATACTTATGAAATAAAAAGCAAAGATGAAAAATATAAATGATATGCTTACAAGTTAATATGATGAGGTGTAAAGAACAAAGGTTAGCCTAAACACTCTAGGTTTTTATTTCAAAACCTTAATAAGAGTATTATCTAGATTGTTATTACTTGCTTGAGAAATTTTTGTGATGATCCCCTTGAAAACCCTCTATGGCCGGTTTGTATATGGAGAACAAAGAGAGAAAAAAAAATTATCTAGGCTACTTGTATCTTGCAAATGAATGAGTGGAGTACATATACATTGAATGTAAATTTAATTATGTAGAAAAGTCTACCCAAATTGATTACCCCTCCCCCATGGCCGGATTGTAGGGGATATGGTTTCCCAATTTTTTTTTTTTTTTTTTTTTTTTTATATAATGCATATACTTTGTAAAAATGTGTAAGTAAATGTGTAAATAATAATGACTTGTAAGGTTTTGGTAGCTTTTAGGTACAAGTAAATTTTTAATAGATCAAAATAGAGTATAATGATATTATAAAAATTGTAAAAATATATTCCTTGTAAAATTTGAGTGATAAAATAATTACCGAGTAGTTTTTAAGAAAAACGTCGTAATAATATAACTTTAACGATTTATATACAAAATAAATTTAAAACACTAGGTAAACTAAAAATGTAGTTTTTATAACTAAACGTAAGTATAAAAATATATCGGGATCATTTTTAGAAGTATCGGATTAAATTTTCAAAATAATAACTCACGCGATAACGTTTATTTAATATAAAATTTACGCGTTTAATGTGAAATGCAAAAATCATGAATGAACTGTTATGAAATGATGAATATGGAATATGAGGAATGACCGGAATTTGAGAATTGTGACACGTTGTGTTAGGTGTAGTTCGTCTTGGTGTGAAAGAACTCGGTATTTAGCTTTGTACCGGAAAAAGGTTAAGCGACGTTGTGAAGGCTTCTCCGCCATAAGGAGATTTGATGTAGTGTTTACGAACTCTCGAGTAGGTGACTCGGGGAGTGGAGTAGGGCAAGGAAGGTGTCCTTGTAGCCGAACCACTATAAATACTTGTGTCGTGGTGATGTGCTTCTTACTCTTTATCTTTCATTACACGTTTATATGTTTATCTATCAATGTCCAACATAAACAACCAAATAGATTGACATAAGTCGATCTAAATATATAAAAGGAAGTTTTAAATTGGTAAAACTATTCAACCCCCTTCTAGTTTTCCACAATTGATATCAGAGCTTCGTTACCAAGTTTTTTTTTGTATATTGTACTTTGAAAACTTGATACGATCTGTGTATGTTTGAAAACTACAAAGAAGGGAATTTCTTAAAACAAAAAGTCATGTTTTTAGAAATCATCATATGTTGGATAGTGATAGATCATTCTAACATTTTCCTTTGAGAAGTCTTCATACTAGGATTTGGGTATCTTAGAAGATCATGAAGTATTTCGCGTCTATGGCTTCTAAAACCATAAAAAGGGAATATAGCAAAGGATTGTGGTATCTTAGAAGATCATGAAGTGTTTCGCATCTATGGTTTCTAAAACCATAAAAAGGGGATATAGCAAAGGTATGTTTTCTTAGTTACAATTTTTTGTCAAAAACGTGCTAAATTGCTTGTGGACAAAATGGTGATATATGCTTCTATCTTATAATAAGCATAATATGAAAAGTGTTTTAGTAATTTTTTTTCTTTGAAGTTTTGTTGTTAGATATCTTGTTAATCAAGCTTGAATAAAGGCAAAAATGGGTAATATAACTTCACTAAAAAGTCTACAAAGACTAAACCTTTTCGTCGGGTCAAAACGTATATTTTTGTAATTATGTAACAGATCCGCGGATCCCTCAGGTTACACTGGACGGATCCCTCAAGCAAGGGATCCGTGGGATCCGTAGGTACAGAAGACAGTTTTTGTCTGAATTTCAAAAATTCATAACTTTTTAACCGTAAGTCGTTAGAAGTCGTGCCACCTATCCTTTTAAAGGTATTTGAGTCTACTTTCATTTAAAAATGATTTCATAAACTGATTCAAAACAATAATTTACAGAATCATTGATTTATAATAGAAAGTCATTTTTCGGTCATAACTTTTGCACAAACTTTTGATCTAATTGGAGACGGATGTTTTCGCTTTTGAATAACAATGTGTCCTCTATTGAAATTAAGGTTTTGATCATGATTATAAATATAAAAGAAACTAATCAAGCTTGGTATACATGTTTATATTTAACACAAAGCGATGAAAAGAACTTTCGTATGCTATGCTAAATGATAAATTGTCTTCTTTGCATTACTTGATTATTTGCTTATCTCAAATAGCTTTTGTGCTTGTTTGATTGAATAGCATATGTGGTTTCCTTACCTTGCTATTCATTCTCTTGTTTGTCGATTTAGTAATATTCTACTAATCAATGTGCTATTTGAAGGAGTGTTTGGGATAACATCTAGTTGTGTCGAAAATGTTAGGTTAGATATTTAGATAAGTCATATAGGTTGAAAAATGTTTAAAACATATAACACACTAAATGGATTTTTGATTGAGTTTGTCATATGTGCTTATATGATTTCCTTTGTTCTTGTATCATTTTCTAAAAATAACAAGAATGTACATCGGATCATAACCTACACTTGTGTTGATGATGTACTCTCCCATTTCCCTTTCATGATCGCTCTCCAAGCTTCATAGTAGGATTGAAAACTTGATTATTTCATCTGATATACTCAAGTAAATTATTTTGCAACGCAAATATAATTGTTCATATCCGAAAGTCCAAACTCAAAGCTTTCCAACAACATATGTTGAACTAGCTCATCCAACCATTTTTTGTTGTTTACCATATGGACAACTTTTAAACTTATTTTTAACATGACGCCTTCGTCACCTTAGTTGTCTCAAGTATAATATTAAACGAAGCAAAGTATCATCATTGTTACTCTTCGATAGGCCATTGTAGGAATATAAATTTTCCTAACTTGAGAATGAATACTGGAGAACCTATTGCACTAGAAACTCAATTTGACCTAACGGTTGAATTGCTTCCTTGATAGAATTTGGGTATGTGGAATCACCCGTAAAAATGGTCGTGTTTAGCCGTAATTGAGCACCGCTAGTAACAGTCTCATATTCATTCTCACACTTGGGAAATTTATACTCCTATGTTTTCCTAAATTAAGTTTACAATGGAAATACTTTGCATTGTCTTAGGATTACTAATCAAACAAGTTGTAAAATATAATTTTCTTTTAGTTAATCACAACCACTTGCCTCATCAAGCGATTATCTTGCTTTGATCGAGAAGAGCTACATGACTTCATGGACGAAGTTCATTGTATGCTAATCACCATCCGTAATGACTATACATAGTTCATTGCTTCCGTTGGCTCAAACAACCCTATTTGTCTTGAACACCATCATATACCTTGCACGCCATTGTTAATACAAATGATTTACTAATCTAGATCGTAAATATGTCTTGAGTTTCTTGAATAATGCTTGTTAAGTTTGATAAACCTCTTTTATTTGTGAGCTCGATCTCATTAGATATATTAGTGTTAGAACCTCTTAAACTTGAAATATGATGCATTGTCAAAGTCATTGCATACCTTTTGTAAAGGTTCTGCTTAGCAGATAGACGGATCCTAAAATTTGTGCCTGACGGATCCCTACTCTTAGGGAACCGTGGGATCCGGCAAACAGAAAATGCAATTGCAATCATTGTATTTCAATCATGTCCTTAGAACACCTCACACTAAGCTAAACATAGTGTCTTAAGGCAAATTAAGTCCTTATCAAGTTAAGTAGATCCTTTCCTACTCAACTCACCTAGATCATACTCAAGACGCTTGTAGATCTATCGTTTTCACTTAAACCCATTACTCTTCCGCTCTCTAGATCACTCATCATTCTCACATGATCCCTCACATCTAGTCTTAGAAATCTTTCGATTATGGTAAAATTGATCATAAATCATCCTTACCTCAAAATTGATCAAAGTTGATCAAATTTTAGTTTTCCCATCTCAAAGCCTTTAGGATATTTTTCCAAAACACTATCCCAAGTCACAACCTAATCTCTAGGATCATTTAGCTTCAATTGACACTCTCATTTTAGTGTCACCCTTGCTCATTCATTGGTACTCATGAAAGTTCCAATTTCTTCCATAAAAAGTAATCATTTGCTATAACACTCATTACTCTTGATCATTCAAGTGTACCCTCATCTTAGGAACTTAGGAGGACTGAAACACTCAAGGTAATATAGATCTTAGATCTTAGAAACATCATTTCCACTCTCTCATAGCTGCTGAGAGCCGGATTCCTAGGATTAGCCTAGACGGATCCCTATGAGGAGGGAACCGTGGGATTCGGATGACAGTCTATGTCAAATCTTGCTAAAACAATCATTTCAACTCATCTTTCTAACTCATACACTCCATCTCATCTTAAATGAGTTCCTAGATCAGTACTAACTTTGAAATTGACTCTTGTGCATGATAATTATCACATTCCAAAGGATATTAGAAGCTTAAGTCTTGAATGCACTTGCCAAATCCTTCCCTTTATAAGTCATCTTGTTAGAATCCCTTAGTCATCAAACACAACATAATTCTCAGCATTTAGAAACCTTTTCCTTAGTCATTTCATCATGAGGAAAGCTCCTAGTGCTAACTCATCCACCCAAGAACCACCCAAGAAACTTGCTCGTGTTGTACACGAAATTTCCTCAACCGAATCATCTCCGGTTAAACCCACAAATGCTAGGATTTCCCATCCACCGAATCATCACCCGTAAGAGATAATAGTGCTAGAATCCCACCTCAACAAACCCAATCAACAATTGCCAAAAGAACCGCAAGAATTAGCATTAAACCTTTTAGGTTAGAAAAGGGATCATCGAGCTCTAAACCAAACGTACCTAGTTCTAGCAAAACGTCTAAACCTTCATTCCTAGAGCATGGACTAAACTCCTTTACCGAGCCTCTCTCTATTCATTAGAGCATTCACCACCGAGAACTTCCCATTCACCAACCTTCTCGTTAAAATAGGAACCACCTACATCACCAACTAGTCCATCGTTGGAAACAAGGAACCACCAAGGACTTGATCATATGGAGGAATTTCCATTACCACCACTCTCATTCCTAGTAGAACCTCATCCTAAATTACTCAATGTACCTCCACCATCATTTGTAGAACCTCCTCAAAACATCATGTTCCTAATCAAGACAATAATTGCTCTAAATTGTCTAATCACCCAAGGACTTGTTCAAGAAGTACAAAATGAGTTGCATTTCATGTTTAATCATCTTCTTGAAAGATTGGACCAAATCAACAAGTCTATTCATCCCTAGACTCAAGCACATTGTTGCTTCTTAAGCTTTGGTCACTTATTAGTATTAATAGAATATGGCTAAATCATTCTCTTAGTTTTTAGAGATTTATTGATCATCTCTTATGTTTTATTGAATGATAGTTTACTTGCCATATTGCATTTAGTATATGTTTGTTGGTTGAATACATATCTCATTTTGATGTTAACATTACTTGTTACATCACCATTGCTGAATTTAATGATCAGCTATACGGATCCCTCAAAATTGCCTAGACAGATCCCTACTAGGAGGGAACCGTGGGATCCGTGAGACAGAAAACTATTTTTCTACTAACTTGGATCACATATGCAGGAAATTATGCATTATACTTGTTTTCTAACCTTTGTTTTGTAGTTATTCAATCTACACTTGAAGCCTTTTGACACCCTAAGGCTAGGGGAGCTTGGTGTCAAAACGATACGTTGCAAAATTACTTGCAACCTTTGATTTAAATTTCATGACTTCCCGTTGCAAATATTGCACTAAGCTAGGGGGAGCACACCCGTCACTTAGACGAAATATTTTGCAAACTTAGTTGCAAACAAACTAGCTTAGTATTACTTTCTTGACGCCCTTACATAGGGATGGACTCGTCAAGGGGGAGTAAAGACGAGATCCGTTCCCGTTACTTGCTCTAAATATTTTTTCTTTCACATGTTTTTCCTAAAAACAATGTGTTAGTTTCCTTTCGAAGCTCTTTTTGTTTCGACAAAAAAGGGGGAGAAGAAAGTAAAAACTACAAATTCAAACTTTTACGAATTTTAGCTTTTCCTTAAAATAATTTTATGTTTTGTCATCAACAAAAAGGGGGAGATTGTTAATACAAATAAGCCGTAAAAACGTTTATTTATATTTTACGATCTTCTAATGTTTTGTCGATAACAAACGTAAAATCATATTAACGAAACAAATAAAATACGTAAATGGTTTGAACTAATAGTTTCTAACATATTCACATTTTCACATAAAACACTAAAACAAGTATAAGTGATTTTTTGATTTAGTATTACATATGTACAACAACTAGTGTTTACATATTTGGGTAAATATACACATAACTAGTATGTAGTATATTGGGTAATGTAAATGGGTAGAAACTTAAGTATTTGACCCATTGACCAAATACATTGAATGTAGTTGGGTAAAAACAAGTATACACTAAATGGGTAAAAACTAGCAAATGGTATTGACCCATAACCCATGGTTTTATATATACCACTTGACTAAGTTTATTGTACTCTTAATACTAGCAAATGGTATTGACCCATAACCCATGGTTTTATATATACCACTTGACTAAGTTCATTGTACCCTTAATACTAGCAAATGGTATTGACCCATAACCCATGGTTTTATATATACCACTTGACCAAGTTCATTGTATCCTTAAGATACATTGTATCTAGAAAGAAAACCATGGATCAACCCATAACCCATGACCCATGACCCATAACCAAAAATACCCATGGGCAAAGAGGAGCGGACCACGGATCCCTAGCTTTGTGCTAGCCGGATCCCTTGTGGTAGGGATCCGTGGGATCCGGGGAAACAGAAGAGAATTTCCTCTATAAATAGAGAGTCATTTCTTCCTCTCTATGGGTGCTTTTTTACATATACTTCCCCAAAGTATTCTAACCCTCTAACCTTAGATCCAAGTGATCTATGTAGTTTTGTCTTTTGTTTTTGTGTGATCTTCTAGGTTCCTCTTAAAGGAAAGATCACCACTTCTTGAAGACGTGCAAGCTCAAGTCCATGAGTTGCCATGCTTCGTCATCATCAAGACAACGAAGGTTCTCTTGTTGATAGATCTACCTTTCTCCATAAATGTTGGGTTGAAGGCATTAGTGAAGAATGCCGAAAGCATTAGTGAAAGGTGCTTATCGTTCGTGTCAAGATCATTAGTGAAGAATGCTATAGGTGTCAAGACGAAGGCATTAGTGAAGAGTGCCAAGCGTTGTGTCAAAGGCATTAGTGAAGGATGCCAAAGAATCAAATCAAGTAGCATTTGGGAAGAATGCCTAGGTCGTATAATCGATGAGGTGCATCGTTATACATATATGTATTTGTTTATATACAAGGATGGTGATATCCTTGATGGTGTTGTAACAAGGAGTAGATCTCCTTGAGATTAGGTGTTGTGTCGTGAAGGATTAGTTCTCCTAAGGTGTGAAAGAACTCGGTGGTTAGCCTAGCACCGTATAAAGGGTAGGCGACGTTGTGTTAGGTGTAGTTCGCCTTGGTGTGAAAGAACTCGGTATTTAGCTTTGTACCGGAAAAAGGTTAAGCGACGTTGTGAAGGCTTCTCCGCCATAAGGAGATTTGGTGTAGTGTTTACGAACTCTCGAGTAGGTGACTCGGGGAGTGGAGTAGGGCAAGGAAGGTGTCCTTGTAGCCGAACCACTATAAATACTTGTGTCGTGGTGATGTGCTTCTTACTCTTTATCTTTCATTACACGTTTATATGTTTATCTATCAATGTCCAACATAAACAACCAAATAGATTTGACATAAGTCGATCTAAATATATAAAAGGAAGTTTTAAATTGGTAAAACTATTCAACCCCCCCTTCTAGTTTTCCACAAACACCATCACCCCAATCAGGGGGTGACACAAAATTAGAACCATTGCCATGCCGACACTTAGAAGGTAAAGTATGCGTCTTAAAACAAACACCACATAACCAAAGACCCATACGTTTAAACGTAACTTCAGCCGCCTCAAAAACAATAAGATTAGTAGCCAGAGAATGTTTGGTAATAGCCAGCGCATCCCCGATGAAATGACGATCACGAAGATGAGTGATCAACGAGGTTTTAGTAAGCCCATTTCCACTACCATCATGACAACCACTGAGACCCACAAAAGGACAATGAAACCGCACAATAGCCATTACAACGGAACTTTTTTAGAAGAAGCAAATAAAGTCTCGCAACAGTAGAAGGATCCACAGTAGCAACCAAAAACCGTGATAAAACTGTACGAAACGTATCCAGATAACAGTAGCAGCTGAAGGACCCACAGTAGCAACGACAGTGAAACCAAAAACCCAACAATAGTATAGAAGATGCGACCACAACCAACACCCTCACGCCAGCTGTGTACGGAACCAAGTAACTCTACCACCACGACAATAAAAACTAAACCCAACAACAGGTGAGAAGAGAAGTCTCGCAACAGGTGGGAAGAAACTAAAGAACTAGAGTATACTGGTACTCGTGATATAACTGTTCGAAACCAAACCAATATTTTTGGCGATGCAAAACTGATATGAAATAAAGCACCCAATTGCAACAACAACAAACAATCCCTTAAAACATTACCAGTTACAACGAACAAAACCCGTTACGAGGAGAACCAAACCCACATCAACAAACGAAACTACTTGGAAGAATCAATGGATATCCAACAAAGTTTTGGAGAATCAAAACACTAACAGCAATATTCGAACCAAATCATGTTTCAAAAAGAAACCCTAAAAAAATACTAATAAACTGTACGAGGGAGATATAAAAGAAATAGAAACGAACCAATCACGAGATCATATTCCAACAGAGTGTTGAATCATATGCATAATAGATCAAGTCAGACTAGAAGACGCAGACGAGACCATCGCCCATTATTATTATTATTATTATTATTTATTTTTATAATTATTATAATATTAATTATTATTATTATATTTATTATTTAAAATTATATTATTATATTTATTTTATTGTTTTATTATTAATATTATTATTATTTATTTTTATTATGATTATAATATTATAATTACTAAAATATTAATTATTATTATTATATTATATTATTATTTTTATTTTATTATTGTTTATTATTATTAATTATTAATTATATTATATTTTTATTTTTATTTTACCATGGAACTTTTGCTTAATGCTTTGAAAAGGATGATGCCCATTGAGTTGATACTCGTCTTGATCGACACTAAAAAGTCTAAACAACTAAAACCGTTAATGGATTATGCAAAAACATACAAATTCACTTTAAAAGATAAAAAATAATTATAGAAATACAAAACAATTGTGACTTAAATAAAGCTAAAAATTACGTGTTTTTTTGGTGCAAAGGTGAAAGTACTATATTAAACTTCAAAAACTTTACATCATAAGAATAAGAGACAAGATTTGGACATCACCCAAATCTGATAGTGACTGAAACATACACTGAACATACACAAAAATAACCAATACTACAGTTATCCGATATCAGACATAACCAGCATCAAGTCTGACAAAACTAAAATTTGATAGACCAAAACAGAGCAATTCTCTACTTCACCTTAACAGCCATACTATATATCAAATTCACCTTTTAAGAGCACCTACCATCTAACTAAATTTCCACTTCTCCATTCTACCAAGCCACTTAACCTGCTACCACAATAGACAAGGTAGAAATGGATAGTGGCATCACTAGGCATCCCTTACCCATCCATTGGGGGGGGGGGGAGGCTCTGCCAAACATCCTACATTTCCATCTCAGTGGAAGGCTTCAGATGTTTGGGAACACTCTCCCTCCATGATGACCAACCATTACTTCTTGTGATGGTGTATTGGGTGGACCAAGAAGGATTATCTTTCATTCCTCTCTATTCCACCTATCATACACCATCCGCCCAAGCCATTTACCCTTCACACAGAAAGACCCTTCTTTATGGTACATCCCTACTGACTAGACCTCCTATTTAGCCAAACAAGTCTGTCCAATTTCCTCCCAAGGTCAAACTGGAACAAAACAAGATGTTATCATAGATACAATCATGCAGTTGGGACTCCAAGATACAAGGTATCTTCTCTGTGTAATGGCTTGCAAATACTAAAATCAGCAGTCCAACATAGGCTGATGTTATCCAAGGATCCAAACACCCCTTAAGCAGCAGGGGAGATAAAAAGCATACTACCAAACAGACAACCAAGAACATTCTCCCATCAAGATTCCACTAAACTTTGTACCTATCTCTCATTCATAACCACTTCCCATTCTTTGCAAACTTCCATCACTTTAGCAATCTTTTTCACAGTTAGACTAGATAATTTTAGCCTCATGTAGTCGATTATATTCACAATCAACTCTTTCCTTTCCTTCTGTTCATTAGAGAAGATCCTCTTGTTTCTTTCATTCCAGATAAAATATACACATGCTGCTAAAAGAATCCTGGTCAAACACTTCTAATAGATCTATTGTGTCTTGTATTTGTCATCATGTTCATTATAACATCCCATTACTCTGGCAGTGAACTCTTTGCAACTTTCACTTTTAAAGTAGACCATATTTCATTGGAATAATGGCATTCAAAGAAAAGATGATTCAGTGAATCTAAACAGCTTCCACAAAGAGAACAAGTCATATCCTTATCAGGATACCATTTTTGCAGTCTTTCTTTTGTGGATAACCCTCCTTGGGCTGCCATCCAGAGAATAAAGGAGTGTTTGGGTGTGTAGTTTGAAAACCACACTAGATCATGCCACACCACTTTATCACCATGTTGTCTTAAGTCATTCCATGCTCTGTAGGTATAGTAATTAACACAGCTTCCTTCATTAGTGTACCACATACATTTGTCACTTGAATTTGCACACAATGTAGGAGTAGGAATGGTTAATAAATTTGGAAATTCAAGAGTTCAGTTCTCAGGCCAGTTCCATTGGTCATTGCATATCATATCTTTGACTTTCAATTTTTGACTCAACCCAGCTTGGTCAATTGTCTCTACAGGAATGAAATTACTCATAGGACCAGGTCCCCACCACCTATCATGCCACATAAATATACTCTTCCCATTGCCCACATGCCACATGATATGACTTCTGACTTTATCTCTAAGGTTTAGGATCTGTTTCCAGCCATGACTTGAGTTTTGATCCTTTTTAATCACCCAAATACTATCCCATTTAAACTTTGATTTATGAATCCATTTCACCTAGATTGAATCCTTATTGCAAACAACATTCCATAGATGTTTGGCCATTAAGACTTCATTCCATTTCTCAAGATCTTTAATGCCTAAGCCCTCTTTACTTTTAGGTCTGCAGATTTGTTTCCAAGAAAATTTAGCCTTCCCTTTAGATAGCTCACCTTGGCACCATAGAAAACCCTTTAACAGTTTATCAATGTCCTTAATCACAACCTTTGGTAGAATGAAAACTGAAGCCCAAAAAACTTGCATTGAGGATAATATTGAAGCAATCAACTGCAATCTTCCAGCATATGATAAAAGCTTGTTTTTCCAGTTACTAACTTTAGCCTTTACCTTGTCAATAAGGCATTTGCAATCTGTGAAGTTTAGTTGTTTTGTGACCAAAGGAAAACCCAAGTAGGTAACTAGAAGGCTCCCAATTTTGAAGGGGTGAATGGCTAGAATATCCTGTTTGACATTATCATGAACATTGCTAAAGAAAACATTACTCTTCCTTATGTTAGTCTTTAATCCAGAAATACTACTAAACTTCTCCAATGCAGATTTCACCACTTGGACAGAATTAATATCCCCATTACAAAGAACCAATAGATCATCAGCAAAACAGATATGAGAGATTTTGGGATCCTTACATCCCCAATGATATTTGAATCTTCCATCATCCTCAATATGTTTTTGTAGAATGAGAGTAAAGATTTCCATCACAAGAGTGAAAATGTAGGGTGACATTGGGTCCCCTTGTCTTAACCCTCTACCAGCTTTGAAGTACCCATATCTCTCATTGTTAACATTGATAGTGAAAGTAGCTCCTCTGACAGAGACCATAATCCATTGAATCATCTGCCTAGGGAACTTAAACATATGCATAATTCTTTCCAAAAACTCCCAATTCACAGTATCATAGGCTTTTTGTATGTCTATTTTCAAAGCTACTCTTCTTGCTCCATTTTTCCAATTGTAGCCTTTGAGTAATTCTTCTGTCAACAGAATGTTATCAGTGATTTGTCTTCCTGGGATGAATGCACTTTGGTTTTGACTAACAAGTTTACACATAGTCTTCTTCAATCTACTAGTCAGGATTTTGCTTATGATCTTATATAACACATTGCAACAGGCTATAGGTCTATAGTCAGAAACCTTTTGGGGAGTTTTGCTCTTTGGGACCAAGGTGATAAGAGTAGCATTAATCTCTCCAAGAAGCTTACCACTTCTGAAAAATTCTTTTATAGCCTCACATACATCTCTTCCTACAATGCTCAAAGCCTTTTTAAAAATCCTGCAGTGTACCCATCTGGACCAGGGGCTTTGTTATCACAAATTTCAAAAACGGCTTCTTTGACCTCCATATCAGTAACTCCACAGATTAGCATCTTCATTGGAAACTGTGTTAGCATTGGCTTTTAAAATCCATATTTTGCACAGGGACTGTGATAGTTCAATTCGTAGTATAGATATTTTCCGAAGAAATACAAAGGCAATATGTATTTCCCGGGTCGTTCTCCCAACGAAGGATGAATGGAGATTTTGAATCGAGTCACGATAACGTGAATTTGAATGGGGAAAAAGGTGAAATATGGGGTTTTATGCTAAATACGATAAACATAAACTAAAATTAACACAATAAGCATAAAAAATAATAACGTAAAGCAAAATTATCCTAAAATACGATCTAAACCTAAAAACGCAACTACGGGAATATTAAAAACGCAAGTTAAAATCAAATAGTGAAATTTAAACCCTAGGAACACAAATCTAATTTTCCCAAGTGCAAAACGACAAATTAAAATTTTAGGAAAAAGCGAAATAATTTTTTGACTTTTTATTTAATTATTACGAATTAAAAACTAAAAAAATAAAATCTAATTATTAAAAATACTAAAACTAAATGGAAAATTATGAAATTTTTATGAAAAATACTTTAAATGAAACTAATCTTAGGAAAAATGACGACTTTGAAAAATAAGCTTTAGATAAGCAGAAATAAGGTGAAACAGTTTTAATAAGCTATAAACCTAAAATCACTATAAGAGAATTATTTATGCAAACTAAAACGTGACAAGTCCCAAGGGCGAGATGGTTTTGGTGTGTGGTGTAAGGCGTGTGTGGGAGTGAACTGACCCATGTTCGACCCTGGGCAGTGTCACTTTTTTTTATTTTCTTTTTATTTTTGATTTTAGCTTTTACAAACTTAAAAATAAGCAATCCTAACCACTTTTTAACTAATCCTAAATATATAAAAACACTAATAAGCAGTTTATAAATAGATTAAATGGACATAAATCAAATCAGATTCAATAATAAGCTTAAACCAAATACTCTCTAAATGGGAATGAACTTAAAGCTTAAGGAAAGTTCTAATAAGCTAGGGGATACCTAATAAGCTTTTATGGCTAAAGTGCAATCTAAACTAACCTAATGAGCATTCTAATGAAGCAAATAAGCAAAAGAAAATGGAAATAAGCACATGAATTGGTCTGCTGTAGCAGCAGACCTAGGGGAAAGGTGGGGGATTTTGCAGACCTATAAAAGCTACTAAATAAGCACTACAGGGCTAATCAAAGCAAAACAGCTAAAATCTATACTATGGGCTACCTAAACAACAAAAAATCAAGCAAATTCATGGAAGGTAGAAGTAGATAAGCAGTTTAGAAATAAGCATTTTGGACAGAATGCTGTGACAGCAGACATATAGATTGGACATGACAGGAGATTTTGAAACCAAATTCAAGCACTCTAAAAGCTTCTAAACACTACAAAACTGAAAACATATGCTCTTAGCTGTCCTAACAACTAGAAAAACCAATTTAGACTAACTTAGAAACACTTTTGACCCTAAAATTAACTGTTGAAAAGACTTGACTTGGGACAGATTACATGTTTATGACAGATTCATAAAACAATGGAAATCACTAATAAAATTTGACACACTTGAAAACTATGATTTAGAAAGCAGTAAAATAGCAATTTAAACTAAACTACACAAACTTGAACTAATGAAATTAACTGAGACTTCTAAAAATGCTTAAACTAAAAAACCTCTTTATATATCAAAATGCAATTTGAAGTTAAAAACTTGATGCAACCTGATTGAAACTAGATTAAAATGACCCAATAATCCTAAAACTCAACATTAAAACAAATTAAAACCAAAAGTTTACCCAAATCTGATTTGACTTTGAATTTTGACTTTTATTGACTTAAATTGACTTTTTGAACAAATTGAAATTTAGACAAATTGAAACAGCAATAAGCTCATAAAAGCTTTGAGAAGCTTATATGAGCTTAAAGGAACATAAAATAAAGCTTTTGAAACAGTAAAACTTAAAAATGAATGGACAAGGAATTAAAATGGAAAATGTAAATTGCATTAATGAAAAGTGAGTTTACAAATTAAAAACTGGAATTACAAATTAACTAATTGACTACTGGAAGTAAAATTTGACAGAAATAAAGAGGTTACAATTTCTCTAAATGCCTAATAAATTGGACATATTCTACTGTGGACTGAGGTGGGTATTTATAAGCTGAATTCAGGAGCTCTTCTAGGGTTGCTGAAGCTTCTAGGAGCTCAATCATGACCCTTGGATCTTGTGCGAGTTGCAATCAACCAATCATAGGCAAGGAGTCACACGGATTGCCAGGGTGTACTTCTCACTTGTCAGACGTGTTCGGAAGGCTTCTAGAATCATTTTAGTGTGGGTTAATTTGGGGTGATTAGGGTAATTTTGATGGAAGGGATAAATGAATAGTAATTGGGGGTGAAATATGGCGGGTAAGGGGGATTTTGACTAGGTTGTATTATTGTTGACCTTGGGTAAAGGGTGGTTTGATCGGGGTATACTATTACTTGGTTGACCAGGTTAGGGTATTTTGACCATGGGTTAATGGGGGTATATGGGTAGGATTTATTTAGTAGGCTTGGGCTGAAAGGGAATGGGGTATAATGGGTTTGGTTTTAAGTTGGACTTATAATAGTTTTTGTATCCGGATTAATCAAATAAATACCATTCATGAACTTTTGATTTTTACCAAGGACCAAATGTGTAAGTTGTGAAAGTGAAAGGGTAACTTGGAACTTTGGTTAAATGAAGGGTACACATATAAAAATGGTCATTATGGGTATGTGAGGGGTAATTGTGTAAATTGGGTGAAATGTGTAGATAAGGGAAAGTTGAGGGGATATTTGTGTAATTATCCCAAACATGATCCTATATCCGTAAAATAAACTTTGAGCGTTCAAGATCCATAAAACCCGTAAAACTGCTTCCCGACATCGGCTTTTGCACTCTTCTCATTCTCGTGCTAGGTTTTCTTCTGTTTTGTCTTTCTTTTGTTCGTTTTCTGATATCCTTACCTGCACATGCATAAACTCAAGAAACACACAAATATTAGGCATTAACGGCTCGTTTTCGGTTTATTTGGGATAGTTTTGATAAAGAAAAGGTATATGTTTTCGCATATACCAAAATCCCCCAAACTAACGTATTGCCATGTTCTCACGCAATGTCATCAACTCACGCTTCTAAAACCAAGGATTCCAACCTCTTTCTACTAAAGCTATGAAAAGTAGCAAAGCTTCCTCAAAAGAGATTAAAAAACCCTTAATTCCAAAAACGCCCCGTTTACCATTTATTTCATATATAGATATAACGATTAAGCACTTTCCATTTTGAATGATGGTTTGTTGAACTTTCATGTCAATCAATAACTCTAACATCTTTTTGAAAGACATTTTTAGGATCACGGAGTAGGAATCACAACTCATGAAGAAGTGACCATACAGATAGAATTCACCGTTCTTGATTTTTCACGAGTTCCCAAACTAAGCTTAAAATCGAAATCACAGCTAAATATGATTTTAGATGCTAACACTACCCATGGAAGTTAATTGTGTGATTACCTTTTGCTCCCATTTTCCTATTTTCCTCTATTTATTTTATTTTTGGTGAGAAATGAATTTCTTCATATTTTTGCATTTCGATAAGTTTTTAGTCCGATAAAGATATAAAGTTTAAACGCTACGTAGTTTCCATCTTCTCTCGAGAATCGTTGTCTTAAAAATGAGGTCCACATCAAAGTGATTTTATTCATTTATACTTTTGACTTTTCTCTTTTTTTTAATTATGTTTTTAGCACTTATATATATATATATATATATATATATATATATATATATATATATATATATATATATATATATATATATATATATATATATATGTTGGGATATGAAAGTGCTGAAGATATGAAAGTACTGTAAGCTGCAAAGTACTGGAAAAAGTCAAAGAGTCAAAGTACTGCTAAAGACAAAGTCAAAGTACTGCAATACGAAGTCAAAGTACTGAAAAAACAAAAGAACTGTTATATTCGTTTATGGAAAGTATTGTAACTCTAGAATATTCTATGTTTAGATTACTTGTCGTACAAGGATACAAATTGTATACCGACTAGGATATCCTTGAGCCTATAAAAGGACTCCTAGATTGGCATTAGAGGTACGAGTTTATGAGTTTTAGAGTTTACGAATTCACAAGTTATTTAGTGTTTTAGAGAGAAGTTCGATAATCTTAGAGTTGTTTAGAGTATCTGCATAATAAGCAGATTTAGAGTTTATAATAAAAGTTATTCTTCTTAGCTTTGTTAAGTAAATTCCGCGTACTTGATAAAGATTGCTCAGTGTTTCTTTGTTAATAACTTAGGATTTATCCTAGGTTATTAAACCTTAACAAGCTAGTTAAAGTTAGTTTGATTAAAGTATATCGATCCAACAATATATATATATATATATTTCGACGATATGTAACATAAACTACGAAGCTTCACGGGGTAATTCCAAGACCTTAAACCTACTCGGAGTAAAGGTGTTAGGAATTAGAAATTCTATGGTGAAGTGTCGGTCACCCCAACTATGGTCTAGCACAAGTTAGCTCGTAGACATATCGTTATTTACTGTTTATTAGCTTAGTGCAACACCGTGGAGGAAGGACGGGTCTTTACCCACTGTATGCCTGATCCACAGTCCGTTAGGAGGACGTATTGTATGTAACTATAAATACCCTCTACCTCCCAAGGTAGAGGGTTGGACCTTTCACTTAATCTAACCTTCTATGTTTTCTTTCACTTTCTCTCTCTAGAAAGGCTCCCATCCTCCACTTTCTCTCTCTAAAACTCTATCTTATTCGAACCATATTTGTGATTGTTTGTGTGTTTGTGAAATCCAATATGTTACAAATGGTATCAAGAGCCATGGTTTGATCATCTCTCTTACATGTTCTTGGATTTCTAGTGGTTTTATATGGTTTTTGGGTTTGAACAAGTTTAGTGGTTTTTGCATCATTTGGATCATTTCTTGTGTTAAAGTTTGAAGTTTGATTGTACTTTCGTGTTTAGAATCATTGTAAGTGCTTGGGTTTTGATTTGGAAAGCTTGAATAAATGTGGTTGAGCTTGTTTTGGATTGAAAAGGGTTGTGTTTAAGTTTTTCTTCCTAGCGACTTGGTTCTCGGATAAATTTTCTTCGTAGCGACTTGCTTCGTTAGTTGGTAGCGACTTGTAGTTGAAGTGGTAGCGATTTGAGCCCTAGCGACTTGTCTATTGAGACAAGACGACAAACAGTACAAAGTAGTGGAGACACCACTTAGGCTAGCGACTTGGTTGACGTAGCGACTTGTCTTTATTATTTCTAGCGACTTGTCTTTGTTGTTACTAGTGAGTTACTGTTTAGCGACTTGGCCTCTTAGCGACTTGTTCCTTAGCGACTTGACCACTTAGCGAGTTGCTCTTTAGCGACTTGTCAGCTTAGCGATTTGTTGCTTTAGCGACTTGTGTTTAGCGACTTGGTTCATAGCGACTTGTGTTTAGCGACTTGGTTCATAGCGACTTGAGCCTTTTAGCGAGTTGTTACTTAGCAACTTGGTGATTTAGCGACTTGTCTTAAAGGTTTATAGCGACTTGGTTAATTATTGTTTCTGTAGCGATTTGTCTTAAGAAGAGGTTTGACCAAAGTTGAATTTTTACGTCAAAACTTCAAACGGCCATAACTTTTGATCCGTAACTCCGTTTTCAGCGAAATACCTGTCAAAACGACCGGAACAGGCTGAATATTGTGAGGATTCAAGACGATGTCATGAAGCGAATTTTTCGAGGCCCAAATCCTCTCCGAAAGGAAGTTATTAAGCTTTTAAGTTTTTAGACCTAAATTTCACCGTAAAAATGTGCATTAACAAAACCAATTCACAACCAAATAACACTTCAGCTAATCCTTCAAACAATCATCACTCTTAACACATAATCCTCTATCATTGTGTGGGTCCATCAGCTATCTTAACACGTTCTATTGGTCATTGTATCACGGTTTCTTCTTGATTTTGTAAAATCCCGCGAACGAATCTATTTCTCGGTTTAAATCATAGACTTCTAAAATCCCGTGCATACTACAACATCATGTCTTACACTACTGACCTAGTGATTTCGGAAGTACTTAAATTGTATGATGCTGTGGACAACAATGATAATGTATGCTACACTGAACGGTTAAAGATGTTTGAATTAATCAATGAGGATGTGAGATCTTCATGTTCTGAGTACAATGAGAATGAATTGCACCTGCTAATGGTACAGAATGCCTTGCAAAAGGAATGCTTGATTATACCCTATCAACAACTTCACTCTTACCTCATGTTACTTCTACCCACAACAACGGAACGAACATGTATTGCCCTTTTCCGTCAAGATTTATCCACATTAACGGGTACATTACTGTTGAACTTAGAACAATTGGAATAACAACTTGATAAAGAAAAGGTTCAAAAGGATAGTTCCAGTGCTGCACTACAAGTGATCCACAACCAATTTCAGTCATTCATCAGCGGGGAATTTACATCAGATTATGATCAAGACATGACTGAAATGTCTTTCAAGAGACACACTGGAATGGAAATTGGCGTGTTCATAGAGACACTTATCCATCTCATGGACAATGTGGAGAAGTATATTGAGGAAGTTACTCAGAAAGATGAAGTAATAGATAAGAGTCTGGTGCTGTTGACAGAATGTTGTGATGAGTTGGGTAATGTATAAGTTGAAGAATCAGGTGTTGCTGAATGCAGATTAACAGAGACAACAAAGAATGATGCAACAAATTGTTTAGTAACTCATGTTACACATGATGTGGATGCAGATATCAGACAGATCTTAATGAACAGGTTTCATGTGATGAGGTACCCTTAACTGTTCAACATAGTACATCTGCTAATGTACCTAAACATACTGATCTTAATGCTGAACATGATTCTGATAAATGTTCCTTGGTTGAGGCTGAGTCTAATAATTTCAAAACAAATGATATGGTTGATAAAAAGGCTTTTGATGATCTTTCAAACAAATTCTCAAAACTTGAAAACATTGCATTTCAACTTAACAAACCATGTAAAAATCCGGAACTTCCTGAATTCCGTGAACTTTTTGAAATTAACACTTTGAAAGCTCAGCTTCAAGACAAAGAGTCAACTATCAAAAATTTGAAGAAACATATTTCTAATATGCATGTGAAAAGTAATTTGGTTACAAGTAATTCTGATGCTAATGCTATTGATGATATTCAAATGAGAAATGATGAATTAGCGGTTTGTGTGGCCAAATTACTAAAGGAAAATGAGTCATTGAGAATGCATCACATAGAACTAAGTGACTCTGTCAAAGAAGCTAGAACAAAGTCAATGGAACAAACAAACTCTTTGATAGCAAAAATTGATGAACTCAAAGCTCAACTTCAGGAAAAGAGTTTCGCTATTGTTGCCTTAAAAATGAGCTCAGAAAAATAACAGGGAATAGTGTGAACACTAAGTTTGCAAAACCATCAATCTTGGGGAAACCAGTTATTAGACAACCGAATGCGTTTAGATCTGAACGACCAAAATTTTCAAAAACGTGGTTTACCTCCCAAGTTGATACGAAACAAATTTTGACAAAACCAGTCACTTCACCTTACTTGCCTAGGAAAAATGCTATGAATGACTTGTATAAGAACTATTATCTAGAAATGGCTAGAAAGAAGGCACAGATTCGAACAGACGGAATTTTAGGTGCAAGACCTAGGGTGATGAACTCTTCGAGATTTCAAGGCACTGCTAGTAGTTCTAAAGCACTACCTAGGAACACTATTCTTAAGACTAGGGATTGGCTTGGATCTAAGATTAGTTGCGTTTCGATTAAAGCTATTCCTATAGCAGATCACTCTAAGAAATCTAGATCTATTTCTGAATCCAAACAAGCCGTTTGCTCGAAGTGTCTGAAATGTATCTTTAATGCAAATCATGATAATTGTTTCACAAAATCCCTGAATAAAGTAAATGCTCATGCAAAGGTTCAACATGTTAAGTCTAGGATTTACACTAAGTCATCTTCAGTGCATATGAAGCAAAACAAACCGAAAACTTTGCCTAGATGGTTACCAACTGCTAAATATTTGGAAACTAGGAATAGCGATAAGTCTTCTACTATGCACAAGAAGCCTAACAATCCTAGATCTTGCCATAAGTGGTTACCATATGGTAGAATTATTAAGAATATTGGACTTAAGTGGATTCCTACCGGAAAGGTGTTTACCGATGACATTATCAAGGTTGACCGTGAAACCCCAAAGGGTTTGGATACTAATGTCACTAACCAAAATTTATGCAATCAAGCTTGTAATGTTAGTGCAGGTATTCCTTACTCAGTTGCAGATACTTCGATCCTTCACTACATGGACTGGCTTAAAGTATGGATAACAAATGGATTGATATCTCAGAACTCACTGGTTCAAGTAACTCAACCTTGATATTCAATCTGCTATGACGTATGAACACAACAGTTCATGCCTCGTACTCTAAAGAAAAGAAATGTGTACGTTTCAGTGCGCATTATCTTCGGAAGAAGAGAAAATCTTCTTATTATAACCATTCTCATCAACATGCTTCATACTTTTTCCATGCGCTTCAGTTATCAAGTGAATCGGACTACCTATGATTGTTCTCTTATTCCACTTGCTCAATTATAATGGCAATGGCGATATCATATGCAATGTTTGTGGGGGAGAAGTGTGAAGAGACTACATTTTAAAGATATTCACTTGTTTAATCAAGAATGGCATCCTGTATTCTGTTTTCATTACTAGTCAGTACAATCCCTTCCTCATCATTTCCATTTACCACCTTTCTTCCCAAGTTTTCACTATCATCACTTGTAACACCTTTATTCAATAATCCCTCATCTCCGGCCTCCTGTATTCTGTTTTCATTACTCTTATCCTTTACAAGCTCACAAACAGTGTCCTTATACTTATTAGGTACCTTGATCTTTCTTTTAGAAGCTCTGCCTTTTGTTGACATGTTTGGACTCACAATTCACAAAATTAGAGACTCAAAAACTTATCAGAAGAACATTCATTAAGTTGTAATTGTTATTTGAAGAGTGAAAATTGAAACAGAATTTTGGCGCCAAAATACACAAGCTGGGTTTTGTATTAATAGTTGTTAAAAATTGGGGAAAATAGTATCAATAGGTGCGGAATTGAAAACTGAATCGATTACATGGTTTAGATTTTAAAAATGATGAACGGACTCAGTGTAATTGATTGATTTCAAGGTTTTTTAATGGTCAAATTGGCGGGAAAAGTTGTTGGGGGAGAGAGGAAAGAGAGAGACTCAATATTAAATTGTTTTAAAAATTACGTGTTTATTTATTTGTGAGGAAACAAAATGATAAAATTCTAATGTGATATCCACATATATATTAGTGGTTGGAATTGTAAATAGTGTTGGTACTCCATGAGTGTATGCCATTTTTTCGGTTTTCTGGTTCTTGATATGAGAGTGTGCTGATGGGGTGAATAACGGAGGCATGCGTTTTTCTTAATGTCCCTTGACTTTGAGATTGACATGAATAGACTTGTTGTGGGCTTAAGTTGACCGGAATCCGAGTTATTCGGGTCGGATTGGAGGGAAAAAAACTTATCTGAATTCGACTCTAAATAAGGGGTTCAGGTTATTTGAGTTTGTATTAGTCGGTTTGGGTTTCATCGTGTTAATCCAAAAGAGAACTAATTAGGACCCAAAGCTTTTGGTCTAGTGGTATATGTGTTACCCACCAACCTAGAGGTTGTGGGTTTAAGCCTCATTGGAGGCATTTGTGAGAACTAATTAGCGAGAAAAAAGATAAAACAAAACCAAAATAGTGGGTAAATTTTTTGAAGAAAAATAAATAATTATTAAATATATTATTCAAGTCAACGCTAATAAAAGTGAAGTTTCACCTAAAATTCGGTTCTAATAAAAGTCGGGTTTTGTTAACACAACCTTATGAGTTTTGCTCAAACTAACTTTAATTAAAAAATTAACAATTAATTAACCTTTCTAAAGCTGATGAATCTAGGGCGACGGATCCACCAGATTGCGGATGCAAGGTAAACCTCTTGAGCTTCTTATACATGGGACTATGTTCATATTGACGATTCCTGGACTTAGTATTTTTTGAAACAGAAGTTACCACTTTCTCCTAATCAGCCTTATTTGGCAAGATAACTCCCTCCTTTATCTAGGGAGTAGTAGTCTCTTCAGGGTGAGCGTAAGTGGTTCCTACAGTGTTTCAGATGAAGCATCCACGCGAACACTGTCCACTTCAACGTCACTCTCATCCTTGAGTTGAAGAAACTCGTTCATGTTAAAAAATACATGGATAACGAAAAGACATTTCATTAATCAAGAACAATGATGAAAACCAAAAGACAGGAAATGCAAAAACAAAACCTCACCCGTATTACGCACGTGCAATATAGGCACATGATTCACTTCCCAATGATGGCTCAACCGAGCCTTACCAAAGCACCCTCACTAAAAGGTCTTTGAATAACAATCAAATCTTGCAACCTATCATAAAGTTGCCTATGAAGGCCATTGGGAATGGAAGGGTTGACATGGGCATTGTCGAGCTTGACACCTTGAGCCCAACCAGTGTAGAGGCCACGCACGATATTTGAACTGAAATCAACCCATATCCACTTTTGATGCCAACAAAAAACCCCTTAGACCTAGTCTCTATTTTGAGGGTACTGGTGGACTAAGGTCTCTTTTCTAAGGTCCACCAGGAATAGGAAGTTTTCCCACAAAAAAAGTTGTGAAACACAGACAAATCTGGTGGGATATTCACATTATAACACAACATAATGAATGTGATAATTTTCTGGGCAGCACTGGGATGAAGTTGCGAGAAACATAGACCATAAAAATCAAGAACTTCATGATAAAAATTATGAAGTGGAAAATGGAGGTTGCCATGACTAATGTACTATAGGTACAAGGAAACCAACCTAGGAGAGCGAGGCACATTTGCCTGATTAGTCTCCAAATTAATCAATGGATTATAATTTCTAATCCACATATAGTCAGACACAAAATTTTCATATTTTTTTGTTTAAGCGCACTAAAACAATCAACAGACTTCTCACTAGGCTTCTTTTTGGACATGCTTTACAAAACAAGTGTTAAAAGTAATTTGGACAGAAAAGAAAATGATCAACTATGACAAGCCTTTAGTGTCCATGAAAATGATAGCTGGGGAGATTTTTTTTTATGTAATGAACAAATATGGAAAAAGTAAGAAACGGATAAGCATTCTTTCCTTATTTTTATAGGCATATAGAAGCAAGGGCCCACGACATATGAACAACAATCTATTGGGCCTCACCTCCACAAACGGATCGCGTATCATACACGCGCAAAACTTGAATAGAAAAAGTCAACGAAAAATACGAAAGGGCTCGTTGAGAACCAGCAGCCCAAATCAAACAAAATTTCAAAATTTAAATGATGAAATTTTGAAAAACAACAATGAGAGACATTTTTTACAGCTAAAAACAGCCGTTTCAAAACCCCAAACTGAGCATACATTAAATGCTTAGTAGGCATGGGGACAAAATATTCTCCAAACATTTTACCTTTGCAATTATCTGCATAGGTATTCACCGTATACATTAAATGCTCTATGAAGCCTGAAAAAACGACTTATCAAGACTTAAAAAAACAACTAGTCTGACACATAAGTCCATCACTATATCTAACAAAATATCAATATACTAATAGATTGGTGGGACTTGATAGCGTATTGGAGTTTCAACCCAAGTGGTTAAAGCCTATACACCCGAAACATGACTAAGATAGTCCTATAAAGGCTGGATTTCATCATACTATGTATGGGAAGCAAGTTCCCAGGCCTAATAACAGACAAAACAAGTATGGATAACACAATTAGGCAAAGGCTAGACTGGATCTTATCCTAAATGGTCGTTATAACAGACAACACATGTAATTACCTCATTGGCATAGAGGTAGTGCTACGAACATCTTGATAATACGTGCAATCGCGTATGGAACATTCCATGCACCTAGCAGAGCCAAGAATATCACACCACGTGTCATTCTTGTCTCCTCCCTTAGATGTCTACCACAAACCCTAAATGCATCCTTATAAATACCGACTCATTTCCATGAAATGGGCCAAGTCTAATTCACGTCGAAGCTAATTAATCTTCACATACCATAACACACACTTTATAGTCGTATGTGAGTGTTACCCCAACTTTTGATCCTTGATCATTCCTTGGGCTCCTTATCGAACGTGGAAAACCAAACATGCGATTATCATCAGTCACGCCCTAAAACCAATGAATACGTACCATACGTAAACAATGGAATATTTGCACCAACACACACCACTTTGATTATTAGCTTGTAAACGCCCCAAAATATTGTAGTAACATCTGTTGAGTCCAAATAATTTCTAGTTAGTCTATGGGTCGAACTTGTATGTCCGAGGTCGCGTAGTTATGGGTTAAAACGGGGGTGTTTGGGTTAACTCCCACATTTTGAGAAACAAAGCTTTCGTGCGTTGTTATAGTAAAACTTATGTTTAATTTTGATATTTTGGCAGATCAATAGGCTATACGCCATATTTGGTAAAACCCTATACGGCGTATAGAGATTAGATTTTAAAAAGATAAAAGATCCGGGGGGTTTCATGTGCAACACTCTCATTCTATAGACTTTGTATATTGAACTTGTTTATGGGACAACAATTTTGTATTAAAAAATTATTTTTACCTAAATCTTTGATTTGAATTCAAGAGTATCTTTAATTTTGGTATGTATCCTGACCTAGTTTCATGTTATAAATGTGATATAACTATAAAAGATTTTTAACTAAGTAAAAATTCCTCCCTCGAACCCTAGTTTGTGTTTTAACCATTGATAAGATCATAGAAGTGTGGTATTCAAAAAGTGATTTAAGTACTAGCATCCAGCTGAGGTTGTCAGAGTGTGAGTGTAAAGTAGCTGTAAGAAGATCATATTATTGATCTTGAGTTCGTGCTTTTCATCATCACACGATACAGGTACGCAAATAAATATTCATACTTTTATTATTGATCAAATGAGTGTAACTGAATTACTAGATACAGAAAAGTCCTTTTGGTGTTTAATTGTTTCCGATGTGAAATAATCTGATTAATAACTATATAAATGTTAAAAAAAATAAAAATTACACCACATTTCCCTATCAGTACACTTCTCTCAACACCATCAATGATAAAATATTAAATATATATATATATATGTACTTTTTCATAATAAAAATTAAATATGAAGTCATCCTCACCATTCGAAACCTAAATATTCAATTGTACGGGATATATATATATATATATGTACTTTTTCATAATAAAAATTAAATGTGAAGTCATCCTCACCATTCGACACCTAAATATTCAATTGTACGGGATCATATTCATGAATAGTATGCAATGCTTATCTAACACATATATACATCTATATCTATATCTATACTACTATATAAAGTATTTGAGACATTTTATTTATAGAAGGCTTAAAATTTCAAATTCAATACTTTATAATTATAGAATTAAATAAAATTATAAAAAACTACACCGTTGGGAATCGAACCCGAGTCTCTTGGGTGAGAGCCGGATATGCTAACCGCTGGACAACAATGATTTTTTGTTTACTTTTTGCAAAATGATATATATTTAATACATTTGCAGGTAAACTTCCTTTTATTACATTTAACTCATATGAAACACTAATATAACTCTATTAGTCCCTGTACAAAATGATTGTATTATACAAATGATTCATGATCCCATATTACTTATTATAGAAATACTTTACAAACTAAGAAACAACAGAAAAGTTCATACTCCAACGGATAAAATACGATTGAAAAGAATCTTACATATCAAAGTATGAAGATTTCGGAGGATTTATAAAGTACAAAGAAATATGAACGAAAAAATCATTATCATGAAAAATGTGATCGAAAAATATTGTTCACCAAAAATATTGATAACAGGATAACCGTCGCCACAAAGCGCGTATACCTGGTAGTACATATTACATGGATACAACATATATGTATTAAAGGCTAGGAGTGTGTAATATGTAATACAAGTTTTTAAAATCTGAAGTTATAATTTTCATTAATTAAGTATGATACAATTGAATTGAATATTTTATTAAATGACAACAAGTTCATATCTAATTAAAATTTTATCATCTTCTACCTATAAAACCCAAACTCGTATTATGAGTTTTTCGTCACAAGAATAAAAATCTTACATAATTGAATATGGAGATTCAACTTGTTTTTGCTCTTATTTTAGCCATCAATTTGATACATGGTAAAATTTTACTTTATTATATGCCATTTTTTTTTCTTTCGAAAAGCAAATATACTCACAACCTAATAAAAACTTTTGTTCATGATGGGCTAAATATGATTTTGCACTTCAGTTGTCCAATTTTTTCATGCACATAAATGCTAATAAAACATATATTATTGCAGGTGTTCATTCAACGGTTTTCACCATTAAAAACAATTGTCCTTATAGCATCGTGCCAGCAACTTGGGCATGGAGTGAGGCCCCAGTGCCAACAGGATTCGAATTGGCATCTGGTGCCTCTGACATCCCCACACCATGGTTTGGTTAGGTTTGGGCTCGATATGAATGTTCAAATGATGGTGGACGTTTCCATTGCGATAGTGGAGATTGTGGTTCAGGTCAAGTAGAATGTAATGGGGCTGAATAACTGTGCCCCATGTAAGTGGTTGCCAGATACTCGGAAATAATCTGAATAATATGTGTCCGTTTATCCAGTTGGAGCGACCAACCCGGACGGGGGTGTTAAGCCGATAGATCTATTCACAACATCCACGCTTACAAGTAATTAACGGTTCATGATAAGTAGGGGACTTAAATGACTATGTGGTAACTTAGGCATTGTAATTTTTTTTTTGTATTGTGTCCGCATAAAATAAAGCAATGTATTTTCACCTCGAGAATTTAGAAATATTGTAATAAAGTAAAACTGGGCTAAGGAACTCACCATGAGTACAATAGTAACTTTGTAACGAATATGTCAAGATATGGAAGGTAATGGCTCCGAAAGGCAACCTAATTAAGTATGGGTTTGACTTAGTATAATGCTATATGAAATGTTCATTGATAAATGAGTTTTCAAAACATTGTATCACCACGACAAATTTGTGTTTGTGTTTTATAAGTTAAAAGAAAATATTTCGTTTTGTTCAAGTCAAGTATGTATATAGGTTCTATCACTTGTTAAATATTCTCCTATTTGTTATAAGTGTTCAAAATACTCTTTTATAGTCTATAAAAATATTTTATTTTTTTGTCGGTTTTCGTCCTTTTGTCGGGTTTTCATCTTTTTGTTGGGTTGTCGTCTTTTTGTCTGGTTTTTGTACATAATAAGTATTTGCTACTTATAGAAGTCTAATCTCGTTCACTCGACGTTTTTATAGAAAATACGCATTTTTATTCTAAAAGTATAACCATTTTTAAAATAGTCTAAGTAATATATCTCTAGCGAAAATTCGGCATAGCCCGTTCGTAAATCCTTACTATACCCTTTTTACCCATCTCAACTCTAATGATTCGAAAACTAGTTTAAAGTTTATAAAAATATAGTTTTACTAATAGTGCGGGTTTTCTTATAAAAAAATAGTTTTCGTCGTAATTTCAAAATAGCGTAACTTTCTCGTTTAAGTCCGTTTTTAGTGATTCAAGCGACCAAGTTTACCTTATAGTGTTTATTTTCCATTTTTCTAGCCTATTGTTGAAAAACTTAAACTCATTTCGCTAGTTTTTTTGTTTTGGGACAGCAAGGTCCAAAAAATGTACATTTCAACGTTTAAGCTACTAGTTCAACCACAATCACAACTCCAATCTTGTCCTAGTTCTCTTTCACCAATTATTATCATTTTCTCAACCTAAATCAACTCCAAACTAACCTAGTTTTTATCATCCACTAATTTATAATATAAACATAGCAATTAATCAATAATTAAACCGTAAATCATACGCAAACTAACTTGGTACATGTAATTAAGCACAAAATGACAAACAGAACATGGTGATACAAATTTTGAAAGTGTGACATATGTGTATCGTGTATATGAATAAATATACACTTAGGGTTTTTAAACATTTACATGCAAATCATTACACTTAACTTGTACTTTTAAAAACTACATGGTTTAAACATCAATAAAGTACAAAAATAATTAGAAAAGGTGACTTACAAATCTTTAGTGATAACCGAAATGGCTTAATCTAGCTTCTGGTACCAAATCTTCCAAGAACCAAGCAAGTTGTGAATTTTGTATGTGTGAGGTCGACAGCAAGGAAGCAACAAGAGAGAAAGGCAAATATTTTTTTATTGTTGTAAGTGTTTAATATGTATTTGACTTGTTTATATAGTTAGATACTTAGGTAATAAACCAAATCTAAACCTAGTTAGTACTAATGTTTATCGCCATATTTGGGAAAGGTTCAAATGGGATGGGGGGGGGGGAACTTTATATGTGGCGCCAAAAGGAATGACACCAAGGGGGTTAACCATTTGTTGTATTAGTTGAATTTGTAATAACTTGTACTTATTTTGGACTACATAGAACACTATTTTTATATTAAGGGTTGCCGGTTTTAGGTTTAATAGGGGGAGGGAGATTTGAATGTTTATGTAGTATAGAGTAGTGGTGAGTGTATTGGTTAATTACTTGGTCGGTTGATGCAAAAAGCGTGCGCGCATGAGCTAAAATACAAATTATGCGCGTTTATCGCGAGACTTGTGAAATTAAATGTAATGACACGTAAAATAACTCTATTAGAGCCGTAATGTGTTAATTTAATGTTGACCATACTCGGTCCAGTGTCGGTACGCGTTAAAAGTCGTTTTTCACATTACGCCGGTTCATCTCCCGGTTTTAGGGTTGATGCACGTATAACGCGTTCAGGATCAAAGGAACTTCCTTTTCGTCGAGCAAGTTTTTCAACACCCTAGGCAGTGAACCTAATTGTTGTAGTGTAGTATTGGGTAAGCCTCGAGTATTGATATCGTTCTCTAGGGGAATAGGAATGCTAGTGAGAGATGTACTACGCTAAGGTTTGAGGTTGAGGAAGATTATTTTTTTTATCTTTTTTTTTTTTTTTTTATAAAGCTAAGGGTAAAATCTCGGGGTTTGGATTTGGGGGTTTGGTACTTCTACCGATTACTTCTACTATCTAATTATCTAAACTAAGGGGTAGTCTATGTCTATTGATGTGTGCTCGTATGATGATTAAAGATGTGTCTACCTAGATACTATTACTCCCTAGTTATCTTTTATTGGTGGTTGAATTGTCACGTCCTTATTCTTAACGCGTTGTGTTTTCTAAGGTCGTAGGGTATGCTTTTATCCATAACTCTTTGAGACTACCTTAAGGTTATTGCCTAAAATCTCTAGGATTCATAAACTAACTCTAAGGCTATCTTTGGATGTTTAGTCTACAATTACGCTAGGTGGTTATAAACTAAGGTTCACAAAGATTACTCAAGCATTAAAAACACAACGATGGCCTATTGCACTCCTAAGCCAATTACAATTAAGATAAGAGACAACCAATCAATAATTAATAACTAGGTTTCATAGATCTAAGCAAACACACAAGAAAATTAGCCGGACATGTTAAACATGCAAGCATACACACATACAATCGAAGACATAATGAAATCAATGAAGTAAATTACTTATCTTGATGTAAAATAGGGTATGAGAACCCTAAGATACTGTCCAAACCAGACCAAAATCGTTTTAGGTTTTTACTCCACAAGTCTACCTCCTTAAAATCTGAAAATTCGATTTCTATATATAATTTTACAAGTGCGACGGCGTCACCTTATAGTTGGGATGCCGTCAGATCGCCGTCATTAGGGTTTCGCCTTGGCCAAGTTATCATTGGGACAGCGTCACGTTGTGGTTGTGACGCCATCACGTTAAGGTTGTGACGCCGCCATTCTTCAGTAGTGAGGTCGTCTGAATCTGGATCTAGGCCGTCTGAGAAGAAAAGTCTTCGTGACGCCCTTACTCTTCAAAGCCTGACGCCGTCAGGTGTAAATTAGCAAAACCGCTACTGAGTCGTCACAAAATTAATTACGTAAAGAGGGACGGCTTCGCCCTCTGTTTGGGACGCCGTCAGGTGTAATTCCAGCAGCTTGAGTGTCTTGATCTTGACTTAGCCATTTTCTTCACATATTCACTCCTTTTCGTCCCAAAATGCATCATTCCAGCATTTTGCTTTCAAGAGACCTAAAAAGTGAAAAAGAACGAAATTAAGCAGTAACGGATATAAAAGTGGGCGATTAAGGGCTTAAATGACCCCTTAAAAGTGTATGTTTTAAATCGTTATCAAATATCCCTACACTTGGTATTTGCTTGTCTTCAAGCAAATGTGCTTTTGGCCAATCAATTATAAGCGAGGGGGCATAAAGCATTGGTTTAACATAATTCACAACAAGTAAAAGCACCGCAATAGTCATAAAAAGCACGGAAATTATATACTAGCACCTCACAAGTGGTGTTTAGATTCTCTCATCTCTCGGGTGTATATGAAATATAGCAAATGGAAATGGAAGATAAACACTCATTAACCGGTCATAGTACATAGATTACCATAGGCTTGAGACTAGATCAAACCTCCACCGCTTTGGTGTAAGCACCTAGGAACAAGTATCTAAGAGGTCTTTTAAAGGGTTGTAACGTTAGGCTTACGGTTAGGGAAACAAAGGGTTTGGTTGGATAGGCGATTTAGTGGTGGCAAGTCAAAAATCTTATGTTACAAGCATGAAAAGAATGGCATTGCTAAGCCAAGACTCGACTCTCTAAACTCTAGATAACTTTGAAACAAACAAACATAAATATAAAGATATATGTAGGATGGTAGCCCGTATTTTTTTTGAACCACTATTTTTTTTTCTTTTTCTCTGTTTCGATTTTTTTAATACTCTTTTTTTCTCTTTTTCGATTTTTTTTTTATTTTTTTTTTATTTTTTCATATAAGGGATTTATAGGCACATCCCTACACTTGAGTTTTTATTACTCTAACACTATTTGACCCGAATTGAAAAGATCAAAACACTTGGAGTACATTATTACGTAAATAAAGGGAATTTGAATTTAACGTTCTTTCCCGTCACTCCATAAAATTTAACTTTACCCATGAGTCCCAATCATCCCAAAACTATGTACAAAAGATATGACTCGACTTAGCAACTATGCAAGTAACTAAATAATTGAACTAAGAGTTTAGTATGATAACAATAATGCACTAAAGATGAGTGCATACAAGGTAGGCTAAGGCGATTTGGGTGTACATTTGGGGGTGGATTGTAAACAATGCTCTTCATTGATATTCCAGAAAACCGAAACATCACGAGAACTGCGAAAAGGATAGGCTCTGAGGGGTTAACTAGGGGTATCGTGTACTACAGATGAGTACATCGCATGGGTGTGGGGGAATTACTCAACCGATGTGGAAGAAGTAATTATAATACGGGTATCAAACAAGGGTTATCCTAATGCCTCTTATCATTTAGTTATTCCTAACTACACAAGTGTAGTCTCACTAGCGATCTCAGAATGCATCACAAAACAAGTTCTAGAATCTATTATACTACCGGTACACTCTCGAAGAATTAAAGGGGAATGCTTTAATTCCTATAGATCTAGGGGTGAACCTCACATTTTGGGGTTGGATTTGAGTGTTAAAGGGTTTTTGTGCTAGTCATATAACTCCTATCCATGAGACTCTTTATTAAGACTATAGTCCCACCCGTACATGTCATAAAAAAATTTAAATTTGGCACTAAAATTGCCCTAACAAATATCTCTCATGGTTTATTACACAAACGAAATAGGACAAGACAAATGATCAAGGATAAGCATAGTTTCAATGTTCCCGTTTTATTCTCCCTCCCTACACTTAAACTAAACATTGTCCCCAATGTTCCCCGAAAGTATCAAAGTTATGATAACGGAAGGTAATTAAAAGAGAAAGAAACTAATACTCCCCTGATTAGCTCGGTAGGATCTGTGTAAAGTAGTGGTTAAATTCTTTCCAAGAAGAATGTATGCGTGATAAGCTCCATCCAATATTATGTTTCTTCTTCTTGATAAATAAAACCTGCACACTTTAAGAAAATAGACGAAACCTTCACGTAAAATCGGCGGTAAAACTATATATGACTCTACTAAACTAGGATATAATGCTTGTAGAATGGATGTTTGCATATTTTCTGGAAAATTAAGACCTGAGAATTTCCAAAAATTTATAAGTAGCACAGAAAACGAGAGAAAGTAATAAGCTGTTTCTACTCCTCCTGACGTCGTCAGGTTATCCTGACAGAAACTGGTCTGCTGCATTTTTCTGGAAAAATTACACCTTTAAAATCTGGAAAAATTCCTGCAAAACATCTATTATGACTCGATACAAGCATTTGACTCTAACAAACATACATATATATCCTTTTCAATAATCGTAGTTCTCATGTTCACGTTCTTTTAAAAACGTGTGTAATCCTCCCTACACTTATCCTTTTTGTAAAATACCTTTATATGTAATTAAGACGAGGTTAAAGACAAAATAAAGCATTTTCACAAATTCAAACATGAGAACATACAATAATGAAAAGATATATGACACACAAACAAGCAAACAATTAAGCATGGGTTGCCTCTCACGAAGCGCTTTTCTTTATTTATGAGTCTTGTAGCTAGACTTGAAGTCGTGCTCCTACGTGACTTCACTTCCGTCCTTCTTTTCTTCCCCTAAGCCTTCATCATAAGGTTGTAGACGTTGTATGCTCACCGTGAATTCACTTCCAACGTCGTCTATTATGATAACGGTTTTATTTTTTAGATTAGTTTTCTTCACCGTATAAGGTCCAAACCATCTTGGCTTATTCCTTCCTCTTAATGCTTTTATTCTTGATTTATACAAAAGCACCTTTTCTCCATTCAAAAATTCTCTAGGGTTCTTTTGAGGCTGTGGCATTGCCATGTTTATGTTTCCTAATTTTTTATAACGTTTCCACAATGTCGCATTTAACCCTTGACCCATGAATTCTCTAAGCCCTCTTTCCAATTCATTAATATTCTTCTTAACAGTATTATAAAGTACAAAGAAATATGAACGAAAAAATCATTATCATGAAAAATGTGATCGAAAAATATTGTTCACCAAAAATATTGATAACAGGATAACCGTCGCCACAAAGAGCGTATACCTGGTAGTACATATTACATGGATACAACATATATGTATTAAAGGCTAGGAGTGTGTAATATGTAATACAAGTTTTTAAAATCTGAAGTTATAATTTTCATTAATTAAGTATGATACAATTGAATTGAATATTTTATTAAATGACAACAAGTTCATATCTAATTAAAATTTTATCATCTTCTACCTATAAAACCCAAACTCGTATTATGAGTTTTTCGTCACAAGAATAAAAATCTTACATAATTGAATATGGAGATTCAACTTGTTTTTGCTCTTGTTTTAGCCATCAATTTGATACATGGTAAAATTTTACTTTATTATATGCCATTTTTTTTCTTTCGAAAAGCAAACATACTCACAACCTAATAAAAACTTTTGTTCATGATGGGCTAAATATGATTTTGCACTTCAGTTGTCCAATTTTTTCATGCACATAAATGCTAATAAAACATATATTATTGCAGGTGTTCATTCAACGGTTTTCACCATTAAAAACAATTGTCCTTATAGCATCGTGCCAGCAACTTGGGCATGGAGTGAGGCCCCAGTGCCAACAGGATTCGAATTGGCATCTGGTGCCTCTGACATCCCCACACCATGGTTTGGTTAGGTTTGGGCTCGATATGAATGTTCAAATGATGGTGGACGTTTCCATTGCGATAGTGGAGATTGTGGTTCAGGTCAAGTAGAATGTAATGGGGCTGAATAACTGTGCCCCATGTAAGTGGTTGCCTGACACTCGGAAATAATCTGAATAATATGTGTCCGTTTATCCAGTTGGAGCGACCAACCCGGACGGGGGTGTTAAGCCGATAGATCTATTCACAACATCCACGCTTACAAGTAATTAACGGTTCATGATAAGTAGCGGACTTAAATGACTATGTGGTAACTTAGGCATTGTAATTTTTTTTTGTATTGTGTCCGTATAAAATAAAGCAATGTATTTTCACCTCGAGAATTTAGAAATATTGTAATAAAGTAAAACTAGGCTAAGGAACTCACCTTGAGTACAATAGTAACTTTCTAACGAATATGTCAAGATATGGAAGGTAATGGCTCCGAAAGGCAACCTAATTAAGTATGGGTTTGACTTAGTATAATGCTATATGAAATGTTCATGTGTAAATGAGTTTTCAAAACATTGTATCACCACGACACATTTGTGTTTGTGTTTTATAAGTTAAAAGAAAATATTTCGTTTTGTTCAAGTCAAGTATGTATATAGGTTCTATCACTTGTTAAATATTCTTCTATTTGTTATAAGTGTTCAAAATACTCTTTTATAGTCTATAAAAATATTTTATTTTTTTGTCGGTTTTCGTCCTTTTGTCGGGTTTTCGTCTTTTTGTTGGGTTTTCGTCTTTTTGTCTGGTTTTTGTACATAATAAGTATTTGCTACTTATAGAAGTCTAATCTCGTTCACTCGACGTTTTTATAGAAAATACGCATTTTTATTCTAAAAGTATAACCATTTTTAAAATAGTCTAAGTAATATATCTCTAGCGAAAATTCGGCATAGCCCGTTCGTAAATCCTTACTATACCCTTTTTACCTATCTCAACTCTAATGATTCGAAAACTAGTTTAAAGTTTATAAAAATATAGTTTTACTAATAGTGCGGTTTTTCTTATAAAAAAATAGTTTTCGTCGTAATTTCAAAATAGCGTAACTTTCTCGTTTAAGTCCGTTTTTAGTGATTCAAGAGACCAAGTTTAGCTTATAGTGTTTATTTTCCATTTTTCTAGCCTATTGTTGAAAAACTTAAACTCATTTCGCTAGTTTTTTTTTGTTTTGGGACAGCAAGGTCCAAAAAATATATATTTCAACGTTTAAGCTACTAGTTCAACCACAATCACAACTCCAATCTTGTCCTAGTTCTCTTTCACCAATTATTATCATTTTCTCAACCTAAATCAACTCCAAACTAACCTAGTTTTTATCATCCACTAATTTATAATATAAACATAGCAATTAATCAATAATTAAACCGTAAATCATACGCAAACTAACTTGGTACATGTAATTAAGCACAAAATGACAAACAGAACATGGTGATACAAATTTTGAAAGTGTGACATATGTGTATCGTGTATATGAATAAATATACACTTAGGGTTTTTAAACATTTACATGCAAATCATTACACTTAACTTGTACTTTTAAAAACTACATGGTTTAAACATCAATAAAGTACAAAAATAATTAGAAAAGGTGACTTACAAATCTTTAGTGATAACCGAAATGGCTTAATCTAGCTTCTGGTACCAAATCTTCCAAGAACCAAGCAAGTTGTGAATTTTGTATGTGTGTTTGTGTGAGGTCGACAGCAAGGAAGCAACAATAGAGAAAGGCAAATATTTTTTGATTGTTGTAAGTGTTTAATATGTATTTGACTTGTTTATATAGTTAGATACTTAGGTAATAAACCAAATCTAAACCTAGTTACTACTAATGTGTATCGCCATATTTGGGAAAGGTTCAAATGGGATGGGGGGGGGGGGAACTTTATATGTGGCACCAAAAGGAATGACACCAAGGGGGTTAACCATTTGTTGTATTAGTTGAATTTGTAATAACTTGTACTTATTTTGGACTACATAGAACATTATTTTTATATTAAGGGTTGCCGGTTTTAGGTTTAATAGGGGGAGGGAGATTTGAATGTTTATGTAGTATAGAGTAGTGGTGAGTGTATTGGTTAATTACTTGGTCGGTTGATGCAAAAAGCGTGCGCGTATGAGCTAAAATACAAATTATGCGCGTTTATCACGAGACTTGTGAAATTAAATGTAATGACACATAAAATAACTTTATTAGAGCCGTAATGTGTTAATTTAATGTTGACCATACTCGGTCCAGTGTCGGTACGCGTTAAAAGTCATTTTTCACATTACGCGGGTTCATCTCCCGGTTTTATGGTTGATGCACGTATAACGCGTTCGGAGTCAAAGGAACTTCCTTTTCGTCGAGCAAGTTTTTCAACACCCTAGGCAGTGAACCTAATCGTTGTAGTGTAGTATTGGGTAAGCCTCGAGTATTGATATCGTTCTCTAGGGGAATAGGAATGCTAGTGAGAGATATACTACACTAAGGTTTGAGGTTGAGGAAGATTATTTTTTTTATCTTTTTATTTTTTTTTATAAAGCTAAGAGTAAAATCTCGGGGTTTGGATTTGGGGGTTTGGTACTTCTACTGATTACTTCTACTATCTAATTATCTAAACTAAGGGGTAGTCTATGTCTATTGATGTGTGCTCGTATGATGATTAAAGATGTGTCTACCTAGATACTATTACTCCCTAGTTATCTTTTATTGGTGGTTGACTTGTCACGTCCTTATTCTTAACGCGTTGTGTTTTCTAAGGTCGTAGGGTATGCTTTTATCCATAACTCTTTGAGACTACCTTAAGGTTATTGCCTAAAATCTCTAGGATTCATAAACTAACTCTAAGGCTATCTTTGGATGTTTAGTCTACAATTACGCTAGGTGGTTATAAACTAAGGTTCACAAAGATTACTCAAGCATTAAAAACACAACGATGGCCTATTGCACTCCTAAGCCAATTACAATTAAGATAAGAGACAACCAATCAATAATTAATAACTAGGTTTCATAGATCTAAGCAAACACACAAGAAAATTAGCCGGACATGTTAAACATGCAAGCATACACACATACAATCGAAGACATAATGAAATCAATGAAGTAAATTACTTATCTTGATGTAAAATAGGGTATGAGAACCCTAAGATACTGTCCAAACAGACCAAAATCGTTTTAGGTTTTTAATCCACAAGTCTACCTCCTTAAAATCTGAAAATTCGATTTCTATATATAATTTTACAAGTGCGACGGCGTCACCTTATAGTTGGGATGCCGTCAGATCGCCGTCATTAGGGTTTCGTCTTGGCCAAGTTATCATTGGGACAGCGTCACGTTGTGGTTGTGACGCCGTCACGTTGTGGTTGTGACGCCGCCATTCTTCAGTAGTGACGTCGTCTGAATCTGGATCTAGGTCGTCTGAGAAAAAAAGTCTTCGTGACGCCCTTACTCTTCAAAGCCTGACGCCGTCAGGTGTAAATTAGCAAAACCGCTACTGAGTCGTCACAAAATTAATTACGTAAAAAGGGACGGCTTCGCCCTCTGTTTGGGAAGCCGTCAGGTGTAATTCCAGCAGCTTGAGTGTCTTGATCTTGACTTAGCCATTTTCTTCACATATTCACTCCTTTTCGTCCAAAAATGCATCATTCCAGCATTTTGCTTTCAAGAGACCTAAAAAGTGAAAAGGAACGAAATTAAGCAGTAACGGATATAAAAGTGGGCGATTAAGGGCTTAAATGACCCCTTAAAAGTGTACGTTTTAAATCCTTATCAAATATCCCTACACTTGGTATTTGCTTGTCCTCAAGCAAATGTGCTTTTGGCCAATCAATTTATAAGCGAGGGGGCATAAAGCATTGGTTTAACATAATTCACAACAAGTAAAAGCACCGCAATAGTCATAAAAAGCACGGAAATTATATACTAGCACCTCACAAGTGGTGTTTAGATTCTCTCATCTCTCGGGTGTATATGAAATATAGCAAATGGAAATGGAAGATAAACACTCATTAACCGGTCATAGTACATAGATTACCATAGGCTTGAGACTAGATCAAACCTCCACCGCTTTGGTGTAAGCACCTAGGAACAACTATCTAAGAGGTCTTTTAAAGGGTTGTAACGTTAGGCTTACGGTTAGGGAAACAAAGGGTTTGGTTGGATAGGCGATTTAGTGGTGGCAAGTCAAAAATCTTATGTTACAAGCATGAAAAGAATGGCGTTGCTAAGCCAAGACTCGACTCTCTAAACTCTAGATAACTTTGAAACAAACAAACATAAATATAAAGATATATGTAGGATGGTAGCCCGTATTTTTTTTGAACCACTATTTTTTTTTTCTTTTTTGATTTTTTGATTTTTTTTAACACTATTTTTTTTCTCTTTTTCGATTTTTTTTTATTTCTTTATTTTTTTTTCATATAAGGGATTTATAGGTACATCCCTACACTTGAGTTTCTATTACTCTAACACTATTTGACCCGAATTGAAAAGATCAAAACACTTGGAGTACATTATTACGTAAATAAAGGGAATTTGAATTTAACGTTCTTTCCCGTCACTCCATAAAATTTAACTTTACCCGTGAGTCCCAATCATCCCAAAACTATGTACAAAAGATATGACTCGACTTAGCAACCATGCAAGTAACTAAATAATTGAACTAAGAGTTTAGTATGATAACAATAATGCACTAAAGATAAGTGCATACAAGGTAGGCTAAGGCGATTTGGGTGTACATTTGGGGGTGGATTGTAAACAATGCTCTTCATTGATATTCCAGAGAACCGAAACATCACGAGAACTGCGAAAAGGATAGGCTCTGAGGGGTTAACTGGGGGTATCGTGTACTACAGATGAGTACATCGCATGGGTGTGGGGGAATTACTCAACCGATGTGGAAGAAGTAATTATAATACGGGTATCAAACAAGGGTTATCCTAATGCCTCTTATCATTTAGTTATTCCTAACTACACAAGTGTAGTCTCACTAGCGATCTTGGAATGCATCACAAAACAAGTTCTAGAATCTATTATACTACCGGTACACTCTCGAAGAATTAAAGGGGAATGCTTTAATTCCTATAGATCTAGGGGTGAACCTCACATTTTTGGGGTGGAATTTGAGTATTAAAGGGTTTTTGTGCTAGTCATATAACTCCTATCCATGAGACTCTTTATTAAGACTATAGTCCCACCCGTACATGTCATAAAAATTTTTAATTTTTGCACTAAAATTGTCCTAACAAATATCTCTCATGGTTTATTACACAAATGAAATAGGACAAGACAAATGATCAAGGATAAGCATAGTTTCAAAGTTCCCGTTTTATTCTCCCTCCCTACACTTAAACTTAACATTGTCCCCAATGTTCCCCGAAAGTATCAAAGTTATGATAACGGAAGGTAATTAAAAGAGAAAGAAACTAATACTCCCCTGATTAGCTCGGTAGGATCTGTGTAAAGTAGTGGTTAAATTCTTTCCAAGAAGAATGTATGCGTGATAAGCTCCATCCAATATTATGTTTCTTCTTCTTGATAAATAAAACCTGCACACTTTAAGAAAATAGACGAAACCTTCGCGTAAAATCGGCGGTAAAACTATATATGACTCTACTAAACTAGGATATAATGCTTGTAGAATGGATGTTTGCATATTTTCTGGAAAATTAAGACCTGAGAATTTCCAAAAATTTATAAGTAGCACAGAAAACGAGAGAAAGTAATAAGCTGTTTCTACTCCTCCTGACGTCGTCAGGTTATCCTGACAGAAACTGGTCTGCTGCATTTTTCTGGAAAAATTCTGGAAAAATTACACCTTTAAAATTTGGAAAAATTCCTGCAAAACATCTATTATGACTCGATACAAGCATTTGACTCTAACAAACATACGTATATATCCTTTTCAATAATCGTAGTTCTCATGTTCACGTTCTTTTAAAAACGTGTGTAATCCTCCCTACACTTATCCTTTTTGTAAAATACCTTTATATGTAATTAAGACGAGGTTAAAGACAAAATAAAGCATTTTCACAAATTCAAACATGAGAACATACAATAATGAAAAGATATATGACACACAAACAAGCAAACAATTAAGCATGGGTTGCCTCTCACGAAGCGCTTTTCTTTATTTATGAGTCTTGTAGCTAGACTTGAAGTCGTGCTCCTACGTGACTTCACTTCCGTCCTTCTTTTCTTCCCCTAAGCCTTCATCATAAGGTTGTAGACGTTGTATGCTCACCGTGAATTCACTCCAACGTCGTCTATTATGATAACGGTTTTATTTTTTAGATTAGTTTTCTTCACCGTATAAGGTCCAAACCATCTTGGCTTATTCCTTCCTCTTAATGCTTTTATTCTTAATTTTTACAAAAGCACCTTTTCTCCATTCAAAAATTCTCTAGGGTTCTTTTGAGGCTGTGGCATTTCCATGTTTATGTTTCCTAATTTTTAATAACGTTTCCACAATGTCGCATTTAACCCTTGACCCATGAATTCTCTAAGCCCTCTTTCCAATTCATTAATATTCTTCTTAACAGTATTATTGGAGACCTGCGAATTCTCATCATTGATCTTCTCCATAATTTCAACGGGTATCTCGGAACAATAGGTATCCTAATATATCCTTTGCCACTTTTGAGTATCATGATACCCTCACCGCATTTGATGGTTGCCTTGGCGGTGGCCAAAAAAGGTGTTCCAAGAATGAGTGGCATATTTGTATCTTCCTCAATGTCTATAATCACGAAGTCCACGGGATAGAGAATATTGGCCACCTTAATTAAGACATCCTCCGCTATTCCTACGGGATAAACATATGTGCGATTTGCTAAGGAAAGTCTAAGATTGGTCTTGGTTAGCTCCTCCTTAGTCAAATTATTATAGACTGATAGTGGCATTATGTTCACATCGGATCCTTGATCGGCCAAGGCATTTATATTCTCGATGTCTCCTATGCTACATGGTATTACGAAGTTCCTCGAGGTTTCTCGTTTTTTAGTTACTGGTTTTCTCAGAACCAACTCGTACATAGGTCCCATAGGCATGGTGTCATATTCTTCTTCTTTTATTTCTCCTTCGAGGGCTTTCCTAAGGACCTCATTGTACCTAAAGGTGTTCACTTGGTTAACAATTTTTTTCTTATTAATCTCATGCTTAAGGTAGTATTCAATGATCTCGGGTTCATTATTAGTTTCAGCCTCCTCTTTTTCCTTACTATCCTTGCTTCTCTCAGTCTCCTTCTTCTCAACTACTCCACCTTTATCAAAAACAATGGAAATGGCGTTAACAAACGAAGTGGGGGGGGGGGGGGAGGGTGATCATCGCTTCTCACTAGCACCTTCTCGGGAACCTTCATCTTAGTATATTCTTTCACCAAGTTCATCATCTCCGTTATTTTTGCATGCATTTCCTCCCTTTGCCTATAAACCTCTTCTTCAAATTAGGCTAATATTTCTGAATGGGCCGCCATGTATTCTCTCATTCGTTCCTTGAAGCTTGGTGAGAGTGGAATTGGAGAGGTAGAACGGAATCGTCATATGGAATTGGGATTTCGCTCTTGGCTTGGCGATTCAGAGAGAGGTGTTGGGTGGTTGGCGGAGTTAACGGAGTTAACCGATGCTCGAGGGATTGGTCCAGGTACTCTCTTTTGCCTCTCAATTAGATAGTCGATCCTTCTTTCAAGAGCACTCATTTGCTCTTCAGTAATGTTGGAAGGCTCATGAGGAATTGATATGGCATTAACCATTCTTACGGGGGTTTCATGGGATTCACTCCAATCTTCGTAGCTTTGATTGAGAAGCTCTTCTATTATATCCCATGATTCTTCTGCGTTGAAATCACTGAGCCTTCCACCCGCCGCTCGATCAATGGATCGCTTGGTGAGGAAATTGGTATGATCGTAAAAGATTTGGACTTGAAGCCAAAGATCAATACCATGATGAGGGACTTTATGGAGCAAGTCCTTGAATCGAGTCCATGCCTCGTAGAGAGATTCGCCTTGATGTTGTTGGAACGTCAAGATGTCCTTCCTAAGCTTGGTAGTTCACCCCAGTGGGAAAAATTGGGCAAGGAACCGAGTAGTGAGATCATCCCAACTTGAGATGGATCCGGCGGGAATTTGCTCAAGCCAATTACTAGCTTGGTCCCGTAGAGAGAATTGGAAGAGACGCAAGCGTTTGGTCTCCCGTGTAGTAGCATCAAGGTCGATGGAATCAACGATTTTAAGGAAATCCTTGAGATGTTGATTAGGATCTTCGGAACGAAGTCCATGGAATACACATCCGTTTTTCACCAACCGGATGGTGTCAGATCGCAGGGCCGTATATTGAGCTTGATCGGGGAGCTCAATAGTGTTCTTATAGCCTTGGTGTCTTGGTCTAGAGTATTCACCAAGAGTACGGCCTCTTGGCGGGTCAATGATTGGTGGATCGATGAGTGGTGGCGGGTTATCACCTTCCATGATGAAAAGTGATGGGGTTACGAACAATTTCATGAAGAAGGGCGATAGACTACGAGGAAGCTAAAAATGAGAAAAAATCTTACTTGATAGGAATTAAGCAAGGGAACCTAAACGAGATGGAAATCCAACTAGCTATTCTATTCCCCGGTAGCGGCGCCAAAAACTTGATGCGCGTATAACGCGTTCGGGGTCAAAGGAACTTCCTTTTCGTCGAGCAAGTTTTCAACATCCTAGGCAGTGAACCTAATCATTGTAGTGTAGTATTGGGTAAGCCTCGGGTATTGATATCGTTCTCTAGGGGAATAGGAATGCTAGTGAGAGATGTACTATGCTAAGGTTTGAGGTTGAGGAAGATTACATTTTTTTATCTTTTTATATTTTTTTATAAAGCTAAGGGTAAAATCTCGGGGTTTGGATTTGGGGGTTTGGTACTTCTACCGATTACTTCTACTATCTAATTATCTAAACTAAGGGGTAGTCTATGTCTATTGATGTGTGCTCGTATGATGATTAAAGATGTGTCTACCTAGATACTATTACTCCCTAGTTATCTTTTATTGGTGGTTGAATTGTCAAGTCCTTATTCTTAACGCGTTGTATTTTCTAAGGTCGTAGGGTATGCTTTTATCCCTAACTCTTTGAGACTACCATAAGGTTATTGCCAACGAAATCTCTAGGATTCATAAACTAACTCTAAGGCTATCTTTGGATGTTTAGTCTACAATTACGCTAGGTGGTTATAAACTAAGGTTCACAAAGATTACTCAAGCATTAAAAATACAACGATGGCCTATTGCACTCCTAAGCCAATTACAATTAAGATAAGAGACAACCAATCAATAATTAATAACTAGGTTTCATAGATCTAAACAAACACACAAGAAAATTAGTCGGACATGTTAAACATGTAAGCATACACACATACAATCGAAGACATAATGAAATCAATGAAGTAAATTACTTATCTTGATGTAAAATAGGGTATGAGAACCCTAAGATACTGTCCAAACTGGACCAAAATCGGTTTAGGTTATTACTCTACAAGTATACCTCCTTAAAATTTGAAATTTTGATTTCTATATATAATTTTACAAGTGCGACGGCGTCACCTTGTAGTTGGGATGCCGTCAGATCGCCGTCATTAGGGTTTCGTCTTGGCCAAGTTATCATTGGGACGACATCACGCTGTGGTTGTGACGCCGTCATTCTTCAGTAGTGACGTCGTCTGAATCTGGATCTAGGCCATCTGAGAAGAAAAGTCTTCGTGAAGCCCTTCCTCTTCAAAGCCTGACGCCGTCAGGTGTAAATTAACAAAACCGCTAGTGAGTCGTCACAAAATTAATTACGTAAAGAGGGACGGCGTCGCCCTCTGTTTGGGACGTCGTCAGGTGTAATTCCAGCAGCTTGAGTGTCTTGATCTTGACTTAGCCATTTTCTTCACATATTCACTCTTTTTCGTCCAAAAATGCATCATTCCAGCATTTTGCTTCCAAGAGACTTAAAAAGTGAAAAGGAACGAAATTAAGCAGTAACGGATATAAAAGTGGGCGATTAAGGGCTTAAATGACCCCTTAAAAGTGTACGTTTTAAATCCTTATCTAGGGTTAAGTAAACACGTAAATGTTAAAAGTGAATGTTTTGAGTTTTTGGTCAAATCTTGACTTAGAAAATTGACAGTTTACGAAAAATGTCTATTTTCGGTTTACGTGGTTCAAGTTTACAGTTACTCATAAAGGTAAATAAGTAACTTTCAATCAATCCTATAATTTGGCAGGAGTGATGTATTAGTATGCATATCCTTTGCAGTGCAAGCTTCAAGGAACAAACTGTAGCAGAATAAGATGAGGCCTTGCACGACAAATCAATCACTTTTCATATTGTGTATGTGTATAAATCATTCTTAATTCATATTATTTGCCAATAGGTTGTTTGATATCATTTACCTTATAGAATGATAGTATTTGAATGGTTCAATCTTTTAGTTATCAAGTTATATTTTATCTATGACTTTGCAGGATAACTTTTGCAATTGTATTTGTATGGTTAATAGATATTGTTATTTTTATTACTTTTTTGAGAATTTATGGTGAATAGATATTGTTATTTATTATTTAGAGTTCAAATATAAATGTCATTGTAATGGCAATTGAAGCCTCTCATTTTGATTATTCGTTCTCTTCACTTTGTACAATTTGTTACTATCATTTCAATTAATATCAAATGGTGTGATGTTCTTGATTGAGATGAATATTCAAACCAAAACAATAAATTTAATATTGGGACATCTTTGAGGTGAGCATATTTTGGTCATGGGTTAGTTAGCGGGGTATTCAAAAGGCAACATTGTGTAAGGAAAAGCAACAAATGAGCAAATCTTTAAACAAGCACTATTACAAGTGAAGATTAATGAAATAGGTGCCATAAAATGGAACCTTGAAAACTCCTTATCTTAATGTGAAAAAACCGATGGCTAATAACTTTTACATGAACCTTTTTAAAGGAATTCATAAAAAATGGTTCATCCCTACTTAGGCTGGGCACACTCGTGTCCCAGGTCACCACGTGCCACATCAGCTTTCTTTCTTCGGCGACCAGACACGATCAAGTTACCACAGTCGATAACCAAGTAAAAAAAAAAAAAAAGATAGAAATAAAGAAAGAAAGAAAGAAAGAAAAGGTGTGGGTGTAAAGTTTTGAAAATCGGTTGGATTTTCAACTGATACCCACATTTTTGATCTGACGACCGATATGATGACCGAGACTCACACTTGTGTCGACCGATTTGGAAATCGGTCGTTGAGGAAAATTTACTTGACCGACCGATGTTATTTGAACGAGTGCGTCCAGCCTTATATTCTACTTAAACCAACTCATTAAAATAGGTCTCCTATTTATATATCTTTTAACGAGTCAAAATATTCAACAAGGTGTATTCAGTGACTATAGCATCCTAAATCACTTTTTGAGAAAAAAAAAATTAAGATTATCATTTTAAGTATTATTTAACTATTTATAAAGCTTAGTATTAAATTTATCATGAGAAACATACAACAACCTATTTTTACTACTACATATTTTGCATACAATTTTATCAATGTCTTACTTTTGTATAATGATACAAGAAAAACAATCGATTTGTAGTTCTTTCAAAAATTCAACCTCTTAAATTCATACTTCGAAACTTTAAATTCTTCCGACTCGCATTATTATATTTATTTAAATAATGTTGATAAACCACATTGTACAAACCGCAAAGTATGGAAATATAACTATCTCTAACACAAACCGATATTATAGACTCCCATTGGATTGTACGAACATTATCAACTTGAACCACCTATTAAAAACTATCAATTTCAACCTTTGGCGGACAAACGCCCCTAATGCAACAAAGACGAAAACCTCAAGAATACCACGACAAACATGGTCTACAAAGAAGTGGTACAAAGTTTGTTATCATAGGTATCAAAATTATCAAACTTTTTAACATAATACAGTGTTATTTTCTAATCAAACTCATTTATCCATCATTCTAGGTAGGGGTGTCAAATGGGTCACCGGGTCGGGTTTGGGGCTTATCGATTCGGGTCTATCGGGTTTTGAGAAATAAAAAACTAACCCGCAACCCGACACTATAAGAAATCGAGTTAGTCTGATCCCGGTCTACTGGGTTGCAGGTTATTGGTTGAGTCTATCAAATTATCAGGTTACATGCTTATTTCAACCCACGAATTGACTCATTTAAATAATACCGCATTATGACAGTAACTTATAGTTAGGAGCAACATGACAACTATACTTTCCATTGGCATATAACATAGAAAACAAGCATTAACAAGTACAATTAGCGTGGAATATAATTTGACAGTAGGCATGTTTGTTTCATTTTTACGAGTTGGAACTATGCAAATATCGTATGAGTTTAGCTAATCAATTTGATTAACACATCATATACTGTAACACATTAATCAAATAACCAATCTAAAAGTTATACACATAAAATATATCAGGCATAGAATTGTTTTGTTTTTTTGCCCTAATATACAAAACAAACTAGAAAGGCTTATATATATTATAGATTTATTAATGGGTCATTATAGCTTGCCGGTTTATCAGGTCAATCCGATAACCCGATAGCGAATCAATTGAAACCCTAACCCGACCCTATTAGGCTATCGGATTTATCAGGTTGAGCCGATAAACTAAGTTGGACCCGAATCAATCCAATCTTATAAGGCCTTATAGGGTTCGAGTCGGATCAGATCGACCCATTTGACACCCCTAATTCTAGGTAAGAATTTATGTATCTAAATGGTTATTAACGAGATGGGGTGCTCGCACGTTGCAGTGGTTTTTTTCTTTTAATTTTTATGCTATATGTTTATCATATTTGTGTTGAATAAGTTGTTTTAAATCATTAGAAGATGTGATTGTTAAGTTTGTTTCCTTCTGAGATACAAAAATAGAGGATGCCAGTTTTATGTAGTTGGTTGTTTATTAACATATAAGTTAATGTCTTTTTTTCATGAGTTGGTATTGCAGCAGATGAATGATATAGAAATAGTTTTATAGTCATGAGACAGATGCATGTAACATTATATTCATCCCCAAAAGTCTCATTACAGTTATACAAAATTGGCACCTATAGTGCTTATACGACGCTACTAGGATGCAATATCTATCTGCGTTGTTCTAGAGGCTGCACACGCATTAGAGTTGCTAAGCTAGTAGTCCCACATGGGTGTTACACTTATGTTTAAAACATGGCAGCTGCTAATAAACTTATGTACATTCATAAAGAGAGTTTAGATGTTTTGGGTTTTTTTGCAAAAGACATATGGTACTTTAGTTTCGCCTACTCTTGTTTCCCCTTCTTGCTGGTTGTTTCGGTATTTTCTTCTGGAACTGCTTTGAATGGAAGTTCTCTTTTTGCTGATTTCTTGCGTAGTTCTGTGTTCTCATTTTCTTTTTCAGCTGTTGCGACATGTTGTTGTGTTGGTGGGGTTAAAGCCTCACTAATTGGCTGCTGCATCTCTTGTGGTAGTTGTGGTGCAATTTTGTGTTTTGCTGTTGGGGTTGAAAGCTGACAAATTGGGTTCTTGATATCTTCTGGTGGTTGGGATGGTCCGGTAAGAGGTGTAGATTGTTCAAGTTTTTCAGTATCGGGTGGCATTATTGCTAATGGTGTTGGGTCGAGGACTTTGCCTAGTATGAACTGTGCATGTGCGAGTGTGCTCTCTTTTGTAAAGTGTAATTAGAAGATATGTTATGTACCTTCAAGTGATATCAGGGATAGTGGTAAGTGGTATGGGTTTTTGTCTTCAAGCTCAGCCAACACTTTGTTGCATTCAGGTGTCATTCTGTCAGATTCGGGGCTAAAACAAATCAATGTTACCGTTGCTGCCCCATCGTGAATTCTTGCTCTAAAGCAGTAGCTACATATTAAGTAAAGTAGAATCATTAGTCTATTATAGTATTCATAAGGAAGTAGGAATGTGGTTTTAAATTGACAAATGGATACTAATTGCATGAGTACCCGTAATTTGGAACAGGCTGAGCACCATGGTTTATGCATCTTGTTACTGGGAATTCTTCAATAGTTTTTAGCGTACACTCAAAACATTTGTTGTAGTACCATGGTCGGGTTGGGTTGATTGATGAAATTGTAGCTTCATTAGTAAACCTCACACATACTATGATGCATTTTTTTATAACAATGTTTAGAGCAAAAATCAGTTATTTATATATATATATATATATATATATATATATATATATATATATATATATATATATATATATATATATATATATATATATATATATATATATATATATATAAAGAGAGAGAGAGAGAGAGTTAGGATCAAATAAGATGATTACTTAAAATAAAAAGGAATAAGAAGAACTATAACCAAAAATCCGAGATGCACCGACCTAAATTAGATGCATCCCTATTGTAACGCCCCGACCCGACAAGGGTAAAGGAATCACAAGTAATGGTGTCATATCAAAGCAAACACAAATATCCAAAAGAAATCTTAGCATAAATACTGAAATAATTCAAGTCAAAATGACTTCAATACATAGGTCCCAGCGGAAAAATAAACTCCAAATAAAATATCTGAAATATTAAGTCTTAAATGGCATCATAAGATCAAAGCTAAATATCTCTAAGGTAAGTCCACTCAGCACTCATCCCAAAGCAAAACCCAGCTCCAATGCTTAGATACCTGCCGCGGAAGAAAAGAAATGCGGCTGAGCTTCAAAAGCCCAGTGAACAGATATACAAGCAAAGCGAATACGAAACGAAAACGAATACGAAATAAAGTGAAAGAAAGATAGTAAAATCATAATCATTTCAATATATAAATCAGAATAATAGAATAAGTTTTATAGTTAACTACCTCGAGCCCAGACACACATATATCCGAACATAATCATATTCATATTCATATTCACACAAGGCAACATTTTGTAGGTGAGACCTACCAGAGTTATGAAGGACGTGCATGCACGCAACATCAATCATCAGATAATCATACAACATATAACATATAACATATAACAGATAACAGATAACAGATAACAGATCTAGGATGCACCCATACGCCCCACAAACATATATTGGTAATATAATATAACTTGAGCTCATAACAGATAATAGATAAGGGACGTGGCAGAACTTCACTCTACTGCCCTAGAGTCATGTCAGAAGTGCATCACTGACACGGACATGGAACCCCCATGACTAGTTATTATTTTGGCTCGGGTGTCAAACTATCTTAGGTCAAATCAGAATGTCATAACTGACACAAATCATACTTTATCAAAGATTTAATCATGTTTCAAAATCAAAGTTTTTATATCATGTAGTTCAAATCAATTGTTTTATAATCCAAAAATCAAAGTTCAGATAAGCAACAGCTCAAACAAACAAAATAGGGTTCATAGCAAAGGCTTAGGAAATCCTAATATAAAAGCTAACGAAAAGAAAACGTTATAAGGAACCTTTACTGAAAAGGTCAGAATATCTGTACCTTATTCCAAAGCAAATGATCAAAAAGCAGAAACACAGAAAGCAAAGGATTACTCCTTCTTCACAGAACCTATACACATTAACGGTCGTACATGTTATTTATGATTCCATAATCGTCGAAACGATCTTTTAATATTTGGTGTTTATACTCAATGTATTCAGTGATCTTAATACTTTAGGGTTTTATAATTAAATAAGACTTAAGTGTTTTATAAACAATATCGTAGATTAAGGTTCATTATGTCATTTATTAAAGTTTAGGGTTAAATGTGAAAATAGTTTAAACGTCATAACTCACACATGAAATAACGAATTAATATACTTAGCTTCAAACCCTAATCGATTCTCATTTATGTTCTAGGGTTTTCTCATTCTTTTAATATCATGTCCACGTGCATTTACTTTATATGATACGTCATTTAATGACTCATTACTCTTGTTATTTACTCAACACGTTTATGTCTTAATCATATGTTACTCATATATATGTTATACGTCAACTTTTATATCCATGCACTTAGCTTCGTATAGATATGACCACGTACTACGTTTACATATCCACAAGCTCACTTGACTTATAATAACGCACGCATGGTTCACAAATCATTTAGGGTTTAGGTTTCACATGATCTTTACTCGTTTAATACACATTCAAAACTCTTATATGGTTCGGTTCAAACCTAGGGTTTCGGCTATAACACTTAACGCAAGTCCTAGCTTATCTTCGTACTTTACATATTCAAGTTATCATGTTTTTATACCTTGGCCGAAACATATACATGGTTCGGTTCTATATAGCTCGACTTAACCATGATCCGATTCAATAATACTTATTACGTAACAAGCTCTTTAATAATTATAAGGTTCAAATCATTATGGTTTGTCTTTGTTTGGTTCACACGGCTCGGTCACAAAAAGAAAACACAAAACTCGACTAAACGAAACAAGTTACAATATATTAACGTAAGGTGTAACAAAGGAAGACGAATAAACACGTTATACCTTAGCTTGTTGGAAACAAAGCTCTCGACACCACAAGTGTAGGGTTCGGCCGAATGGAAGAAAAGAAAAGAGAGAGGCAACAAAACTAGGGTTTTAATTTCTTGTAAATGTAGTGTATTTATAGGTGGTATCATTTTTAGTTTAGGGCTTATGAGGAGGGTTGGGTTTCGGCTTGGCCCAACCGAACACAAAACAAACACACGCCCTTGGGCTCTCGGCTCTTGATCCAAACGAAACAATGCAAACGCGGCCCAACATATTAGCGAAACGTTTAAATCTTTCGTCGTACCAAAATCGATCACGTACACACATTCGTTAAGTTTTAATTATTCGTAAGTTTAGTTTTAATTTCGTTAAATGATATAAATGTATTTTACGTATTTTATAAATTTCGATTCTAAGGGTATTTTAGTCTTTAATCATGTTTTAGATTTTCAGGTTTTACAATTCTTCCCCTCTAAAGAAAAATTTTCGTCCTCGAAAATTGAAATGAAACGAAACGAAAACGAAATGAGAACATACCAAATATTCAAAGAAATGGGGATAACTAGCTCGCATCGACTCCTCGGTTTCCCAAGTAGCCTCACGCTCCGGGTGATTTTTCCAAAGAATCTTAACGAACGGAATGACTTTATTTCTCATGACTCTTTCTTGCCTTTCTAAAATAGCTTCCGGTTCTTCAGATAAAGACATATCGGATTGAATTTGATCAAACGGATAAGAAGCAACGTGTAACGGATGATAGTTGTATCCCCTTAGGAGTGATACATGGAAAACATCATGAACATGCGATAACTGAGGCGGAAGTGCTAATCGATACGAAACTTCTCCTATACGTTCCAAAATTTCAAAAGGACCGATGAATCGAGGACTGAGCTTGCCCTTGATTCCAAAATGTTTCACACCTCTAAACGGCGAAACTTTCACAAATACACGATCTCCAACCCGAAATTCTAAATCACGACGATGCTTGTCGTCATAACTTTTCTGACGAGACCTAGCTTCCTTCAGCTTTTCTCTAGCAACAGCTACTTTCTCATTAGTGATCTCAATCATTTCCGGACCTTCAATTAAGCGTTCACCTACTTCATCCAAACAAGTAGGTGCTCTACATTTCCTCCCATAAAGAAGTTCAAACGGTTCTGCCTTAATGCTAGCATGCCAACTGTTGTTGTATGCAAACTCTACTAAACACAAATATTCATCCCAACTGCCAGTCTATTCCAAAGCACAAGCCCTTAGCATGTCCTCTAAGGTCTGAATAGTCCTCTCTGACTGACCATCTGTTTGAGGATGAAATGTCGTACTGAAATTAAGTCGAGTACCCCAAGCTTTTTGCAAACCTTTCCAGAAACGAGAAGTAAAACACGGATCCCTATCGGACACAATAGATGCCGGAGTACCATGAAGTCTAACGATCTCTTGCTGAAAAATTTCCGCCAATCTCCCAATACCATAATCCTTTCTGATTGGTAAGAAATGAGAAGATTTAGTTAGTCGATCAACAACTACCCAAATCGCATCATGCTTCTTCCGAGTAAGAGGTAGTCCAGTCACAAAATCCATAGATATCTTATCCCACTTCCATGTTGGAATATCCAATGGCTGTAACAATCCACTAGCCGTTTGATGTTCAATCTTAACCTGCTGACAAACCATACACTTCGACACAAACGTCGCCACATCTTGCTTCATGCCATTCCACCAAAAGTACTGCTTCAAATCCCTATACATCTTGGTAGAACCAGGATGGATAGTGAAAGGAGAACTATGAGCTTCAGTCATAACTTTCTCACGAAGTACCGGATCATTGGGAACACAAAGCCTATCTTCATACCATACAATTCCGTCATTATCAACCTTAAACTCCGTCTGCTTACCTTCTTCAACATTTTGCGCCACGGCCCACAGCTCACCATCATCTTTCTGAGCTTCTTTAATTTGCAGTATAAGGTTCGACTCCACCTTCATACTAGCCCAGTATCCATCAAAACCTCGTACGCATAGCTCAACATCCAAACTCTCTAAGTCACGAATAATCCTAGGTTCAATCTCAATACTTGCAAGAATGCCTGATTTCCGGCTAAGTGCGTCAGCAACTACATTAGCCTTACCTGGATGGTACTGAATGTTGGTGTCATAATCCTTAAGAAGTTCTAACCATCTTCTTTGTCTCATGTTAAGTTCCTTCTGAGTGAAAATATACTTGAGACTCTTATGATCAGTGAATATATCACACGCCTCTCCATACAAGTAATGTCTCCAGATCTTCAACGCGAACACCACTGCAGCTAACTCAAGGTCATGAGTTGGGTAATTCTCCTCATAAGGTTTTAGCTGCCTCGAAGCATAAGCTATTACCTTTCCATGTTGCATCAAAACACAGCCTAATCCTTTCTTAGATGCATCACTGTAAATTTGAAATCCTCCAGAACCAGATGGAAGAGTCAAAATAGGAGCGGACACCAATCTCCGTTTCAACTCTTCAAAACTCTTCTCTCGTTCATCCGTCCATACAAACTTTTCACCTTTTCTCATCAGTTGGGTTAGGGTTAGAGCTAAGCGAGAGAAACCTTCAACAAAACGTCGGTAGTAACCAGCAAGTCCTAGAAAACTCCTGACCTCAGTCACTGTCGTAGGTCTTGGCCATTTGGTGATAGCCTCAACTTTAGACGGATCCATGGTGATACCATCAGCAGATACAATATGACCAAGGAAAGCGACTTGTCTTAACCAAAACTCGCACTTCGAAAATTTGGCGTACAACTTCTTCTTCCTCAGAATCTCCAAAACTATCCGGAGATGTTCTTCATGCTCTTCTTCAGACTTGGAGTAAACTAAAATGTCGTCGATGAAAACGATAACGAATTTATCGAGGAACTCATGGAAAACACGATTCATTAGATCCATAAACACAGCAGGCGCATTTGTCAAACCAAAAGGCATAACGAGGAATTCATAATGACCATATCTGGTACGAAACGCGGTCTTAGGAACATCTTGCTCCTTCACACGTAGATGATGATAACCAGACCTCAGATCAATCTTCGAAAAGAACTTAGCTCCTTGCAGTTGATCAAACAAATCATCAATACGCGGCAGAGGATAACGGTTACGAATGGTAATACGATTGAGTTCACGGTAGTCGATACATAGACGCATGCTTCCATCCTTCTTCTTCACACACAAGACAGGTGCACCCCATGGAGAAACACTGGGTCGAATAAATCCATTTTCTATCATCTCTTGCAGTTGTTCCTTCAACTCCTTCAGTTCTATAGGTGCCATACGATACGGAACCTTCGAAATCGGTTCAGCACCAGGAATTAACTCAATGCTAAACTCAACTTCTCTAGCTGGGGGAAGACCAGGGAGTTCATCGGGAAAAACGTCGGTGAATTCGCAAACAACAGGAAGATTTTCAATGTTAGGACTCTCCAAAGATGTGTCCTTAACAGATGCCAGAAAACCTTGGCACCCATGAGCAATCATGATCCGTGCCTTCATAGCGGAAATGAGCTTAACAGATTTGAGAGGTTGAGAACCATGATAAACGAATTCAGGATGTTTTACGTCTCCAAAGATCACAGTGCTAGCATGGCAGTCAATTGAAGCTCTATGATAAGCCAACCAATCCATGCCTAGAATGATATCAAAGTCGACCATATCGAGAGGATACAGATTTGCAAAGCGAATACGATCATCAAAACGAAGAGGACACTTAACGTATTTATGATCAATGATCATGTGGTTTTTCATAGGCGTAGAAATCGATAAGTGATTTGTTAATGGTTTGGGCTTCATATTAAGTTTCTTAGCAAATGTGGCAGATACAATGGAGTGTGTGGCACCGGTATCAAATAAAACGAAGACAGAATAATCATCAATGAAAAGAGTGCCCGTAATGGTACCTGAAGTGCGCTCCGCCTGATTCCGAGTAGTAGCATAAACACGTCCAGTAGTAGTTGGCGGCTTGATGTAGTTTCCAGGAATCACCGGGTTCTTCTTAGGGCAATCCTAGATCTTGTGAGCAGTAGAACCACAAGAGAAACATCCACCAGTGGCCTTGAAACATAGTCCCGGATGAGCCTTTCCACAAGTAGTACAGATAGGTGGGGGAGGCAAAACCTCAGCTGTCCTTTGCTGACCAGAAGATCCTGAAGCACGACCCTGATTTGATCCTCGAGCTGACTGATCCTTGTTGTAACGCTGGTTATTGTTACCTTGGTTCTGACGATCATTTCCATTCCTACCAGCATTTCTATTATCTTGACTCCTCGCCTCAGGGCGCCCAGATTCAACATTCCTTCCTGACTGACCCCGCTGATCATGACTCCTATCCACTTGCCCCCTCGAATCATAACTCCTGCCAGAATTTCCCCTATAATCATTGCCTTGAGTCCTACCTTGAATCCGATCACCATCGCGATTACGCTTGTTGGAACCCGAAACCTTATGAAAGATCTCAATGTTACGAGCTGCGTCATTGCAGGCCGACACATTCTCATACTCAATATTAAGCAGTCGGTCCAACACCCACTTCTTCAGTCCCCACTTGAAGTGCTTAGCTTGACGCCTACCATCTCCAGCAATCGTTCCCACAAAACTTACCAACCTCATAAACCTACTCATGTACTCATTGGAATTCTCATGATCAAGCTGGTAGATTGCCTGATAATCCCTCTCATACCTTTGCTGCTCAGCATCAGGGAAGTAACGCTTATAGAAGATCGTCCGAAACTCAGTCCAGGTACAAGTAATAGCAAAAGCATCTCCTCCTCTTTCTTGTTTGAGTGCCTTCCACCAATTCAAAGCATCACCTTCCAATTTAAAGGCAGCCAAACGAGTCTTAAACTCGTCTCCACAACCCAGTACTTCAAACAGCTTCTCAATATGAGTGATCCAGTCCTCGGCCTCAGTGGGAGTAGCAGCAGTGCTAAACAAAAGAGGCTTGAGCTTACCGAAACGCTCGAGCCAAGTGTGAATACCGACGGGTTGATTTCCTCCACCACTACCCGAAGCACCAGTCTGATTACGAATGTTGTTGATCACCTGTTCCATCATCTCAGGTGTAGTAAGGCCAGGGAAAAGAGTGTTGAGAGCATTAGCAATCGCAGCATCAATGTTAGTGGCATCATCGTCTCCATCCACGCTACCGGTAGTACGAGTTCGAACCATCTGAACGATATTCAAACGATTAGCAAAATGAACAAAGGTGAGATACGAAATGGAAGTACGCAGAAGGAATCCTAAAGTCTACCCAAATCCTCACAGGTCATAACCTAAGCTCTAAGGGTCTCACAACCTAGGCTCCATATGTCACAGGTCCTGATTACAAGTCGTAAACCTGGGCTCTGATGCCATAAATTGTAACGCCCCGACCCGACAAGGGTAAAGGAATCACAAGTAATGGTGTCATATCAAAGCAAACACAAATATCCAAAAGAAATCTTAGCATAAATACTGAAATAATTCAAGTCAAAATGACTTCAATACATAGGTCCCAGCGGAAAAATAAACTCCAAATAAAATATCTGAAATATTAAGTCTTAAATGGCATCATAAGATCAAAGCTAAATATCTTTAAGTTAAGTCCACTCAGCACTCATCCCAAAGCAAAACCCAGCTCCAATGCTTAGATACCTGCCGCGGAAGAAAAGAAATGCGGCTGAGTTTCAAAAGCCCAGTGAACAGATATACAAGCAAAGCGAATACGAAACGTAAATGAATACGAAATAAAGTGAAAGAAAGATAGTAAAATCATAATCATTTCAATATATAAATCAGAATAATAGAATAAGTTTTATAGTTAACTACCTCGAGCCCAGACACACATATATCCGAACATAATCATATTCATATTCATATTCACACAAGGCAACATTTTGTAGGGGAGACCTACCAGAGTTATGAAGGACGTGCATGCACGCAGCATCAATCATCAGATAATCATACAGCATATAACATATAACATATAACAGATAACAGATAACAAATCTAGGATGCACCCATACGCCCCACAAACATATATTGGTAATATAATATAACTTGAGCTCATAACAGATAATAGATAAGGGACGTGGCAGAACTTCACTCTACTGCCCTAGAGTCATGTCAGAAGTGCATCACTGACACGGACATGGAACCCCCATGACTAGTTATTATTTTGGCTCGGGTGTCAAACTATCTTAGGTCAAATCAGAATGTCATAACTGACACAGATCATACTTTATCAAAGATTTAATCATGTTTCAAAATCAAAGTTTTTATATCATAAGTTCAGATAAGCAACAGCTCAAACAAACAAAAAGGGTTCATAGCAAAGGCTTAGGAAATCCTAATATAAAAGCTAACGAAAAGAAAACGTTATAAGGAACCTTTACTGAAAAGGTCAGAATATCTGTACCTTATTCCAAAGCAAATGATCGAAAAGCAGAAACACGGAAAGCAAAGGATTACTCCTTCTTCACAGAACCTATACACATTAACGGTCGTACATGTTATTTATGATTCCATAATCGTCGAAACGATCTTTTAATATTTGGTGTTTATACTCAATGTATTCAGTGATCTTAATACTTTAGGGTTTTATAATTAAATAAGACTTAAGTGTTTTATAAACAATATCGTAGATTAAGGTTCATTATGTCATTTATTAAAGTTTAGGGTTAAATGTGAAAATAGTTTAAACGTCGTAACTCACACATGAAATAACGAATTAATATACTTAGCTTCAAACCCTAATCGATTCTCATTTATGTTCTAGGGTTTTCTCATTCTTTTAATATCATGTCCACATGCATTTACTTTATATGTTACGTCATTTAATGACTCATTACTCTTGTTATTTACTCAACACGTTTATGTCTTAATCATATGTTACTCATATATATGTTATACGTCAACTTTTATATCCATGCACTTAGCTTCGTATAGATATGACCACGTACTACGTTTACATATCCACAAGCTCACTTGACTTATAATAACGCACGCATGGTTCACAAATCATTTAGGGTTTAGGTTTCACATGATCTTTACTCGTTTAATACACATTCAAAACTCTTATATGGTTCGGTTCAAACCTAGGGTTTCGGCTATAACACTTAACGCAAGTCCTAGCTTATCTTCGTACTTTACATATTCAAGTTATCATGTTTTTATACCTTGGCCGAAACATATACATGGTTCGGTTCTATATAGCTCGACTTAACCATGATCCGATTCAATAATACTTATTACGTAACAAGCTCTTTAATAATTATAAGGTTCAAATCATTATGGTTTGTCTTTGTTTGGTTCACACGGCTCGGTCACAAAAAGAAAACACAAAACTCGACTAAACGAAACAAGTTACAATATATTAACGTAAGGTGTAACAAAGGAAGACGAATAAACACGTTATACCTTAGCTTGTTGGAAACAAAGCTCTCGACACCACAAGTGTAGGGTTCGGCCGAATGGAAGAAAAGAAAAGAGAGAGGCAACAAAACTAGGGTTTCAATTTCTTGTAAATGTAGTGTATTTATAGGTGGTATCATTTTTAGTTTAGGGCTTATGAGGAGGGTTGGGTTTCGGCTTGGCCCAACCGAACACAAAACAAACACATGCCCTTGGGCTCTCGGCTCTTGATCCAAACGAAACAATGCAAACGCGGCCCAACATATTAGCGAAACGTTTAAATCTTTCATCGTACCAAAATCGATCACGTACACACATTCGTTAAGTTTTAATTATTCGTAAGTTTAGTTTTAATTTCGTTAAATGATATAAATGTATTTTACGTATTTTATAAATTTCGATTCCAAGGGTATTTTAGTCTTTAATCATGTTTTAGATTTTCAGGTTTTACACCTATAATCTTAGATGCATTATAACGCACCATAGTATGTTTTCTAGCTTTTAATCAGATGCATATACGTATATTAGATGCATTTCATGATTTCTCTTGTTTTTTGTTCCTCTGCACGTGCCGAAACAATGAAAATCAATTTGCACCATCTATACATCAAATTAACTTTCGAAACTCAAGATGTTGCATCTATATGAATACAAATGCATCTAATGCAAATCTTTGCATCTCAAATGTGTGGTTTTGATCACTTCTCACCACTTCTTATTTTAATTTACTTCTCACTGGATCCCTACTATATATATATATATAGATATATATACACACACACATATATATATATAATATGTGTATATATATATATATATATATATATATATATATATATATATATATATATATTTTGTTTTTTGCTTACCTTGTAAGATTGTGGATTTATTTCAAGCAACGTCTTCAGGGAGATACGGTTCCTATTTTTTTCTTGTTCTACATCTTCAAAATTCTGCTGCTCAATAGTTAGCGCAGGCAGTACATCAATCATATTGTGATACATGTGGTGGCATGAGGTGTTAGCTATGTGAGCATATTCGTATACTTTTTATGTAATGCGGTTTGTTTTGTAGTTACGCGTTGCGGATTTCTTGTGCTTCTGGGATATTTAGATTTAGAAAATTACGTGTTGCAGACGTTCCTGTAGGCTGCATTTCTGCAAGCATTTATAACAACTATTATTTTAGTTTGCTTTCTATAGTGTGTTGCGTATACACATTCTAACTATCATACTTACCATTAAATTTGATTGTGACTCTGCAAGACCCAATGACAATGATCACTGGTTTTTCCAGGGTTTTGTATTCTTCTTCGTCAAATCCAAGTGCCATTTCATTCCACTTTTTGAATATTATTGGGACACCACTGTTGTATAAACAACAATTGAATTAAGAAAGGTGTTTGTTTATATAAGATTTATAGTGTATGGTTAAACTTACTCTAAGTTCTGTACATCAATGACTCTCTATATGGTGACTTTGTTGTTGCGCTTCCTGATCTTCTGATATTGTCTATGCGTTGAATAGTTCCAATATAATCTGGTAACATGAGGGTTATTCATTGGTTATTGTAAATTTGCTTAAAGTTAAAATTACTATATAAACAGAACATGCCTGTGAGTATAGCAGTGCTAACGTCGGCCCTCTCTCGAAGCTCATTATGTGCTGCAAATTCAAAGTAATATTCTAGAAAGTTGTCGTTTGGAATGATATAAAATTCGGTTGCGTGTCCAAATATAAGAGATTTTTTATGTCTAACAGCGCGTTGCCACGTTCTTGCTGGCTCACAGCTAAATCCTGAAATTCTGTATGCAATATTTTCTTGCAGTTTCCTATTGAAAAACTGAATGTCCTTAGCAGTCATGTTCGCTTGTATAGCATTACCCTAGATGATAAATGAGTTTTTCATGGACAACAGTAAGTATTTTTACATCAACTTTCAAAATTTTGTTGGGAATAATGTGTTTTACAAACCTGTCGATCAAGCAGTATATAACATAAACCTATCGGATCAGTTTTGTTGGGGTTTCTGGCAGTCCATTTTTGATATACTTTAACTTCAATGATTTTTTTACAATCTATTGGTTTTAGGTCTGCAATGTTAATAAGCTCTGCTTGTTGAATTATCATTTTCCCTTTGTCTATCGATAAGAGGGCTAACCCATTTGGTGCTTCCATGTTTTGCAATAGTCAAATGTGAGGTTCCTGTGTAACAAAAAATAGTATAATCGTTATTGGTATTAAGAGGTATGGTAAACTGGAGGTACATTATAATGGGCATTTAGTATCTATGTTTATCAAGTAGCATCAAATACAGTTAAATGAGGCATATTATGATGGGCATGTAGTATATGTGGATATCAAATAGCATCTAATACAGCTAAAGAAAACTTTTCTAAGCTTATATAGTGGCTTCTATACTAATAGGTGACATTCAAAAAAGTGTGTATTCTGCTCTACGTTAATATGGATGACAGATAAACCTGGTTGCCCTTAATTTTTGACAGAAAATCTCTATACACAATGTTTTTGTGGTATTTGGGGGTTGATTATCTTGCTGCTTGATGAGTATCTTCAATCCTTTTGTGGATGTTGCACGTGACAAAGCCACATATAGTTGTCCATGGCCAAAAACGGGTTCAGGAAGATAGACACCAATTTTGTTGAGTGACTAGCCTTGGCTTTTATTGATGGTCATTGCGTAGCACACTTTTATGGGAAACTGCTTTCTTTTGAAGATAAACGACAATTTTTCATCTTTGTTTATTAAGAGAATCCGGGGAATAAAGACTTTTTCTAAGATCCGTGTGCCTGTAATAATTTTAGCCTCGGTAACTTTGTTTAAGAGTTGAGTCACTATCAGTCTTGTTTCATTACATATGCCACCAACTAAGTTTAAGTTTCACAAGAGCATTATCGGTGTTCCAACTTTGAGCTGCAATTTATGCTGCAGAAACCCTCCAAATGAAAGGTTGTTTAGGTATTCTACAGGATATAATAACTCGGTTTCTCCACCATCATTGCCTTTAGGTATGGCTTCATCAGAGCTGATGTAAGACTTTAGCTCACCTTTAAGCATCCCTAATACATGTGTATTTATAAGCTCGACTGTTTCATTTTTAGGACACACAATTGCTCTATCTTGCAATCTTTTAGCATTGAGCTTTCGTAAGGTTTCATTGTCGTATATGAAGTTTATCAATTCTAAGTTTGCATTAGTAGATTCTGGTATACAAAAATCATCTGGAATATGTACCCATGAACAATTGTCGCTGTCATCCTCATCTGGTGTGCCGGTATTGCCATCTCCAATGGTGAGCAGCCAATTTGAAAAATTGTTTATACTTTCTTTTTCTTCTTCTTGCAACCCCTTTTTAAGCAATGTCATATTTTCGTGAAGTGAAAATACTTTGAAGTGGTTCCACAGGTATGATTCAGTAATGGAAGATGAAATGATTTCATTTTTTGAAGCATTTTTCTTAACATGAAGTGTCTGGCTAAAGTCGCCACCCAACATTACAGTTTTCCCTTCGAACAAACAATTTGGCATATCAAGGATATCTCTGAGACTCCGATCCAATGTTTCAAAGCACCAACGATCATTTATCGGTGCTTCATCCCATATTATGAGGTTTGTTTCCTTCAGCAAAATTGCCATATGAGTTCCCTTTTCTATATTGCAAACCGATTCATCAGTGAGATCCAAAGGCAGTTTAAATCGGGAGTGTGCTGTTCGTCCTGCTGGTAGAAGCAATAATGCAATACCTGAAGATGCAACCGCTAATACAATCTTGGCCTCGGAACGTATGGTGCATTTTATAGTTTTCCAAAGAAACGTCTTCCCTGTACCTCTGTGGTCGTATACAAAGACCAATTCTTGTTTATTGTTTGTTGTTGCGCTCAGAATTAGGTCAAATATAATCTTTTGATCCTTGTTCAGCTTTGGAATAAGCAACTCCTTCTCTTTTACCAACATTTCGCGGTTATAGTTTCTTTATTACATGAGAAGTCTGTTCCTTAATGCTTTTAGAAGATGTTTAGGTGGCAAAGGAAGCCCAAATTCTAGAAGTGATTTAGAATAGCTATTTAAAATGGCCTCCACTTCGCATAAAACACATGCCTCTAACTCTGTCTCATTTCTTTCAATAATTGGAATTCCAAGTGTTTTAGAAAGTATATTCGGGACATCTTCTAACATCTGTTTCCAAAAGCTTCTCCATAAACTTTTTGGATTAGAGACGTCACAAAAGATTAAAATTTGGAAAAACAAAGCCCTTAGTTGTGCGACAGTTGCATAAAAAGCAGCTTTTTCTAAAGCTATATTCCACTCTTGATCATCACTGAGCAAGCCTAGCGCCTCACCTGCAACCCTATTTGTTGGATATACCTTGTTGTCCACTTTTCGTATTTCTTTAAAGGATTTGCAACCTTTCTGATGGCATAATATCATTATCTCGTAAAATAGGTCTCCTAAGCTGGGATGTATGTATGTTAGCCTTCCAACCGCTGGTTTGTTCAGATTCCGCCGCCTTTGCCAATACTTGTCACCATTATACCGTACAAATTTAGACGAAAAATTCAAATAGGTAAGGTGGCGGCCGTCACTCCATCTGGAGTTATAACTTAGCCATTCAGTGAGCGTTGTCTTCTTGTTGCAAGGATTGGAAATAATCGAGTTGAGCTTGTCGTTAGCTTGGAAAGTAACTCGTTGCATATCTTCTAAATGTACAACTAATATTTGAACAACTAGGTCTCTGCTGTGTATGACAAAACTAAAGATCCTCCAGCATGCTTCATGCGGCCCAATGATCCTTGATTCTTGAAAGTTCTTTACTTCTTTATTTCATCAATTCGTATGGTTGATTGAAGTATAGAAGAAGATGATTCGCCAACAGGATTTTTTATATTGGCGACGTCGTGGTCAGTACCCTTGGAGATATATTTGAAAAGATACTTAATGAACATTTTCCATCCACAGTATTCAACATTGATATGTGTGTAGTATCACATACACAACATTCGATTGTATGGAACGACATACACATTATCAAGCTCAACATTATGTTTTTTGTTGTTATAATTGTATCCCGCCTTCTATAGTGTACATATCCATCTTTATCAATGTATGTCTTCTCACAATATTGCTTTGGAAAATTGCGATTACATTTGACGGTACCCTGCATACATGGAGCATTCTTGTTTGCTTGCCCACACGGACCATGTACCATCAACTCTGAAGTGACCCTGAACCCTTCTGGATCTTCTGTTTGGTCTGGTAATTCTATCGAAATATATGCATCTACTTCTTCGTCTATACGTATTTTTGTCATTTCTAAAATCCATATTAATGTATGGCAATGTGGAAGGCCACATTTTGGGAACTTAATTGTATATAAAACTGCAGTATGAAAAGGGGAATAATATTAGTCATTTGTTTTAAGTTTAACATATATTCAAAACTGGTTATGGTTTTATTTTTGTAAAGGAAGTGAATAACTACTTATGATGACATATTTTGTAAAAATAACAAAATAATAATATTTTATTAAGCAGTTTTAGACAGTACCTGCTGTGACGCGGCCCAAAGTTCTGCTATTTCTGAGAAACTTTATGAAATCTTGCACTTTCTTTTCAAAGACACGTACGACAACGTCAGCTCTGTCTGCGGTAGTTAGTTCAAGGAAAGCTTCGATGTATTCTATAATTTCTGGCCACTTAACATTGCACGTGAATGTGATAAAGAATGATGGATTTCCATGGACAAGACAAATTGCCAATGCACCTAGGTAGTGGCTATACATGTATCTTGGGCCACCAGTGAAAGACGATGGGAGTATGATTCTCATACCGACATCATTTCCATCATGGTCTCCTCTCATAATTGCATCATATAGTCTTGAAAGATATTCGTTTCTAATGTCATTTTGCTTCTCGCGAATAAAGTCAAGCCTGCTTTGTTCAATGGAACAGTAAGCTGTGACAACGTATTGCTAGAAAAGGCGGCCTCCTCTTGGCAGTAGACTGTAACGGTCGATGCGGTCATGTATCTGATAGGCGTAATACATTTTCATCGACATTTTTCTTTCTTTGCGAGAAGTACCAGTTTCAAAATTAAATTTCATGTATGTACGGTAACCTCTTCGCCATAAACAAATAGCAGTGGGAACTGAAGAGACATGTAACATGGATGTAGTTTGCTTACCCTTTGAGCTGTTCGTGAATATTCTTGAATGACAATGTCAAAATCTGTAATTGCTTCCTGGTTTTCTTCAAACATTATTGCACCCACTGTTTCGGCAGTTGGAAGTTCATATCGCCAAGTACCAGCAACATTGTACAATATGACTTTGAACTCTGGTATGGCAGCATCCATGTATTTGTCTCTTGAAGTGCGAAACAATTGGACCAGCGCGTTATGATTATCCAAGAATTCAATCAACCCTTCAACCACTTCTCTTTTGAGACCACTTCTTTGTTCGCCACCAAATTGAAACATACGGTTGTCGACTTTGTTATCTGTGTCATATATAAATAATCGTAAAAAACATGGACATTGTCCTTCTTCTGGACACAACGACCCAATATTGTGATATATTTGGCCCGAAATGCGGAATACATAAGGTCATGTCCCTTTATTAATTGAGTCGTCAACTTGTGCCCCAAAGGATGTCATGCTGCACATCTGATTATACGCCCTTATGTTCTCCATGAAGTGACTGTTTTTGTATAACTCTTTTATGTATTATGGGTATTCATCATGTTGATGCAGCACGACACGGCCACCTAAACAACATTTATGATACTGAATACGGGTGGTTTTAGATGGATGTATGAGCCTCTCTTCTATCCAAAATTTAATTAGCACCACAATATTGGCAAATCTGATCACATTTTCCAAACTGGACATATTCCAGAGGTGGTCCTGTATAATAAGAAAGATTATAAGTACAAATAAGGAAGGCTTCAAGAGTAGGTAAAAAAAACTAAACACGTAGGGGTAACGGCTGAAACTAACCTTCTGATTTGTTACGGTTGCAATTTTCATTTTCATTTTCATTTTCATTTTCATTTTCATTTGGAGATATGCTGTTTAATGCTGCGGTGGCACGTGTATCTGCAACATCAAATATTGTAATAAATTAGGATAATTTAAAGTTGCATAAATGCTGGAAATTTGGCTACACAGTAGTTGTAGTACTTACTTTAAGAAAGCTTTCGTCTAAGGTTATGTTTATGTGTCAGATGTAGATGACGACTGTCAGTGTTTGCTTGCCTACAACAAAAATTTAGAAAATATTTAAGTATATACATGACTATTAATTTTGTTATCTAGATTGTTTTATATACATACATGTAGTTCGGTATGTAGATGCTACAGTTTTCCTTTCTTGAGAAATGTCTTCTAACATGCTTGTAGGTAAAGAGTTATAGGTATATATGTTTCTGCAATCATCGTTGCTGCCGTTTAGGGCCTGCCTTTTGCTACCAAGACATAGATAAGCTGAAGGTGTACATGTCCGTTACAAAATATAATATACCAAATTTAGAATAAAAGATATAAGAATAGAGAAATGACAATTTTTTTCCTCGTATGTGCATAACTGTTAGGAATTTGAAAATTCCATAGTGAAGAGTCGGTCACCCCAAATATTATCTAGCATAAGTTAGCTCGTAGACTTGTAGTTATTTACGTTGTTTAGTAGTTTATTTGTTAGTTAGTAGCATAGTTTAGCGTAGTGTAACACCGTGGAGGAAGGACGGGTCTTTACCCACTGTATCCCTGATCCACAGGCCGATAGGAGGTCGTGTATTTGTAAGTATAAATACCCATTCCATCCATGGAAGGGGTGGTGCTTCTCATTCAATCTAATATTCCCTTTGTGTAAACCTCTAGCAAGAACACCCTCTCTCTCTACTAACTCTCTAACTATGGCAAACATGTATTTTGATCATCCAAGACCACCCGAATCATCAACACAATAAATATACGAACCTACAATTGGTACCAGAGCCAAGGTTATTATGTCTTGATGATTTGTGTGGTTTCGTATATGGTTTGAAGCAGTTTCTGAAATATTTCTTATCACTAAATATTCTGTCTTCATACATATTTCTTGTCCATTGTCCATTGTGTTAACTGTTTTCATACATGTATGATCCTTTTTGGTCAAAAAAGTCTTGCTTTATCACGTTTATAATATTCTGTCTTGTGTCCTTTTCAGGTCCAAACAGTTTGTATCTATTTGTATGATTTTTCTTGTACCATATCTGTGAATGTTATGGTTGTCAAAACTGGTCATCTTTATTTGCTGGTCATCTTCATTTGTGGTCAAAAAATGGTCTTTAATCTGGTTTTAATAAGCCTGTGAATGGTCATGACTGTTTTCACAGCGAGTTATGGTCAAAACAGAAGTTTTTCTGGGTTATTTCTTCACAGCGAGTTGGTCACTTGTCATCACTAATGTCCAGATTCACTGTATTGCAATAGCGACTTGCTTTTGAGCATAGCGACTTAAAAATGACCTTAAAGACCTAGCGACTTGTTATTTAACAAGTCGTAGCGAGTTAGCTTAGCGAGTTGGCTTATCGACTTGGCTAGCGAGTTGGCTTAGCGAGTTGGCTAGCGAGTTGGCTTAGCGAGTTGGCTTAGCGACTTGTTGTAGCGACTTGTCGTAGCGAGTTGGGACATGAAGTGGCTTGACAGAAATGATGAAGAAGAAAAGACTAGATTGACCACGACCTAAACTTAATACCATATACCAAAACTCAAGACCTCTGTTTTTTTTACATCACAAGTCCAAAAGTATAAGTTAAACTTAAGAAAGGGAGACCACGACCCACGACCACAACAGAGATCATTTACCAAACGCCACTCATTCAACTTCATAAGACCATCATCAGTCCAAATCACTTATCTAACTCATCCTCATCTTAAATCTTCAATCCCATCTCTAACACAATCCTAGACCTAGACTCGAAGTATATCAACAAAAGGAAAACCGAATCTCAGATTGGTTTCAACTTTCTCGTATATCTTTTATAGATATTTTGAGTTAAACCATCATCATCATTGACCCATATGTGTAACTATCCGAATATAAAGAAAAGATTTTAACAATTATGTTATCTCTTCTCTTTCAATCGTTCTTGACTCAAATTAAAAACGAAAAACACTGAAATTGCACCTACCCGAGACCTTTTTATGTTTCAAAGATCTTGAAGCCGTCACACTTGTGGTCTTCGAATCTGGTACAAAAATGGTTGGAGACGTTTTGTTGTTTGATCAGTCATGAATGATGGATATGAAATTAATTGCGAGATGGATGAATGAGATGAGTGTTGTTTTTGCTTTGTGTTTCGATTTGATGATTATGTAAGGAGATGAGATTCGGATCTGAGCAAAATGATGTGTGATATTAGAAAGAAGGAGGCGTAATGTTTAGGAGTATGTGAGATTAGGTTTGACAAATGACCTAATATTTAGGTGAACAAAGTTATATAACTGGTTTGATTTTTATGTAGTTGGATCGGATAGTGTAACTGGACCGGATACTTGTGTGGAGTTGGACGTGGGCCTCACACATTGGATTTGGGCGTGTGTGTAGAATCCAATTTGGGCTAATCATAAGAACTGAGGGTCTTGATATATACGGTTTATTCCAAATAGATTGTAAAAGAAGTTGTTATCAAGTTTTGTGTTACAAAATTTTTTTAGATACAACTTTTTAATATTGGAAAACCAAGTGGTATTATTGGTATGGTATATTTTCACGGTGGATACACTGATTCACGGCCTGAGCTAAATTTCACGAATGGTTGGATTACACTTTCTCGGGGACACACGTTCGATTGATCTTGAATATTATCGAAAATGTTGAACCTTCTTTATAAATCCGAAATATTAATGATGAGCCGGAGTTGAATTTGATTGGATTGGAATGGGCTTAATGGATTATTG